>LR738710.1:625138448-625366533 GCA_902687465.1 Secale cereale | reverse complement strand
ATCCCCTTGAATGGCTATGTTACAAATATTTGGGTTCCCTGAACAGTGAGGACGCTCACGTTCAAATGATGCCCGGCCCCTGGGGACAGTGGTTCGCCCACACCCCCTTGAATGGCTATGATATGAGTTTTTGGGCTCCCTGAACAGTTGGTACACCCACGTTCAAATGATGACCCGGCCCCTGGGGACAGTCGGGTTCGCCCACACCCCCTTGAATGGCTATGTTATGAGTTTTTTGATGTGTTTCTTGATGTTTTTTGTGTTTCATTACCTTTTTAACTAAGAAGAAGAGCTCTAGAAGTTGAATGTCTATCTAGTGTTATAAATCTGGGTCATGAACACCAGAGAGAGTTAAACCGGCATTCATCGTAACCCGGCTCGACTTCATAATGAGCTAACAATTGGCAGCACACAATCAGATACAAGTTACAAATTGCTGAACCGAGAAGAGAAGGATTTATGGACAAGTTGAGCTGAAGAGTTTCAAAGACTTATTAGAATTGATGAAGACTGATTAAGTGGTCAAACCACTAGGACATATTTTTCATCTTTTTTATGGACAGGGCAAGAAATCCGCATCAATCAACAAGTCAGCGAACGAGTACTTTATAAAGACCAAAAGCCGGATCACAGTGCATTAAATTTCAGCTAAACCTATTACAAGGCATGAAAGCCAAATAGTTGGAAGCATTGTTTACGGAATAACAATTATGATTACAGCAATAACATTCAAGATTCCGCTTCTCCTTGCCGGGATGATTGGCCACCATCTTGTTCCGGAACATCTTCCTCCTCGTGAAGCGGCGGGAAATCTGGGGCACGCCAATCAATCTTGGCCAAGGCACGGAAATACACTTCATCGTTGATCAACTCAGCAGGATCAATATCAGGAGCAAAAGTGTGAGGACGAACCGGCGGAGTTAAGTTTGCAACATCATAAACCGGTCGTTCCATCCGATCGTTTTGCAGGTCATATGCTGGATGGTATCGAGACAAGTCAGCTTCCACCGCAATCTTGCTAGCAAGTGGACGCATTTCCTTTGTCAGAGCGTACATATCCTTCTCATCAAATGCTGAACCGTCTTCCTTGGTGTCAGGGAACCCGGTTAACACTTCTGCCGGATCAATATCTGGAACCTAAGCTTTAGCCCTTGTAAGGGCCAGAAGAGCACCTCCTCGAGCAGCCGATTTCTTCACCTCTTCAAGACGAGTTGGCAGAATCGACAAACTGTTCAAAGTAGCCTTGATGGTTGAAGGAGCCGGTTTACCAAAGGAAGTAGCGCTGATAATCCTTTGTGCTCCAGAGTATAATTGTTCAACCAAGGTATAGCAAGCCTTCAGTTTCTTCCGAACATCATCCCCAAGATGGGAGACACGGCGTCCTACATACAACAATGAAAGTTAAACCGGTACAGGTCACATGTTGCAAAGATAACAGACAAGAGTTCAGGTTATGCTTACCAAAGATAGCAGAAGTCATCAAATCAAGTTGACACTTTAACCCGGTCAATTCTTCAGTAACCGGGTTAAGTGCTCCTTCAGCATCCTGAACATGCTTTTCAAGATCCTTTCTCTGGACTTCAAAAGTAGTCCGTTCCTCATCAAAGAACTTCTTTAAATCTTCAGCAGTCTTTAAACTTACTTGAAGATCTTTCTTTGCCTTTGAAGCGGCTGACTCAGTCTCTATAAGCCGGCTTCGAAGTTCACTGATTTCTACAGCATTCCGGTTCAGCTCAGCCTGTAAACAAAAGTTCAAAAAGAAGGTTAGAAATTACAAAGTCTCAAGCACACAACCAAGTTGTCTACTTGACACTTGGGGGCTAATGGCAGTTGAAGTAAGACAGCAAGGATAAATTGAGAATACAAGTCTCAAGCACACAACGAAGTTATATACTTGACACTTGGGGGCTAATGGCAGTTGAAGCGACGCATCAAGCAACAATTCTTTTTACAAGTATCAACTACATAACCAAGTTATCTACTTGATACTTGGGGGCTAATGTATGGATCAGCAGTTCAAAACTACAAAGTTCCGGCTTACCTTCAATAAAGCAGATAAACCGGAACTTGGGGGCTGTTATAAGATAAAGAGGCGTTGAAAAAAGACAGTCAAAAGAGGAAAGCTTACTTCATATTTTTCCCTCATCAGGTTTACGAGGCTGGCTTCATAATCCCGGCTACTATGGAGCCGGTTCAGATATCCGGAATAGATGTCCTGAGCACTCATACTTGAGAGACTGGAGATATCAGTACTCCACTTCCCCTTCTCCTGAGTCACCTTTTCCGCTTTAGCTGTATGTTTGGCTAAAACGGTGGGTTCGGCTGGCGCAACATAAGCAGAGCCAGTAACCACGACATCAGGGGAAGTGGGTGCATTGGGAGGAGAAGCTTCAGTTTGAGCCAGATTAGGAGACGCCGGGTTAACTTGAGGAGAGCTAACCCGGGCCGGACTTGGTGGGTCTTGGATGTCATCAGCAGCAGGTGTATCAAGAGCGGGTTCGTCAACCGGAGCAGCTGGAGTACCTTCAGGAGGAACGGCGGTAGACGGATCAATCGCCGGTTCATCAGTAGAAGGATCAGCAACAGGCTTCTTAGCCTTAGCTCTTTTGCTGGGTTTCGGTTTGCTGGAAAAACAAGCAAAAATAAATTAACATTATAATGAAAGGGGGGATCATGAACCGGAGGAAGTAAAGAGAATTACCCCGGGACAGTCTTCAAAGGTGGAAGCTGTGTAGCGGTTGATTCGCCAGAAGAAGACAGTGGAGTTTCCTGATAATCAGGATCAGTCGGTTTAAGTGGTTTTCTGATAAGACCGGCCTTGGGGTGAAGAAGAGTTGGAGAGAGCATCACCTCAGCGCGGCGTTTTCGAGCCGGAGTTAACGAAATTCCAGAGGACTCCACTGCCAAGCCGCTATGGCGAGTGGTCCGGCGCAAAGCTTCGTGCTGTTGTTTCTTCAAAGTAAAATTGGGATCCAACTTAGCATAAGGATGAGAAAATTGATACTTTCTAACAGTCCGACGGCTCTTTTGAGGAGGGGGTTCTGAATCGGAAGAAATAAGGGTTACCTCAATCTCCGCCGGGTTATCACCTTCGAGTGGATCCTGTGAAAGGGCATCATTAGATATATGAACAAGTATATAAAAGCAAAATGTAAACCGGAGTAAGGCGTACCTCGGAGTCCGGATCATCATCCTCAGAAGGAGAACCGGCGTCAACGGCTGCTTTCCTTTTCTTGTTTGCAGGAGTTTTTCGGCGAGCTTGCCTTGCAGGTTTTTCCTGAGGTTTCCTCCTCCAGAAAGGATCATCAGCCTAAATGAAAAAAGCAAAGGCAAGTAAAAGATGGTTCAAAGAGGACGGTTTATAAAGTACAAGTTAAGGACAGTTACTTCAGGCAGCTTATTCTTCTTGAAGTATGGGGCCAAGCCAACTCTAGTGCAGTCTGTTAGAGCAGGATTGACAATTTTCTTGGCCGATTCAATTACTTCCGATTCAGACAACTTCTCCTTAGAAAACCTCTGAGGATCATCCGATTTACCGGAATAATTGCACATCAAATCAGGGCGCCGGCTTAAGGGAAGGATACTCCATGATAACCAGCAGCGAAGGAAATCAGTGCCGATCAGGCCATTGGCCATGAAAGCTCTCAGCTTGGAGAGCTGTGGAGAAAACTGGATCCGTTCAGCAGCACTTAATCGTTGCGGCAAGGGGTGATTTGCCGGGATACGAGTTTCACGATAACCCGGCAAAGGGTTTTCACCTTCAGGAGATGTGTCTACGCAGTAAAACCAGGACTTGTTCCAATCCTTAGGATGAGTGTGCAAGGAGGCGTGAGGAAAAACTGCATCCCTCCTTTTCTGAATGCTAATCCCACCAAGTTCTTGGTGAGGCCCGCTGGTGAACTCAGTACGCCGGTTTGCATGGAAGAAATCCCGGAATAAATCAACTGACGGCTCTTCCTACAGATAGGCTTCGGAAAACACTTGGAAATCGCAAATGTTGGAAACTGAGTTTGGTCCGATGTCCTGCGGGTGCAACTGGAAGGTAGCAAGAACGTCTCGGAAAAAATTTGAACCGGGGGGAGAGAAGCCTCTGGGGATATGGTCCAGAAATACGATAACTTCCCCGGATCTAGGAGTGGGAGGGCACTCGTTACCCGGGGCACGCCATTTTAGTTCGGCCCGAGGCCCTAAGGTGCCGATGCTTGACAGTTTGACTAAGTCTTCCTCAGTTACGACAGAGCGGACCCAATCGCACGAAACATACTGCTTAGCCATTTGAACAAACTGCTGAAGAAAAGAAGAATATATAAACCGGATTATGAACATACAAACGATCCGGGACTTATACATGTTGTGCAGTGGAGAGAACAGAGAACTAGCTGACATAGTTAAACCGGTAATCATAATACAAGTTATATCATTTCCGGTTTAAAATGGCAGTTGAAGAGGAATAGTTAAGTCATTGCATCAGTCTACATCGTTTCCGGTTTATGACATGACGATCTAAACCGGAGCATACTTAGTGGATCTATTGAAGAGAAAAACAGGTTTTCAATACATTGCTAAGGAGGAATGGATCTGAGCATAATGAGATAAAGAAACGAAAATTACACGGGAAGTCTACAGAGGTCCAATTCAGAGCAGATGAGCTTACAGGATGTGCATAAAAATGAGACCTAAAGCAGGCAACAGCAGAAATAAAAACGGCAAGATCTAAAGTACCTGACGCATCTACAGCAGAATAGAAATGGAAGAAGATCAGAAAGGTAAAGATACTACGGAGTTGCAGGTTTCAGAGAAAGAACATTATAAAGCTCGCGGAGAACTCTAATGGCGGAACGAATAAAACTATAAGGTCACTATGACGAAGATCTAATCTGATGCTAAGCAAGAGACCTACGGACTAGGGTTTAAAAGTTACTAAATTTCTATGAGAAAGATATCTACAAAGAGACGAAGCTTCATCAGAAGCCCTAATGGCGGAAGAACACCAGCAAGGCAATGGCGGATACAGATCTACAAGGAGGAGAATAAACATACCAGGGACAGCGGGAATCGGTGGCGGAGAGAATCTGGACGAGTCAGGTTGATGCAGCGGCCTGAGGAGCTCTTGATCCGACGGGACGATGGCGGCGCTCCGAGCTCGGGATCTAATGGAGTTCTTGCGGGTCAGGAAGCGGAAGGAGGAAGAAGACGCGAGAAGGAAGAATGAGGAGGGGCGGTATTATTTATAGGCAGAGAGGCAGACGCGAAGCGACAGGTGCGGTAATCAAGGGAGAAAAATCGGATAAAGATCCTTTAAACGCCTCGATTCTCGGGATAACCATTAAAAACAAACTACAGTACAGCTCGCGGCGTTAAATGCGGAGATGATGTCATTGTCAGACTTTAATGATTTTGGAGGATGACGTCAGAGCCGGTTTACAAAAGATGAAGACAGAAGAGAAATTGCAGGAGACGATGGAGACTGATATGAACAAGTTCAAATCATTCTGGGGCCTAATGTCAGGGATATGGTTAATAGGTATAAACCGGATATTGTAAGCCGGCTTAGTTATATCATACTTGGTTTATTATTTTTAGTAGAGATTACGGCCCATGAGATTTCAAGGCCCATGTATAGAAATACGGTTTGTAAACCGCCAAAGAGATGTAACTTGAGAGATAAGAAAGGAAGAGCAGAGACCGAGGCGGACACGATTATGAGCCGGCCTCGGGACTCTGTAAACCGGACCAGGCGTCACCTCTATATAAAGGGACGACCCGGTACCGGTTCAGGGACAAGCAACAATCGATCCGTCGAGACGCAGGCAAGCGATTCCGCTCCCTGTAATCCGACGCCCAAGCAATACCAAACCAACTAGACGTAGGCTTTTACCTTCTCGAAGGGGCCGAACTAGTATAAAACCCTTTGTGTCCTTTTGTGTGCCATGAACCCTTTCAAGCTAACCCGTGCGATGGTTCCATCATCAAGTCCGCTAAACCGGACATCTGCCGTGTTAATTCCACGACAGTGTCCGTAGACGCGCCACGTCCCTTTCAGCAGACGACAGGCCAGCAGCGCCGTGGTACAGGAGGTACCATACGCTTGCTGGGGCAAGGACAAACCGGAGGATCGCGGGACGCTCAAGGCCATCGTCCTGGCACGAGCAAGGCGCGGTCGCCGGGGCGAGAGACTGCTCCTTCTAATCCTGTTGGAAGTCCGAGCATATCTCGCTCCTCGCACCGCTCGCCACCACTCCCTTCCTCTCCAGCAGAAGCTCTAGCAAGAGCGCAACTGCTTCTCGACTTCCCTCCAGCGGCAGACAAGGCCGAAGACTGGAGGGCGACGATTCAGAGCCTCATCGCCTTCGCCAACAACGACACGCCGCAGCAGCCGGCGACATCGCGGCCACGGAAAGTCGACCAGGCGAAGGCCGATGGCGACAAGACCGCCGGGGGTGCAACCACAGTGCACTCCCCGCCGCGGAAGCAGAAGACGCCACCCCGCCGGATTAACTTCGACGACGACTCTACGGCGTCGTCGGATCCGCGGGCTCGTCGGGACCAGCGCCAAGTCCTCGACGACCGGCGGCAAGAAGACGCTCGGACGCGCATCGAGCGCCGACGAGAAGCCCGGCGACAATCGGATCAGCGCGCTGGGACCGCTGTCGACACGTACGCGCTCGGTGAACCGGGCGACTTGCCGTACGCGGCAGGTTGCCCTGCGTTCACCCGTGAGCTGCGGCGAGTCCAGTGGCCCAGCATGAAAAACTTCAAGCCCGACGTACCCGAGAAGTACGATGGCAAGACACACCCTTTGGAGTTCCTCAGCATCTACACCATCGCGGTGCAGGCTGCCGGGGGGCGCGACGAGAAAATACTCGCCAACTACTTCCCGCTAGTGCTTAAGCCAAACGTCCGTTCTTGGCTTATGCACTTGCCGGAGAACTCCATTTCTTCGTGGGCAGATCTGTGCCACCAATTTGTTGGCGCCTTCACGGGCGGCCACAAACCCCACGGCCAGGAGAGCGATCTCCACACCTTGGCCCAAAAGGAAGGAGAATCCCTGCGCAAGTACATCCAGAGGTCCAGCCGCGTGCAGCACAACATTCCCGACGTCCACCCTGCCGCGGTTATCAGCGCGTTCCACCAGAACGTGCGTAACCGCCGCATGAGGGAGGAGATGGCCATGACCAAGATACGGGATGTCAGCGAGCTCTACGCTCTGGCTGACAAGTGCGCGCGCGCCGAAGAAGGGAGGAGACTCCCCGGAGAGGATACTGGCGCAGGAGGAAGTGACAGTGAGGACGCCGCCCCGGCAAGGAAGAGCCGGCGGCGGAACAACAGAAGAAAGAAGAGCAAGGAAGTGCTGGTCGTCGAGCAGTCCGGCAAGGAGGCTCCCACCAAGAAGGCACAGGCTGGCGGTTCCGACAAGGAGCCTGCCCCTGTGGCGGCAGCCGACAAGCAGGACGGCTCCGACAAGCAATACTGCAAAATCCACCGCACCAAGGGCCACGACCTTTCGAACTGCAAACGAGTCGAGTACCTCGTAGAACAGCAGAAGGCTGAGTACGAGCGTCGCGACAAGGAGAAGGCCCAAGGTGGCGGAGGAGAGCCCAGCAAGAAGCGGCCATTCAATGGCCGGGGAGGACGCCGCGGCAAGGCCAAGCAGCGGCAAGGCGATCGACCTCCCCGGGGCCGCGACAAGGATGAGGAAGAAGACGACGACGACGACATGGAGGAAGGAGATAACAGCGAGCAGGAGTTCCAGAAGGCCACATAAGTTCTGTGTGTCGACGGAGGCGCCTCTCTGCATACTTCCCACCGCCAACTCAAGCAGTGGGTGCGGGAAGTAAACGCAGCTGAGCCGCCCGTCGAGTCACGCAGCCTGCTGAAGTGGTCCAGCACGCCCATCATTTTTGATCTTGAGGATCACCCAGACCGAACAACGGCGGTCGGGTGCTTGCCGATGTTGGTCTCACCAACTATCCGCAACCTCAAGGTCACCAAAATGTTGGTTGATGGCGGGGCCGGCCTGAACTTGATCTCCTCAACTGTGATAAAGAAACTCCAGATCCCAGACGGCGAGCTCGAAGAAACCGGGTCGTTCCAAGGAATAAACCCGGGAAGGAGCAAGCCAAAGGGGAAGATTACTCTGCCCGTGACCTTTGGCGGGGAGCTCAACTTCAGGACGGAGAGGATAACCTTTGATGTTGCCGATATCCCATTGCCATACAATGGGATACTTGGACGTCCTGCCCTCGCAAAGTTCATGGCAGCTTCCCACTATGCCTACAACGTGCTCAAGATGCCGGGGCCGATAAGCGTCATCTCTGTCCCTGGCGACAAGAAGGACGCGCTTATCTGCGCCGACAAGATATACTGGGATGCAGCAGCCGCAGCAGAAAGCAACACACTTGCCGCTGAAGCTCCCGGGGGGAAGAAGACCAAGACCAAGTCCGGCAAGAGTTCTGGGGCCCACTCCGGCAAACGCACCTCTTCGGAGTGCTGCGCTGCCGTCGAGGACGCACCATCGAGCTCCACCGGCAAGTGCAAAAAGGGGATGGCCGCTCCACCGGCAACCAAGAAAGTGTCCGCCAAGGAGGACGGCACTGGTGGTACCTTCACCATCAGTGCTACGCTCGACAACAAATAGGAAAGGGCGCTCGTTGCCTTCCTGCGGGCGAATGTCGATGTGTTTGCGTGGCAACCATCTGACATCCCTGGCGTTCCCAGGAAGGTAATTGAGCACAAGCTTGCTGTTTGTCCTCATGCGCGGCCCGTCAAGCAGAAGGTCAGGAAGCAAGCCGTGGAGCGCCAAGAATTTATCACCGAAGAAATAAAGAAGTTGGAAGCAGCAGGCCTAGTTAGAGGCGTGGTCCATCCTACATGGTTGGCCAATCCAGTTGTCGTACGCAAGGCCAATGGGAAGTGGATACTTTGTATAGACTTCACTGATGTGAATAAAGCGTGTCCCAAGGACCCATTTCCCTTGCCGTGTATTGACCAGATTGTTGACTGCACCGCTGGATGTGAGCTGCTTTCCTTCCTTGATGCATATTCAGGTTACCGCCAGATTTTTATGGCCAAGGAAGATGAAGAGAAGACTGCATTCATTACTCCATGCGGCACATATTGCTTCATACGCATGCCCTTTGGATTGAAGAATGCAGGCTCGACATTTGCAAGGGTGGTGCACACTGCTTTTGAGCCACAGATCCACAGAAATGTGGAAGCTTACATGGATGACATAGTGGTCAAGAGCAAGAGCAAAGATACCCTGATACAAGATCTAGAAGAGACGTTTGAGAATCTACGCAAGATCCAGCTCAAGTTGAATCCCGAGAAGTGCGTCTTCGGAGTCCCCTCCGGCAAGCTTCTCGGGTTCTTTGTGTCCCAGAGGGGGATTGAAGCCAACCCCGACAAGATCAAAGCCATCGAGCAGATTGAAGCCCCGAGGCGCGTCAAGGACGTAAGGAGACTTGCTGGTTGTGTGGCTGCCCTCAGTAGGTTCATTTCAAAGTCTGCAGAACGCGCCCTGCCTTTCTTCAAAATCTTGAAAAAGGCGGGTCCCATGAAATGGACTCCGGAAGCGGAGGCAGCGCTGCAAGGCTTGAAAGGATACCTATCCTCCACTCCAATACTTGTCGCACCTAGGCCACAAGAGAAGTTGCTGCTATACCTAGCAGCAACCAATCAAGTGATTAGTGCTGCGTTAGTAGCGGAGAGGGAGGCGGATGAGGAATCTACACCACCGGCAAGTGAGTCCAGCGACAAGCAGGGGGCTTCCCCGACAAGCTCTGGCTCCGACAAGGACAAGTCTGCGCAAGAACAAGGAGAAATGCGAAAGAAGATGGTGCAGCGCCTAGTGTATTTTGTAAGCTCCCTCTTGCAGGGGGCTAGATCAAGATACTCTGGGGTGCAGAAGTTGCTTTTCGGCCTCCTCATGGCCTCGAGAAAGCTGCGCCATTACTTCCAAGCACACGAGATAACGGTGGTCACTCGCTTTCCGTTGAAGAGGATATTGCAGAATCCAGAAGCAACAGGCAGGATCGTCGAGTGGGCACTAGAGCTGTCAAGCTTTGGTCTCAAGTTTGAAAGTACTTCAACCATACAGAGCAGAGGTTTGGCAGAATTCATAGCTGAATGGACCCCAACGCCCGATGAAGAAGTTCCAGAGACAAACGTCCCCGTCCAAGAAGCAAGCAGTGAATGGGTAATGTACTTTGATGGTGCCTTCTCGCTGCAAGGCGCCGGTGCCGGCGTGGTACTCATAGCGCCCACCGGAGAGCACCTCAAGTATGTTGTCCAGATGCACTTTCCCAAGGAGCAAGCGACAAACAATACTGCTGAGTATGAAGGTTTGCTTGCCGACCTCAGAATTGCGGCCGAACTTGGGATCAAGAAGTTGATTGTGCGGGGGGATTCTCAGTTGGTGGTCCGACAAGTGAACAAGAGTTACCAGAGCCCTTTGATGGAAGCCTATGTTGATGAAGTGAGGAAGCTTGAAGAACACTTTGAAGGTCTGCAAATGGAGCACGTTCCAAGAGCTCAGAATGATATTGCAGATGGCCTTTCAAAGTGTGCTGCGATGAAGTTACCTGTGGAACTAGGGACCTTCCTGCTCAAGCTAACTCAACCATCCGTTACACCATCAGTTGGGCAAAGTAAGAAGAGAAAGTTGGTCTCCGGCGACTACTTGCCGGCGGATCTTCCCGAAGCCGCCGCCAAGGTCCCCAAGATCAGCAGCCAAGATGCTGAGGAACAGTTTGCTCCTGCAGATCCAAGGGTCTGTACAGTTGAAGCAAACGTTCCCGACAAGCCTTGCCCCGGCAGGCTTGCCGGGGGACCCTCAGCTCCGACAGAACCGCAGGTTCTTGCCGTAGAAGCTGAGGTTCCCGCAGCAGCCCTCATGCCTTTAGTTCTTGTTGTTGAGCCTCAGGCTCCAGCATGGGCACATCAAATCGTTCGTTTTCTGCAGACTGGAGGACTTCCCGACGACCCAGAAGAGATAGAGAAAATAACCAGGCAGTCAAGTATGTACCAGTTCGTTGGCAATGAACTGTACAGAAGAAGGCTCAATGGTGTCAGGTTGAAGTGCATTTCCAGAGAAGATGGACAGAAGCTGTTGGCAGAGATACACGGAGGCCTATGTGGCCACCACATTGGCGCAAGGGCACTTGCCGGGAAGGCATTCCGGCAAGGGTTCTTCTGGCCAGAAGCCCTCCAAGATGCAACTGCACAAGTAACCAAGTGTGAAGCGTGCCAGTTCCATGCCAAGCAAATTCACCAGCCAGCTCAAGCTCTCCAGACGATCCCTTTGTCCTGGCCCTTCTCGGTCTGGGGGCTCGATATCCTCCGCCCTTTTCCCCGCGCAGTCGGGGGCTTCGAGTACTTGTACGTTGCGATCGACAAGTTCACAAAGTGGCCAGAAGTGGAACCGGTGAGAAAGGTGACAGCACAGTCAGCAGTCAGGTTCTTCAGGTCAATTGTTTGCCGTTTCGGAATCCCTAACAGGATCATCACCGACAACGGTACACAATTTACAAGTCGCACCTTCATGCAGTACGTCCAAGACCTTGGCGCCAAGGTCTGTTTCGCTTCTATTACTCACCCGAGGAGCAATGGTCAAGCAGAGAGGGCCAATGCTGAAGTGCTGCGCGGACTCAAGACAAGAACCTTCGATAGGCTGCGCAAGTGCGGAAGAAACTGGATAGAGGAGCTACCTGCGGCTCTTTGGTCAATCAGGACGACACCAAGTCGAGCCACCGGACAGACACCCTTTGCTCTTGTCTATGGAGCAGAGGCAGTTCTCCCCACGGAACTCGTATACGGATCTCCTCGAGTGCTCGTTTATGATGAGCTCGAGCAAGAGCAACTGCGTCAAGATGATGCATTGCTCCTTGAGGAGGGACGTCTCCAGGCTGCTGTACGAGCTGCTCGATACCAGCAAGCCTTGCGTCGCTATCATAGCCGCAAGGTCAAGGCCAGGAGTCTCGAGGAAGGCGACCTTGTTCTTCGGCGTGTTCAGTCCGCCAAGAATTCCAACAAGTTGACGCCGAAGTGGGAAGGCCCTTATCGGGTGAGACAAGTCACAAGGCCCGGCGCTGTCCGCCTTGAGACCGAAGAAGGCTTACCGGTGAGCAACTCCTGGAACATAGAGCATCTTCGCAAGTTTCACCCATAAGGCGCGGTTGCCGTGATCCGCTCCGGCAACCACCTTTTGTACAAGTCTTGCCGCTGTTGCATGTAAACCTTTGTACAAAGGCGGGCGCAGATCCCGTGCATCAGTAAAGCTTTTGTGCTTCGCACTACTTGTCGTTTACATGCTTTTTCATACTTATTTGCATGCATTATCGGACACCTTGTGCAATGCACATCCCCGGTAAGCACTAGCAGGCCGTAAGGCCACATACTTGTTTCCCTCCTCTGTTTCTTTCCCTCTTAAGCAGAAGGAGTATTCCTCGCTCACAAGTTTGCCGGGGGGGAAGGAGATGGAGGTATGAACCAAGTGTTGTTCAAGAAAGAAGCCTTGTCGGGGAACAAAACAATATATGAAAGCTAAGTTACCAGAATTTGAGCAGTTCAAATTTTTAAAATTTTAGTTATCTTCCTTGAACAACCACACTTTGTATGGAAAACCTGTGCGCGGAGGAACCTACCCGTGTCTAGCCGCACCCTTACTTTGTTTTCGAGCACGCTCAACGACTTAAGTGAGCTGCGACAAGTGTCGCGCCCTTACTTCGTTTTCGAGCTCGCTCAGCAAGCTAAGTGCGTTGCGACTAGCTGCGGCAAGGTTACTTGCCGGTAAGGCCTTTGCCAGCAGGCTGCTAAGAGTCCAGCACTCAGCGCTCGCGGCGAGGGCCCCTTGCCGGCAAGTCCCCTAAAAGCGTAGGGTAGAAAGCATACAAAGTGAAGGACTAAAAGCAAGGGAGATAACATTGCGTTGATTGCTCAGAAATAAGATAGTATGTTACAAAGATAACTTGCCGCAATAACTAATTGATTCATGTTCATAACACACTTTGCAGCGGCAAAGGAAACAGAAAGAAAGAAGCCTAATCTACGCGGTCGCCTTCACGCCTTGAGATCTTGTTCACCTTAGCGACGATGTGGGCGACCTGCGCCTTCAACGCTTCATGATCTGCATCGTCCGGCAAGGTGCGGAGGACGTTGACAAGGTTGATGCCGGGGTTGCGGTAGACGATCTTCGTCAAGACGCGCTCCAACGTGCCCGCGCAGAGCTGATGCGACTCGTCGGCCAGCTGCGCGGGGAGCTTCTCCCGCAGCCGTGCAAGCGCCGACGCGATTCCCCTGAAGAAGAGACTTAGCTTGGCGCTGTGGGGGAGGTCCTCGTCGGGAGAGTACACAAGGTGCTCCGCCCTCAGCACCATCATCTCCTTGTCTATGTTGGCAGCGGAGGTGACCAGGTCGTCAGTCCACTGCTCCACCGCCCGGCTGAAGTTGTTCGCTGAGACGGCGGCGCTCTCCACCAAGTTCCGCTCTTTGCGGAGCTCGTCCTTCAGCTTCGTCTCGCGGTCCCGAGCGACGTCGAGCGAATCGGTCAGAGTGGAGACCTTCAACTCCAAGTCAGCAATTGAATCTTTGGCGGCAGTGAGCTCGTCGCCCTTCTTGGAGAGGCGTACCTGCAAGTCAGAGTTGGTGTGGGCGTCCTTCTCCCGCTCCACATTGAGCGCAGTGACTCTGTCCTCACTTGCCTCCAGGTACCGCTCCAGCTGATCCACCTTAAGCTCCAGGTCCTTCTTGGCGGTTTCCACGGCGGCTGCGGCATCCTTTGCCTCCTTCAAGGCCCCGCCGATGGCCTGCTCCCGGGCGATGAGTTCGTCGTCATGGGTGTCGAGCTCGACCTTCCGCTGGTTGAGCGTCCCCTCCCAACGAGACAGCTCCTCGGCAGCCAGCCGCTGCCGCTCTTCTGCCTCCGCCTTCTCCAGGAGGAAGGCTTGCTGCTCCCCGGCAAGTTCTTCCCGCTCCTCCGCCAAGTTGCGGAGGGCGGCCTGGTTGGCGGCGCGAAGCTCCGCGGCCCGTTTCTCCAAGTCAACTCAAGCCTTGGCGGCAAGAGCTTCCAGGGAGTCCAGCTTCACCTGCCTGGCCCGGTAAAGGGCCAGGAGCCGGCGAAGGAGCTTCTCCTCTTCGGGCTCGTCTCCACCGCCAAGTGCTTCAACGACCTTCAACCCCGCGGAGGCGAGGACCTCTCCATCGTAGGTCTCTCCCTCCACGGGGGCTCGCGACGAAGACCCCCACGGGACTTGTATAAAAACCCCGTTGGGGGCCTCAAGATAGACGCCTGACCGCTCCGTGGTGGCGGAGGGATCGGCGGCCGGTGCAGCGCTTGACGCTCCTGCTGCCTCCGGGCCAGCAGTGTGGTCGCCGGTCCCCTCCCCCACCGCGGCGTCTGCGGCCGGGGCGGTCTCCTCAGCGGCAGGCTCGTCGGCTCCAGCCATGCCCTCAGTGGCAGTGGCATTGCCGCCGTCGCCGTGCGCGCCCTCCTCACCGGCGGTCTCCGTCTCCATCCGCTCCGGTGCAGGAGGATCTAGCAGAAGAAAAAAGAAAGAAAGAGTCAAGCAAATATCCAAAAAGACAAGTCCAAGAAAAAGAAGCTACAAGACTCACCTTCGCGGACTTCTTCGACGACAGGCTCCCTCGCCGGGGAGTTCTCCCTTGGCGACGGAGCAGTGGCCCCTGCTGGCGGAGGGCCGCCCGCGCCCTCCCTTGGCGGGGTGCTCACCCTCGTCGGACTGCTCACCCTTGGCGGGGTGCCCGCCCTTGGCGGGGTGCCCGTCCTTGGTGGAGCATTCTCCCTTGCCGGGGAGTTCACCCTTGGCGGGGAGGGTGGAGCAAGTAGCTCGTCGGGGGCAGTCTCCGGGCGCTCCTGCGGCTGCGGCTCCACTTCTGCACAAGACAAAACAAGACAACAAAATATCAGTACCGACAGCAACCTCAAGCGTGCCCGCCAAGCTGAAATACAAAGACCAGACTTACGCTGGGGGCTGCGCTGGGGGCTGCTCCTCGGAGCAGCGGTTTGATCCGGCCAGCTCGCCGCTGGCTCGTCTCCGGTCGCCGCGGCGGGCGAGTCGTCTTCAACCTCGACCATGGGGATCTTGGCCCTCTTCGCCATCCGCTGGGCCAGAGTCCTGAAAGCGAAACAAAAACAAGATCAGAATCATTAAGGAAGATCAAGACAAAATCAGAGAAATTACAAGATGCAAGTACTTACTCCTCTTCCTCGTCGTCGGAGCTGAGGGCGGAGAAGTCGAACTCCACCTGAGATGCTCCCGCGCGAGGAGCGGGAGGAGAAGGCTCCCTCGGGCGCTTGGCGGTCTCCGGGGCTGTGGGCTGCGAAGACCCAGCCTCCGTTGGCGCCGAGGCCCGAGGAGCAGGAGGAGCGGCCGTTCCGCTCCGGGAGGATCCTCCTCCGCTTGGCGCTGGTGCGCGGGGCGCCTCCGTCGCGACTTGGCTCGCCCTGGTGGCGCGCGTCGCCCGGCGCGCAGGCTGCTGTCTAGCCGCCTGCGGCCTCGTCGCCGTAGCCGCCTTGCGGAGGCGCTTCCTCGGTGGTTGCGTAGGACTTGCCGGAGGCGGGGAGTTCTCTGAGGACAAGGAGGCATCGTCGTCAAGTCCCAGAGATCCACCAGTATCTTCATCAGCCTCGACGTCGTCCTCCTCCTCCTCCCCGGCAGGCTCGCTGGGTCCAGCACCATGCCCTGCAGCCTCGCTCCCTCCGGCGGTCCCGCTCCCTCCGGCAGCCCCGCTCCCTCCGGCAGCCTCGCTCCCTGCGGCGGCCTCGCTCACCCCGGCAACCCCGGGTATCCCGGCAAGCCTCAGGGAAGGCACCCCGGCAAACTCCTCGGGCGGAAGCTTGAGCAGCCTGAGGATTTCTGCCTCCTCTGCTTGGCACGCCGCGTCCGCGGCCTCTGCATCGTCCACGGTGTATCCAAAATCTCCCGCCGCCGCAGCTGCGGCGGCCTCTTCCATCCTAGAAGCAATGTAAGCTATGTCCCGCGCCGTAGTGGCCCGGGTGAGGCCCCTGTTCTCCTCGGTGTTCTTGGGCGTCTCAACTAAGTTGTCGAAGAAGCACAGCACAGCATCCGGCGGAGGCTCGATCCAGGTGGGGACGATGCCATGGGAGTCGCACGCCGGCATCATTGCGCGCAAGGAATCACAGGCGGTGCTGTTGCACAGTGGCACCACTCCCTTGGTCGGTCTGAACCACTCCGGATGGGCCGGGTCATGCTTGAAGAGCTCTCGGACCATTCCTTTCAGCTCCAAAGCAGTGAAATTGAAGTTTAATCCAGGGCGCAGCCTCATGATATCCGCCGCATTGCCAAACTCCCAGGCGGGCCTTTTCCTTTCTTGTAAAGGGGCGATGCGGCGGCGGAGGAAATCTGCCCCAACCTCTCCGATGGTTAGATTGGCTACCCGGAGACGGATAATCCTAACGAGGGCAATACTGAGCTTGTTGTCCTCCGGGGCCAATTCGCTCCAATCCCTGCCGCGCACTATGGTTGTTGTGCGCGGCGCAGTGAAGGGCTTCGGCTTATCTTCCACTACCCAGCACCAATCTGCACGCCACTCCTCCCACTTGCCGCGGAGTTCTCCCTTCAGGTATGAATCCTTCTTATTCAGCCGGAAGATCCAGGAGATGACACCGGAAAGGGGAGCGCCAGCCTCTACTCTAGGCATAAAGAAATGGCGGAAAAGGGCGACGTTCCGATGAATCCCAATATAGTTTTCGCACAGATGTGCGAAAACGGCCATCGTAAGGATGGCGTTGGGAGTGAAATCTAGGAGGTGGAGGTTGTATGTGTTCATGATATCGCAAAAGAACTCCGAGTACGGAGGGCACAATCCACAATGAAAGAAAGCAGCGAAGAAGAAGTACCCGCCGGGGAACATATCTCTGGCGACGGCAGGGAAGGCTCTGGTGCGGGGATGAGCTTTGGTCTCCCCCGACCAGAAGAGATAGTACTTGTTCCGCAGCTCCTTCGCGCCAAGCCTCGGCGCGAAGACCACATTCCTCTTCCGCAGGGCGGCCAGCTTCGCCGCCTGCTCAGACTTCTCCTTCTTGGCCTTGTCCGCTTTCGCCTTGTCGCTCTTCGGAGCCATGGTGGAGGCGGCGAGGGAAGAGGCGAGGAGCTCGACGGCGCCGCGGATGCGGAAGATGGCGGAGGAGGGGTGGAGGCAAGGAGCAGCGGGGGTTTCTGGAAAGTTAAGACGCAATGAAGACGAAGGAGGGAACTGCCCCTGCTTCCTCTGCTTTTAAGGGGGAAGTGGGGGACGCTCCGCATTTCCCATTAAACAACAGGCCACGATCTCTCCCACGACGCCGTGTCGGGGGAAACTGTCCTCCCACGAGCACCTATGGGACCGGAGCCCCTTCTACGTTGCGGTAAAGGAGCGGAGGGAGCACGAAGAGCAGATCGAGGAGAGCACGCGGGCAGTTTACCCAGGTTCGGGCCGCGCGGACGCGTAAAACCCTACTCCTGCCTTGGTTGTATTGAGCTCGGGAACTTGAAGAGCTACAGTACTAGCTACACCGAGCAAGAGAGTTGCTTAGGATTCGAACCCTTTCTACGCTGTGCATGGGCCTCCTTTTATAGCTCAAGGGGTCACCGACAGGTGTCAACGTAGAGGAGGGCAAAAATGTAACTGTGGTGGTAGTTGTAACAGTGCGGGAATAGTGCGTGTACAATGGATGAACAGTGGTCGTCACCTAACTTTGACAGTGGGGGACAAGGGCATTAAATGCCCGTCACCGTCGACCCCAAAAGTGTCCGTCCACGCTTCTCCATTCGACACGGCGGTTAGCCTCGTCACCGTGGATTGCCACCGTGTGCTCCAGGCTGCACAGCCTTCCGCCACGCGTCCCTGGGAAGGCCCCAGGGCGACGCGTGGACAGATGAGCTGGAGCGCGGGCACACAGCATGAGTTTCCCCCGGCAAGCACCTTGCCGGGGGCCGTGACCTTGCCGAGCCCGGAAGCTTGTCGCTTCCCGGGCCCTGCCGGGGCGCACGACGCGCCGAGGCGTCTCTTGAGGTATGCATTCCTTGGTCTTCCTGGCAAGCTCCTCTTGCCAGGGCCTTGTGCTAAAGTGACAGTCTTGAGCCTTGTACGGCCTTCCCGGCAAGCTCCTCTTGCCGGGGCCTTGATCTTCTGATTTGTATACTTTGTTCTTGAATGGCTTTATAGGGACCAGAAAGGTTTCCGTCGAGCACGTGGTAAACCCTGCCGCGGGAAGCTGCTACTGTCGGTGCACAAGTTGGTATACTAAGGTACCCCTACCTTAGTACACCGACAGGAGCCCCCGGGCCTGGGCCACACACGGTGCCGAGCGCTGTTGGGCCAGGCCCAAAACAGTGCACGGGCACGCGCTGCCCACGGCAAGCCGTATCCCCTTCCGCATCCGCCGCGCCCCTCCCTAACGGCACGCGTCGATTGCGGCGTCGTGGGAGAGATCGTGGCCTGTTCTTTAATGGGAAATGCGGAGCGTCCCCCACTTCCCCCTTAAAAGTAGAGGAAGCAGGGGCAGTTTCCTCCTTCGTCTTCATTGCGTCTTCATTCTCCAGAAATCCTCCGCTGCTCCTTGCCTCCACCCCTCCTCCGCCGTCTTCTGCATCTGCGGCGCCGTCGAGCTCCTCGCTTCTTCCCTCGCCGCCTCCGCCATGGCTCCGAAGAGCGAGAAGGCGAAAGCGGACAAGGCCAAGAAGGAGAAATCCGAGCAAGCGGCGAAGCTGGCCGCCCTGCGGAAGAGGAATGTGGTCTTCGCACCGAGGCTTGGCGCGAGGGAGCTGCGGAACAAGTACTATCTCTTCTGGTCCGGGGAGACCAAAGCTCATCCCCGCACCAGAGCCTTCCCTGCCGTCGCCAGAGATTTGTTCCCCGGCGGGTACTTCTTCTTCGCTGCTTGCTTTCACTGTGGATTGTGCCCTCTGTACTCGGAGTTCTTTTGCGACATTATGAACACATATGGCCTCCACCTCCTAGACTTTACCCCCAACGCCATCCTTACGATGGCTGTTTTCGCACATCTGTGCGAAAACTATGTTGGAATCCATCCAAACGTAGCACTCTTTCGCCATTTCTTTATGCCTAGAGTAGAGGCTGGCGCTCCCCTTTCCAGCGGCATCTCCTGGATCTTCCGGCTAAACAAGAAAGATTCATACCTGAAGGGAGAACTCCGCGGCAAGTGGGAAGAATGGCGTGCAGATTGGTGCTGGGTAGTAGAGGATAAGCCGGAGCCCTTCACTGCGCCGCGCACAACAGCCATAGTGCGCGGCAGGAACTGGAGTGAATTAGCCCCGGAAGACAACAAGCTCAGTATTGCCCTTGTCAGGATTATCCGTCTCCGGGTAGCTAATCTGACCATCGGAGAGGTTGGGGCAGATTTCCTCCGCCGCCGCATTGCCCCTCTACAAGAGAGGAAGAGGGCCGCATGGGAATTCGACAATGCGGCGGATATCATGAGGCTGCGCCCAGGATTGAACTTCAATTTCACCGCTTTGGAGCTGAAAGGAATGGTCCGAGAGCTCTTCAAGCACGACCCGGCCCATCCGGAGTGGTTCAGACCCACTAAGGGAGTGGTGCCGCTGTGCAACAGCACCGCCTGTGACTCCCTGCGCGCATTGATGCCGGAGTGCGACTCCCATGGCATCGTCCCCACCTGGATAGAGCCTCCGCCGGATACTGTGCTGAGCTTCTTCGACAACCTAGTCGAGGTGCCCAAGAACCCCGAGGAGAACAGGGGCCTTACCCAGGCCACTACGGCTCGGGACATAGCTTACATTGCTTCCAGGATGGAAGAGGCCGCCGCAGCTGCAGCGGCGGGAGATTTCGGATTCACCGTCGACGAGGCGCAGGTCGCGGACGAGGCGTGCCAAGCAGAGGAGGCAGAAATCCGCAGGCTGCTCAAGCTTCCACCCGAGGAGTTTAGCGGGGTGCCTTCCCTGAGGCATGCCGGGATACCCGGGGTTACCGGGGTGAGCGAGGCCGCCGCAGGGAGCGAGGTTACCGGAGGGAGCGGGGCCGCCGGAGGGAGTGGGACCGCCGGAGGGAGCGAGGCCGCCGGGCATGGTGCTGGGCCCAGCGAACCGGCCGGAGAGGAGGAGGAGGACGTCGAGGCCGATGAAGACACCGGTGGATCTCTGGGACTTGACGATGATGCCTCCTCGTCATTAGAGAACTCCCCGCCTCCGGCAAGTCCTACGCAACCACCGAGGAAGCGCCTCCGCAAGGTGGCGACGGCGACGAGGCCGCAGGCGCCTAGGCAGCAACCTGCTCGTCGGGCGACGCGCGCCACCAGGGCGAGCCAAACCGCGACGGAGGCGCCCCGCGCACCAGCGCCAAGCGGAGGGGGATCCTCCCGGAGCGAAGCGGCCGCTCCGCCTGCTCCTCGGGCCTCGGCGTCAACGGAGGCTGGGTCTTCGCAGCCCCCAGCCCCGGAGACAGCCAAGTGCCCGAGGGAGCCTTCTCCTCCTGCTCCTCGCGCGGGAGCACCTTAGGTGGAGTTCGACTTCTCCGCCCTCAGCTCCGACGATGACGAGGAAGAGGAGTAAGTACTTGCAACTTGTAACTTCTTCGATTTTGTCTTGATCTTCCTTGATGATTCTGATCTTGTTCTTGCCTTGCTTTCAGGACCCTGGCCCAGCGGACGGCAAAGAGGGCCAAGATCCCCGTGGTTGAGGTCGAAGACGGCTCGCCCACCGCGGCGACCGGAGACGCGCCAGCGGCAAGCTTGCCGGATCAGCCCGCTGCTCCGAGGAGCAGCCCCCAGCGCAGCCCCCAGCGTAAGTCTGGTAGTCATTCTTTTCTGTTTGACAGGCGCGCTCGAGGTTGTTATCTGTACTGATGTTTTGTTGTCTTGTTTGTCTTGTTTGTATTGTGAAGAAGTGGAGCCGCAGCCACAGGAGCGCCCGGAGACTGCCCCCGACGAGCCACTTGCTCCACCCTCCCCGCCAAGGGTGAACTCCCCGGCGAGGGAGAACGCTCCGCCAAGGACGGGCACCCCGCCAAGGGCGGGCACCCCGCCAAGGGCGGGCACCCCGCCAAGGGTGAGCAGCCCGACAAGGGTGGTCACCCCGCCAAAGGAGGGCACGGGCGGCCCTCCGCCAGCAGGGGCCACTGCTCCACCGCCAAGGGAGGACTCCCCGGCGAGGGAGCCTGTCGTCGAAGAAGTCCGCGAAGGTGAGTCTTGTAGCTTCTTCTTCTCGGACTTATCTTTTTTGGATCTTTGCTTGATCTTTTCTTTTCTTTTTCTCCTGCTAGACCCTCCTGCACCGGAGCGGATGGAGACAGAGACCGCTAGCGAGGAGGGCGCGCAGGGCGACGGCGGCAACGCCACTGCCGCTGAGGGCATGGCTGGAGCCGACGAGCCTGCCGCTGAGGAGACTGCCCCGGCCGCAGACGCCGCGGCTGGGGAGGGGGGCGGCGACCACACTGCTGGCCCGGAGGCAGCAGGAGCGTCAAGCGCTGCACCGGCCGCCGACCCCTCCGCCGCCACGGAGCAGCCAGGCATCTACCTTGAGGCCCCCAACGGAGTCTTCATACAAGTCCCTTGGGGGTCCTCGTCGCGAGCCCCCGTGGAGGGAGAGACGTACGACGGAGAGGTCCTCGCCTCCGCGGGGTTGAAGGTTGTCGAAGCACTTGGCGGTGGAGACGAGCCCGAAGAGGAGAAGCTCCTTCGCCGGCTACTGGCCCTTTATCGGGCCAGGCAGGCGAAGCTGGACTCCCGGGAAGCTCTTGCCGCCAAGGCTGGAGTCGACTTGGAGAAGCGGGCCGCGGAGCTTCGCGCCGCCAACCAGGCCGCCCTCCGCAACTTGGCGGAGGAGCGGGAAGAGCTTGCCGGGGAGCAGCAAGCCTTCCTCCTGGAGAAGGTGGAGGCAGAAGAGCGACAGCGGCTGGCCGCCGAGGAACTGTCTCGGCGGGAGGGGGCGCTCAATCAACGGAAGGTCGAGCTCGACGCCCATGACGACGAACTCACCGCCCGGGAGCAGACCCTTGGCGGGGCCCTGAAGGAGGCGAAGGAAGCCGCAGCCGCCGTGGAAACTGCCAAGAGGGACCTGGAGCTCAAGGTGGATCAGCTGGAGCGGTACCTGAAAGCAAGTGAGGAAAGAGTCACCGCGCTCAACATGGAGCGGGAGAAGGATGCCCACACCAACTCCGACTTGCAGGTACGACTCTCCAAGAAGGGCGACGAGCTCACTGCCGCCAAAGATTCAATCGCTGACTTGGAGTTGAAGGTCTCCACTTTAACTGATTCGCTCGACGCCGCCCGGGACCGCGAGACGAAGCTGAAAGACGAGCTCCGCAAGGAACAAGGCCTGGTGGAGAGCGCCGCCGTCTCAGCGAACAACTTCAGCCGGGCGGTGGAGCAATGGACTGACAACTTGGTCACCTCCGCTGCCAACATTGACAAGGAGATGATGGCGCTAAGGGCGGAGCACCTCGTGTACTCTCCCGACGAGAACCTCCCCCACATCGCCAAGTTAAGTCTCTTCTTCAGGGGAATCGCGCCGGCGCTTGCACGGCTGCGGGAGAAGCTCCCCGCGCAGCTGGCCGACGAGTCGCGTCAGCTTTGCGCGGGCACTTTGGAGCGTGTCTTGACGAAGATCGTCTACCGCAACCCTGGCGTCAATCTTGTCAACGTCCTCCGGTCCTTGCCGGACGACGCAGATCAGGAGGCGTTGAAGGCGCAGGTCGCCCACATCGTCGCCAAGGTGAACAAGATCTCAAGGCATGAAGGCGACCGTGTAGATTAGGCTTCTTTCTTTCTGTTTCCCTTGCCGCTGCAAGGCACGTTATCGGACAAGAATCTATTAGTTATTGCAACAAGTTATCTCTGTAACATATTATCTTATTTTCGAGCAATCAATGCGGTGTTATCTCCCTTGCTTTTAGTCCTTCACTTTGTATGTTTTCTACCCTACGCTTTTAGGGGACTTGCCGGCAAGGGGCCCTTGCCGCGAGCGCTGAGTGCTGGACTCTTAGCAGCCTGCTGGCAAAGGACCTCGTCGGCAAGTAACCTTGACGCAGCTAGTCGCAGCACACTTAGTTTGCTTAGCGAACTCGAAAACGAAGCAAGGGTGCGACACTTGTCGCAGCTCACTTAAGTCGTTGAGCGTGCTCGAAAACAAAGTAAGGGCGCGGCTAGCCACGGGTAGGTTCCTCCGCGCACATGTTTTCCATACAAAGTGTGGTTGTTCAAGGAAGATAACTTAAATTTAAAAATTTGAAATGCTCAAATTCTGGTAACTTAGCATTCATATATTGCTTGTTCCCCGACAAGGCTCCTCTTTCTTGAATAGCACTTGGTTCATCCTCCATCTCCTTCCCCCCCGGCAAACTTGTGCGCGAGGAAGACTCCTTCTGCTTAAGAGGGAAAGAAAAAGAGGAGGAAAAAACAAGCATAGGGCCTCACGGCCTGCTAGTGCTTACCGGGGATGTGTATCGCACAAGGTGCCAAACAATGCATGCAAATAACCAAAGAAAAGCATGGAAATGGCAAATAGTACGAAGCACAAAAACTTTACTGATGCACGGGATCTGCGCCCGGCTTTGTACAAAGGTTTACATGCAACAACGGCAAGACTTGTACAAAAGGTGGTTGCCGGAACGAATCACGGCAACCGCGCCTTATGGGTGAAACTTGCGAAGATGCTCTATGTTCCAGGAGTTGCTCACCGGTAAGCCTTCTTCGCTCTCAAGGCGGACAGCGCCGGGCCTTGTGACTTGTCTCACCCGATAAGGGCCTTCCCACTTCGGCGTCAACTTGTTGGAATTCTTGGTGGACTGAACATGCCGAAGAACAAGGTCGCCTTCCTCGAGACTCCTGGCCTTGACCTTGCGGCTATGATAGCGGCGCAAGGCTTGCTGGTATCGAGCAGCTCGTACAGCAGCCTGGAGACGTTCCTCCTCGAGGAGCAATGCATCATCTTGGCGCAGTTGCTCTTGCTCGAGCTCATCATAAACGAGTACTCGAGGAGATCCGTATACGAGTTCCGTGGGGAGAACTGCCTCTGCTCCATAGACAAGAGCAAAGGGTGTCTGTCCGGTGGCTCGACTTGGTGTCGTCCTGATTGACCAAAGAGCCGCCGGTAGCTCCTCTATCCAGTTTCTTCCGCACTTGCGCAGCCTGTCGAAGGTTCTTGTCTTGAGTCCGCGCAGCACTTCAGCATTGGCCCTCTCCGCTTGACCATTGCTCCTCGGGTGAGCAACAGAAGCGAAACAGACCTTGGCGCCAAGGTCTTGGACGTACTGCATGAAGGTGCGACTAGTAAATTGTGTACCGTTGTCGGTGATGATCCTGTTAGGGATTCCGAAACGGCAAACAATTGACCTGAAGAACCTGACTGCTGACTGTGCTGTCACCTTTCTCACCGGTTCCACTTCTGGCCACTTTGTGAACTTGTCGATCGCAACGTACAAGTACTCAAAGCCCCCGACAGCACGGGGGAAAGGGCCGAGGATATCGAGCCCCCAGACCGAGAAGGGCCAGGACAAAGGGATCGTCTGGAGAGCTTGAGCTGGCTTGTGAATTTGCTTGGCATGGAACTGGCACGCTTCACACTTGGTTACTTGTGCAGTTGCATCTTGGAGGGCTTCTTGCCAGAAGAACCCTTGCCGGAAAGCTTTTCCGGCAAGTGCCCTTGCGCCAATGTGGTGGCCACATATGCCTCCATGTATCTCTGCCAACAGCTTCTGTCCATCTTCTCTGGAAATGCACTTCAACCTGACACCATTGAGCCTTCTTCTGTACAGTTCATTGCCAACGAACTGGTACATACTTGACTGCCTGGTTATTTTCTCTATCTCTTCTGGGTCGTCGGGAAGTTCTCCAGTTTGCAGAAAACGGACGATTTGCTGTGCCCATGCTGGAGCCTGAGGCTCAACAACAAGGATTAAAGGCATGAGTGCTGCTGCGGGAACCTCAGCTTCTACGGCAAGAACCTGCGGTTCTGTCGGAGCTGACGGTCCCCCGGCAAGCCTGCCGGGGCAAGGCTTGTCGGGAACGTTTGCTTCAACTTTACAGACCCTTGGATCTGCAGGAGCAAACTGTTCCTCAGCATCTTGGCTGTTGATCCTGGGGACCTTGGCGGCGGCTTCGGGAAGATCCGCCGGCAAGTAGTCGCCGAAGACCAACTTTCTCTTCTTACTTTGCCCAACTAATGGTGTAACGGATGGCTGAGTTAGCTTGAGCAGGAAGGTCCCTGGTTCCACAGGTAACTTCATCGCAGCACACTTTGAGAGGCCATCTGCAATATCATTCTGAGCTCTTGGAACGTGCTCCATTTGCAGACCTTCAAAGTGTTCTTCAAGATTCCTCACTTCATCAACATAGGCTTCCATCAAAGGGCTCTGGTAACTCTTGTTCACTTGTCGGACCACCAACTGAGAATCTCCCCGCACAATCAACTTCTTGATCCCAAGTTCGGCCACAATTCTGAGGCCGGCAAGCAAACCTTCATACTCAGCAGTATTGTTTGTCGCTTGCTCCTTGGGAAAGTGCATCTGGACAACATACTTGAGGTTCTCTCCGGTGGGCGCTATGAGTACCACGCCGGCACCGGCGCCTTGCAGCGAGAAGGCACCATCAAAGTACATTACCCATTCACTGCTTGCTTCTTGTACGGGGACGCTTGTCTCTGGAAATTCTTCATCGGGCGTCGGGGTCCATTCAGCTATGAATTCTGCCAAAGCTCTGCTCTGTATGGTTGAAGTACTCTCAAACTTGAGACCAAAGCTTGACAGCTCCAGTGCCCACTCGACGATCCTTCCTGCTGCTTCTGGATTCTGCAATATCCTCTTCAACGGAAAGCGAGTGACCACCGTTATCTCGTGTGCTTGGAAGTAATGGCGCAGCTTTCTCGAGGCCATGAGGAGGCCGAAAAGCAACTTCTGCACCCCAAAGTATCTTGATCTAGCTCCCTGCAAGAGGGAACTTACAAAATACACTGGGCGCTGTACCATCTTCTTTCGCACTTCTCCTTGTTCCTGCGCAGACTTGTCCTTGTCGGGGCCAGAGCTTGTCGGGGAAGCCCCCTGCTTGTCGCTGGATTCGCTTGCCGGTGGTGTAGACTCCTCATCGGCCTCCCTCTCCGCTACTAACGCAGCACTAACCACTTGATTGGTTGCTGCTAAGTATAGCAGCAACTTCTCTTGTGGCCTAGGTGCGACAAGTATTGGAGTGGAGGATAGGTATCCTTTCAAGTCTTGCAGCGCTGCCTCCGCTTCCAAAGTCCATTTCATTGGACCTGCCTTCTTCAAGATTTTGAAGAAAGGCAGGGCGCGTTCTGCAGACTTTGAAATGAACCTACTGAGGGCAGCCACACAACCAGCAAGTCTCCTTACGTCCTTGACGCGCTTTGGGGCTTCAATCTGCTCGATGGCTTTTATCTTGTCGGGATTGGCTTCAATCCCCCTCTGGGACACAAAGAACCCGAGAAGCTTGCCGGAAGGGACTCCGAAGACGCACTTCTCGGGGTTCAACTTAAGCTGGATCTTGCGCAGATTCTCAAACGTCTCTTCCAGATCTTGTATCAGGGTATCTTTGCTCTTGCTCTTGACCACTATGTCATCCATGTAAGCTTCTACATTTCTGTGGATCTGTGGCTCAAAAGCGGTGTGCACCACCCTTGCAAATGTTGAGCCTGCATTCTTCAATCCAAAGGGCATGCGTATGAAGCAATATGTGCCGCATGGAGTAATGAATGCAGTCTTCTCTTCATCTTCCTTGGCCATAAAAATCTGGTGGTATCCTGAATATGCATCAAGGAAGGAAAGCAGTTCACATCCAGCGGTGGAGTCAACAATCTGGTCAATACGCGGCAAGGGAAATGGATCCTTGGGACATGCTTTATTCACATCAGTGAAGTCTATACAAAGTCTCCACTTCCCATTGGCCTTGCGTACGACAACTGGATTGGCCAACCACGTAGGATGGATCACGCCTCTAACCAGGCCTGCTGCTTCTAGCTTCTTTATCTCTTCTACGATGAACTCTTGGCGCTCCACGGCTTGCTTCCTGACCTTCTGCTTGATGGGCCGCGCATGAGGACAAACATCAAGCTTGTGCTCAATTACCTTCCTGGGAACGCCGGGGATGTCAGATGGTTGCCACGCAAACACATCGACATTCGCCCGCAGGAAGGCAACGAGCGCACTTCCCTATTGGTTGTCGAGCGTAGCACTGATGGTGAAAGTACCACCAGTGCCGTCCTCCTTGGCAGACACCTTCTTGGTTGCCGGTGGAGCGGCCATCCCCTTCTTGCACTTGCCGGTGGCGCTCGATGGTGCGTCCTCGACGGCAGCACAGCACTCCGAAGAGGTGCGTTTGCCGGAGTGGGCCCCACAGCACTTGCCGGACTTGGTCTTGGTCTTCTTCTGGGAGCTTCAGCGGCAAGTGTGTTGCTCTCCGTTGCGGCTGCTGCATCCTGGTATATCTTGTCGGCGCAGATAAGCGCGTCCTTCTTGTCGCCAGGGACAGAGATGACGCTTATCGGCCCCGGCATCTTGAGTACATTGTAGGCATAATGGGAAGCTGCCATGAACTTTGCGAGGGCAGGACGTCCAAGTATCCCATTGTATGGCAATGGGATATCGGCCACGTCGAAGGTTATCCTCTCCGTCCTGAAGTTGAGTTCCCCGCCAAAGGTCACTGGCAGAGTAATCTTCCCCTTGGGCTTGGTCCTTCCCGGGTTTATTCCTTGGAACGACCCGGTTTCTTCGAGCTCGCCGTCTGGGATCTGGAGTTTCTTTATCACAGCTGAGGAGATCAAGTTCAGGCCGGCCCCGCCGTCAACCAACATTTTGGTGACCTTGAGGTTGCGGATAGTTGGTGAAACCAACATCGGCAAGCACCTGACCGCCGTTGTGCGGTCTGGGTGATCCTCAAGATCAAAAATGATGGGCGTGCTGGACCACTTGAGCAGTCTGCGCGACTCAACGGGTGGCTCAGCTGCGTTTACTTCCCGCACCCACTGCTTGAGTTGGCGGTGGGAAGTATGCAGAGAGGCGCCTCCGTCGACACACAAAACTTCTGTGGCCTTCTGGAACTCCTGCTCGCTGTTATCACCCTCCTCCATGTCGTCGTCGTCGTCGTCTTCTTCCTCATCCTTGTCGCGGCCCCGGGGAGGTCGATCTCCTTGCCGCTGCTTGGCCTTGCCGCGGCGTCCTCCCCGGCCATTGAATGGCCGCTTCTTGCTGGGCTCTCCTCCGCCACCTTGAGCCTTCTCCTTGTCGCGACGCTCGTACTCAGCCTTCTGCTGTTCTACGAGGTACTCGACTCGCTTGTAGTTCGAAAGGTCGTGGCCCTTGGTGCGGTGGATCTTGCAGTATTGCTTGTCGGAGCCGTCCTGCTTGTCGGCTGCCGCTACAGGGGCAGGCTCCTTGCCGGAGCCGCCAGCCTGTGCCTTCTTAGCGGGAGCCTCCTTGCCGGACTGCTCGACGACTAGCACTTCCTTGCTCTTCTTTTTTCTGTTGTTCCGCCGCCGGCTCTTCTTTACCGGCGTGGCGTCCTCGCTGTCGCTTCCTCCTGCGCCAGTATCCTCTCCGGGGAGTTTCCTCCCCTCTTCGGCGCGCGCGCACTTGTCAGCCAGAGCGTAGAGCTCGCTGACATCCCGTATCTTGGTCATGGCCATCTCTTCCCTCATGCGGCGGTTACGCACGTTCTGGTGGAACGCGCTGATAACCGCGGTGGGGTGGACGTCGGGAATGTTGTGTTGCACGCGGCTGAACCTCTGGATGTACTTGCGCAGGGATTCTCCTTCCTTCTGGGCCAAGATGTGGAGATCGCTCTCCTGGCCGTGGGGTTTGTGGCCGCCCGTGAAGGCGCCAACAAACTGGTGGCACAGATCTGCCCACGAAGAAATGGAGCCTTCCGGCAAGTGCATAAGCCAAGAACGGACGTTTGGCTTAAGCACTAGCGGGAAGTAGTTGGCGAGTATCTTCTCGTCGCGTCCCCCGGCAGCCTGCACCGCGATGGTGTAGATGCTGAGGAACTCCGAGGGGTGCGTCTTGCCGTCGTACTTCTCGGGTACGTCGGGCTTGAAGTTTTTCATGCTGGGCCACTGGACACGCCGCAGCTCACGGGTGAACGCAGGGCAACCTGCCACGTACGGCAAGTCGCCTGGCTCACCGGGCGCGTACGCGTCGACAGCGGTCCGAGCGCGCTGGTCCGATTGTCGCCGGGTTTCTCGTCGGCGCTCGATGCGCGTCCGAGCGTCTTCTTGCCGCCGATCGTCTAGGACTTGGCGCTGGTCCCGACGAGCCCACGGATCCAACGACGCTGTGGAGTCGTCGTCGACGTTAATCCGGCGGGGTGGTGTCTTCTGCTTCCGCGGCGGGGAGTGCACTGTAGTCGCACCCCCGGCGGTCTTGTCGCCGTCGGCCTTCGTCTGATCGACTTGCCGAGGCCGCGATGTCGCCGGCTGCTGCGGCGTGTCGTTGTTGGCGAAGGCGATGAGGCTCTGAATCGTCGCCCTCCAGTCTTCGGCCTTGTCTGCCGCTGGAGGGAAATCGAGGAGTAGCTGTGCTCTTGCTAGAGCTTCCGCTGGAGAGGAGGGGAGCGGGGGCGAGCGGTGCGAGGAGCGAGATATGCTCGGACTTCTAACAGGGTTAGAAGGAGCAGTCTCTCGCCTCGGTGACCGCGCCTTGCTCGTGCCAGGACGATGGCCTTGAGCGTCCCGCGAGCCTCTGGTTTGTCCTTGGCCCAGCAAGCGTATGGTACCTCCTGTACCACGGCGCTGCTGGCCTGTCGTCTACTGAGAGGGATGTGGTGCGTCTACGGACACCGAGGCCTTGGAATTCGCCCGGTCGTCCGTCTTGTCCTTGGATTTGGTGGCGCCGTGAGTTTCCTCGCTGGCGACCACCCTTCCGCCGGCGTCTCCTCCACCAACCGTTGGTTCTGGTGGCGGTGGAACAGACGCAGACGGGCCTGCGACCTCCGAAGCCTTCTTCTTCGGGGCCATGTTGGTGCTGCTGATGAAGTTGATGAAGCTGGAGAAGTTGATGAAGGATGTGCCAGCGTGAGCGCCGGATCAGGTTCGCACAACCTCGACGCCCCCTACCTGGCACGCCAAAGATGTCGGGGGAAACTGTCCTCCCACGAGCACCTATGGGACCGGAGCCCCTTCTACGTTGCGGTAAGGGAGCGGAGGGAGCACGAAGAGCAGGTCGAGGAGAGCACGCGGGCAGTTTACCCAGGTTCGGGCCGCGCAGATGCGTAAAACCCTACTCCTGCCTTGGTTGTATTGAGCTCGGGAGCTTGAAGAGCTACAGTACTAGCTACACCGAGCGAGAGAGTTGCTTAGGATTCGAACCCTTTCTACGTTGTGCATGGGCCTCCTTTTATAGCTCAAGGGGTCACCGACAGGTGTCAACGTAGAGGAGGGCAAAAATGTAACTGTGGTGGTAGTTGTAACAGTGCGGGAATAGTGCGTGAACAGTGGATGAACAGTGGTCATCACCTAACTTTGACAGTGGGGGACAAGGGCATTAAATGCCCGTCACCGTCGACCCCAAAAGTGTCCGTCCATGCTTCTCCATTCGACACAGCGGTAGCCTCGTCACCGTGGATTGCCACCGTGTGCCCCAGGCTGCACAGCCTTCCGCCACGCGTCCCTGGGAAGGCTCCTAGGCGACGCGTGGACAGATGAGCTGGAGCGCGGGCACACAGCATGAGTTTCCCCCGGCAAGCACCTTGCCGGGGGCCGTGACCTTGCCGGGCCCGGAAGCTTGTCGCTTCCCAGGCCCTACCGGGGCGCACGACGCGCCGAGGCGTCTCTTGAGGTATGCATTCCTTGGTCTTCCTGGCAAGCTCCTCTTGCCAGGGCCTTGTGCTAAAGTGACAGTCTTGAGCCTGGTACGGCCTTCCCGGCAAGCTCCTCTTGCCGGGGCCTTGATCTTCTGATTTGTATACTTTGTTCTTGAATGGCTTTATAGGGACCAGAAAGGTTTCCGGCGAGCACGTGGTAAACCCTGCCGCGGGAAGCTGCTACTGCCCGTGCACAAGTTGGTGTACTAAGGTACCCCTACCTTAGTACACCGACACGCCGCAATCGACGCGTGCCATTAGGGAGGGGCGCGGCGGATGCGGAAGGGGATACGGCTTGCCGTGGGCCGCGCGTGCCCGTGCACTGTTTTGGGCCTGGCCCAACAGCGCTCGGCACCGTGTGTGGCCCAGGCCCGGGGGCTCCTGTCGGTGTACTAAGGTAGGGGTACCTTAGTACCCCAACTTGTGCACGGGCAGTAGCAGCTTCCCGCGGCAGGGTTTACCACGTGCTCGCCGGAAACCTTTCTGGTCCCTATAAAGCCATTCAAGAACAAAGTATACAAGTCAGAAGATCAAGGCCTCGGCGAGAGGAGCTTGCCGGGAAGGCCGCACCAGGCTCAAGATGATCACGTTAGCACAAGACCCTGACAAGAGGAGCTTGCCAGGAAGACCAAGGAATGCACACCACAAGAAATGCCTCGGCGCATCGCGCGTCCCGGCAGGACCCGGAGAGCGACAAGCTTCCGGGCCCGACAAGGTCACGGCCCCGGCAAGGTGCTTGCCGGGGGAAACTTATGTTGTGTGCCCGCGCTCCAGCTCATCTGCCCACGCGTCGTCCTGGGGCCTTTCCAGGAATGCGTGGCGGAAGGCTGTGCAGCCTGGGGCACACGGTGGCGAACCACGGTGACGAGGCTACCGCCGTGTCGAATGGAGAAGCATGGATGGATGCTTTTTGGGTCGACGGTGACGGGCATTTAATGCCCTTGTCCCCCACTGTCAAAGTTAGGTGAAGACCACTGTTCATTCACTGTTCCCGCACTGTTACAACTACCACCAAAGTTACATTTTTTCCCTCCTCTACGTTGACACCTGTCGGTGACCCCTTGAGCTATAAAAGGAGGCCCATGCATAACGTAGAAAGGGTTCGGAACCTAAGCAACTCTCTTGCTCAGTGTAGGTAGTATTGTAGCTCTTCAAGCTCCCGAGCTCAATACAACCAAGGCAGGAGTAGGGTTTTACGCGTCCGCGCGGCCCGAACCTGGGTAAACTGCCCGCGTGCGCTCCTCGATCTGCTCTTCGTGCTCCCTCCGCTCCCTTACCGCAACGTAGAAGGGGCTCCGATCCCATAGGTGCTCGTGGGAGGACAGTTTCCCCCGACAACAATGCGTAGCGACTCCATCTCAGCCACAGGCAGTCGATGTAGTCCACGAGACCTCACTCCTACGGGTCACCATTGTTGTCGTAGTCATCACCTTTGTCTTCATGAAACTCTGTTGTCAACAAAATTATTGCCATGAGTACATTACGTACTCAACATGCCTCCCACGGGGAAGGACCTAATAGCTACATGTGGCTTCAAAGGATGGCTGTATGGCTCATTTGCATAAAAGCTAATTTTGTTTGAAATATATAGCAGTTCGATAATAGCAGTTTTAGATGAAAACATGTTTTGTCTCCAGAATAACTTTCATCAAAGTGAGGATCCTCGATCAACTCACACTTTCATAGGTTCCAAGAATAGGGTAAGAGGGAATAAGAAAGACAGGTCCTGTATGTCAAGAAAGATTCATGTGCCGTCCATGACCGTGGACACGACTATTCGAATAGTTTTACACTCTGCAGAGGTTGTACACTTTACCCACACGACACAATCCCGACTTTTTGCCACTAACCGTCGCTAGCATAGTACACCATCTGGTATACCGGCAGGGAGATTGTGACGAGGTCTTTCATTAGACCAAACTCACTGTGCCAAGCCCACTAGGTTTCAACACGGAAGTAACCGCAGTTCACAATCCGAGCCCCCTTTTGTGCCGAGGACACTCGTCGCAAGGCAGCTATCCCATCTACGGTACGGCAATGACGACAATAAGAGTGAGCTAACTAATTAACCAAGCCAGTGCCCATATAGCATGTGGCTGTACTGTTATCACAATCTTCAAATCCAAGACTTATTAGGCCTCATGCGGCACGGACGACTGATTGCACCCTTCAACTCGTGAAGGGCAGCCAATCGCTCCTTCAATCCTTGATTCAGCTGTCGCCCGTGCCAGTATTCAGATGGTAAGTTTCACCCAGAGTAGAAGAGAGTAGAGAAGATCAACAAGGTCAACCGACCTAGCTCAGTGAGCTCATCAACAAGTTCGAAGTGTCAATGATCCGAAGATCATTCAAATAAGGACCTATAGAATAATAAGCATGGCTAAGCATTTCTACTCTACCGGAATAATATATAATTCTACTCAGGTGTCAAGTGAATAGGCGACAAGCGGATCAAGGCATGTGTCAATCGACACGCTAGCTACGAGATTTAAAGCATGCATAAAGTAACTATAAAACTCAATGCAATTTTGTAAAACATAGGATAAGTATGATCAAAGAAGGAGGCATGCCTTCGTTGTTGAGTCCTTCTTCGGTAACCTGATTCTGTCCATATCCAACATGGTCGCCACTCCCTACTCGTCGTAACGATAGCAACAGACAACAATAAATACCAAAACAATGGAAAAGCCAAATAACATCCAAAACAAATAAGAGTAGATGGATAACAAGATATTGATTGAGATGGAGATTCGAAATGAGATAACACGATAGGGTTGTAAGTAGAGAGGATTCAACGAAGTGACAATGTTTAGGTGACACAACTATGGAAGGATTTGCGATCAAGACTAAAGTTCTGATAGGAACTACGATACTAACCACGAGTAGCACCCACTACACATCTCAACTAACTATATATAGAAACTACTATATAGCTAACACAATGGCAACAACACAAATGGAATGAAACCATCCCATGCATTTAACTACACAAATCACAACATGGCATGATAAACGTAACAGTTAACAACAAATAATATTTAGATAGAATCAAAATATTTATAATGGTCAATAGTAGTCAAACATATACATCAACTATAATAACTTAAAAGACAATAGTTCATAAGGCAAACAAACAACCATTAGAAATCATACTAGTAAGCAATGAAACATCATACAACAACATGAATTGAGTTGGATCTAGATTCTATCCTAAAGCAAAACTAATGAAAAATAGGATCAACTTCATTATATCAAACCAATACTATGGCCACACAATTTAGCAAGAGGACACATATTACACATGGTATGTGAATGATAAGTTATAAATATGTATTGACTAATATCACAAGCATCAAGCATAAAGTGACCATGGCAATATACTACACTAGGACATGCTCTTTATGATAATAAATAACAAATGTCTAATTAAACACTACCAACAACATTATCAGCACATGATTGTAACAACATGGCAAACTATGCACACTTGGCATATGAGAAAGACACAACTCAACTAACGAATGGTAAACTATCCCAACCATGTGATGAACTAACGAAACAAGTATTAAATACTCATAATACTAACATGATACAGAGGTAAACATCTATAAGAAAGAACTGAACTAGGCCACTGTAATATACCAAACATCATAAAGCATGAAAGATGTCAAAGCATAGAATAACGCATTAGCGAGGTAAACAATGTAATGTCTTAACATGGATGATCGAGATACCACACTAGGCTACCAATAGAATACCGTAACTATGAGATAACTTAGTTGATATCAATTAATATGAAGATCAAGTATGGCACTAGCACACCACTGTACATTCTAGTTGTGACATATAAGCACATCGAGGAAGCATACTAAGCCTGTAGGCAAGTAAACAACTAGATCATGACATCAACCAAATCAAGCATTGATATATCATAGCATGACTAAGAGAGACAACATGCATTTCTATCAAATACAACTTACACTTGTAAAGATATAGGCATGATTGTTCTATAACATGAATTGATACACACACTAACATCTAGTTACATTGTCACAACATCATGGAATGGTATTGATCAAGCAAGCTGGAATCATACAACACTAGCATGTATCTCTACCAAGCAAAGTCTAACAATATACACCATCATATCATAAAATTCTAGCAATGTTATAACACATCAAAATCATACAATAAAACATGCATTCAACCTTTGAACAAGTTCTAGTATGGAAAGGTAATAGACTAAGGTAAATGATCACGCATGATAACCAGAATGTAATAAACTAAGTTCTATGTCACAAGAATGAATTCTATATAGCCAAACAAATATAACCATGACATAAAGCATCAAGCATGTAATCTTGGATAACAATAGTCTACAACAGCTATGCCACAATATATTATGCGACATGGAAATACAATGGATTTGTGCTCAAATAACAGAGCATTCCATTTGACTTTGAGCATAAAGAAACTATGCAACATCACGTATTAAAGAAAATATAAACAACTATTATAGGAATGAGATGATTTCATCCCAATAAAATAAACATGCGACATGGATGAACATGAATGTGTAAACTATATCCACGATATCTTCATGCTACACAAATATGAAAATAATCAAACATGAACTATTCCAATTAAATATATCAATAAATCACAGAATAATCTTACATAAACATGCGCATGGTAATACATCACAAAAAAGGTACTAAGGCATATCATACAACTACATAGAGCACTAACAATTATAACATTAAACGGCACGGAAAACATTTTTGTAAGTTAGACAATCCAACAAACAAATCTAGTAACGCACATGTTACTACAAAAAGTCCAAAGGAAATATGAGTGATTCCTAGGCATGTTAAGAGTTAACCGAATATTGTACGCGTGCATAAATGAGGACTACATACAATACCACAAGTTGTCAAGTCGAAACCAACAAATAAAAAGATAGACTTATTTTAAATAACTATAATCTATAAACAAATAAATCTAGCAATTCACACGTAAAGTTACAAGACCAAAAAGAATGCACTCCTAGGCACAACACGAACATACGAACAATAACACATCAACGCAAATGCTTACCAATCTACTACTATGCATGGGAATAATTTAAAACAACCAATTCAAAGGTGTATCACACTACTACATGATGCATAAAATTCTCTACATGTGACCATGCAAAACTATTATTTTAATTAACACGAACGACTAGATAAAATCTGTAGTATTAACCGATTGATGAAACAAGCGATCTAACTCCATCCTGGGATTACTAAGGTGATGAAAAACAAATCATCTATGGGGCAGGAAATCATATGACGAATAAAACTAAAGAAAAATGTGAATATCATCGGATGGTCTCCGGTTCATGGACATGGCGTGGTTGGTACGGCCAACAAGAGAAATAGATCAAACTAGGATGTCTAGGAGATAGATTGAACATGGTTTAGTGCATGTGCAAAAGGAATTGAACAGAAACTCACCGAGCGTGATGAGTTGATGCAACGAACTCAAATAACAGTGTAGACGAACATGTTGAATTCTTCGCATGTAGTTGACGGAACGTGTTCCTTCTTCTCTGAATGGATTCATGGCATGGGGAAGAAGTTCCTGGCGCAAGGAAACATATGGAGATGGCCTCCCTCATCGGGGTCGAACACCGGTGTCCATGGAGCACTATTGCTTCGGGAAGAGTTCTTGGGAGAACTGAGAAGGAAGAAGGTAGGGGATTCTGCTGGAATGGAAGAGGAGTTTGGGGCGCATGTCTAGGTACTCACGGATTTGGAAACGGTGAATATTTGAAGGAATTGGAGGAGGGGCTATTTCTCTTCTCTAGGTTTTCTTCTCTGTAAGTGTAAGTGAGAGCGTACACAGAATATGAAGAAGAAGAAGAGGGCCTCCCTCGTGTGGTTGATGGAAGATGGGCTGAGTGGAGAGAATTTGGGAAGGGAGAAGTCAAAGAGAGTAAATTAAAGGGGGCACTCAAGACTCTTGCCGATTCATATGTGCACGATCATGTGATGTTGACGTTTCTTCTCTGTAGGTTGAAACGTACGCAGAGGGAGAGAAGAGGAGGCGCTCCCTTGGCTGGGTGTTGGCCCATTTTGGTAGGCCCAAGTGGGAGAGAAATAAGAGAATAATAGTAATAAAAAGTTGGCCTTTGGCCCATTCGTGTTGAGAGAACATGGAACAGAAAAATAAAGATGTTGTACAATGGGCTTAGGAAATTTGGCCTAGAGTTTAACATATGGAAAAGAGTTGACTTCTCTTTTTGGAAAATATAGAGAATTAATAGAAGCTGAAACAAATATCCAACAAACCAAGAAATCCACAAAAATGCAGACTCGCATATTTAAATATGCTTAAGACAAAAAAAAAACCAACTAAAGGAAAATACGAAACTCAATTTAATTTAAGTTGGCATTTGTTCAAATTAAATCCTCCAAATTATAAAAGTCCAGTATAACCTTTGTTACCAAATAAAACAAACGAAATTTTCTCGCCCTGATTTTTGGAAAACTTTTTCTTAAACATTCCGAGAATCGGGATGTTACAGATCTACCCCCCTTAAAATAAATCTCGTCCCCGAGATTCAGGCTGACTAAAGAGAATGGGTTTAGGTTAGCTTCGTCCTCGACACAGTTCTTCTCAGAAACTTGTGAAATCACGGTTGATTATGTACATGATGATAGGTGGCTCTGGGTCTTGATTGGAGATACTTCGATTGTTGAAACAGTCTCCAGCTTTCTCAAGGCTTGGAAGCAGTCCTTCGTTCTTGGCGATGGTAACCACATCGCTTCTGTGAGTGGATGAACATTCTTCGTTCTTGACCTTCTTCTTTTGGTCAAGCTTCGGTTCGGCCAGACTCATTGATTCTTCCTTCAGGTTGAACTTTATGGTAGGTGTACTGAAGTTCTTCAAATCTTCGTCTTCCTTGCGAATGAAGGTCTTGAAATCTTTGATCTTGACACAAATTATCGTCTACTACCCCCCTTAAAAGAGGTTTTCCATGGGGTTCACATTGATATTTCAAAGGATGATGTTGCCACTTCTTTCCTCTCAAAGTGTTCTTTGGGGTTTATAGAGAAGAGGGAAAGAGCAAAAGATGAGTAGAAGAATCCTACACAAGGAAGAGATACCCCAAACGATAATCAAAATATAACACCAAGATAATCGTGAAACTATCCAAATAAAACTCAAAAGCAACTCATTTTAGCAAATAGGGTTTTAGTATGACTGCATAGGAAAACACCAAAATATGCAGACAGTACTCACACAAGAAAGATTTTGCATCTACAAGCTACGAGTTCTATCACTACAGGGGTGTTAACCAACCTAATCCTATATGGCAGGTCACATCATAACTTGGTGCAGATCTTCGACATTGACGTTTGAAGCATAATCGATGGTTGTTGACTTCTTGAGTTCTCGAGGTGTCTTTTTCGGGGAAATTTTGCTACTTAGAGATTCAGGGGTTGAAGTTATTTGGCAACTCTTGGCACATCTTCTGAAGCTTCTGACTTTTAAACACCATGGGCAAGGGAAAAGGGTTTCACATACTATAATGAAGAAGGTAAGGAAGCAAAGTTTAAACTTTATTTGAATAAGATGAGACAAGGAGAGCAATAGTGAAGGAGAAGAGTACGAGAATGATCCTTTTTAAAAATAGTTTTTCTTATAATAATAGTCCCTAAGGCTTTCCATTCAAACTAAGGCCACGCGACTAGGTCGACATCGGCTCTGATACAACTTCTGTGAGAACCCGGAATTAGCTTCCAGACCCTCCTGTGTATATTTGTCAACCCCGGGATCATTGTTGACAACACAGCGAAATGATATCATTGCACAATACGTAAAAGTATTACAAGTAGTATATTTGTCACAATACATACCTAGCGAATTGTCTCATGACATTTACAATCAGAAAAACAGCGGAAACTACAATGCGTAGCGACTCCATCTCAGCCACATGCAGTCGATGTAGTCCACGAGATCTCACTCCTACGGGTCGCCATTGTTGTCGTAGTCATCACCTTTGTCTTCATGAAACTCTGTAGTCAACAAAATTATTGCCATGAGTACATTACGTACTCAACATGCCTCCCACGGGGAAGGACCTAATAGCTACATGTGGCTTCAAAGGATGGCTGTATGGCTCATTTGCATAAAAGCTAATTTTGTTTGAAAAATATAGCAGTTCGATAATAGCAGTTTTAGATGAAAACATTTTTGTCTCTAGAATAACTTTCATCAAAGTGAGGATCCTCGATCAACTCACTCTTTCATAGGTTCCAAGAATAGGGTAAGAGGGAATAAGAAAGACAGGTCCTGTATGTCAAGAAAGATTCATGTGCCGTCCATGACCGTGGACACGGCTATTCGAATAGTTTTACAGTCTGCAGAGGTTGTACACTTTACCCACACGACACAATCCCGACTTGTTGCCACTAGCCGTTGCTAGCGTAGTACACCATCTGGTATACCGACAGGGAGATTGTGACAAGGTCTTTCATTAGACCAAACTCACTGTGCCAAGCCCACTAGGTTTCAACACGGAAGTAACCGCGGTTCATAGTCTGAGCCCCCTTTTGTGCCGAGGACACTCCTCGCAAGGCAGCTATCCCATCTGCGGTACGGCAATGACGACAATAAGAGTGAGCTAACTAATTAACCAAGCCAGTGCCCATATAGCATGTGGCTGTACTATTATCACAATCTTCAAATCCAAGACTTATTAGGCCTCATGCGGCACGGAGGACTGATTGCCCCCTTCAACTCGTGAAGGGCAGCCAATCGCTCCTTCAATCCTTGATTCAGCTGTCGCCCGCGCCAGTATTCAGATGGTAAGTTTCACCCAGAGTAGAAGAGAGTAGAGAAGATCAACAAGGTCAACCGACCTAGCTCAGTGAGCTCATCAACAAGTTCGAAGTGTCAATGATCCGAAGATCATTCAAATAAGGACCTATAGAATAATAAGCATGGCTAAGCATTTCTACTCTACCGGAATAATATATAATTCTACTCAGGTGTCAAGTGAATAGGCGACAAGCGGATCAAGGCATGTGTCAATCGACACGCTAGCTACGAGATTTAAAGCATGCATAAAGTAACTATAAAACTCAATGCAATTTTGTAAAACATAGGATAAGTATGATCAAAGAAGGAGGCATGCCTTCGTTGTTGAGTCCTTCTTCGGTAACCTGATTCTGTCCATATCCAACATGGTCGCCACTCCCTACTCGTCGTAACGATAGCAACAGACAACAATAAATACCAAAACAATGGAAAAGCCAAATAACATCCAAAACAAATAAGAGTAGATGGATACCAAGATATTGATTGAGATGGAGATTCGAAATGAGATAACACGATAGGGTTGTAAGTAGAGAGGATTCAACGAAGTGACAATGTTTAGGTGACACAACTATGGAAGGATTTGCGATCAAGACTAAAGTTCTGATAGGAACTACGATACTAACCACGAGTAGCACCCACTACACATCTCAACTAACTATATATAGAAACTACTATATAGCTAACACAATGGCAACAACACAAATGGAATGAAACCATCTCATGCATTTAACTACACAAATCACAACATGGCATGATAAACGTAACAGTTAACAACAAATAATATTTAGATAGAATCAAAATATTTATAATGGTCAATAGTAGTCAAACATATACATCAACTATAATAACTTAAAAGACAATAGTTCATAAGGCAAACAAACAACCATTAGAAATCATACTAGTAAGCAATGAAACATCATACAACAACATGAATTGAGTTGGATCTAGATTCTATCCTAAAGCAAAACTAATGAAAAATAGGATCAACTTCATTATATCAAACCAATACTATGGCCACACAATTTAGCAAGAGGACACATATTACACATGGTATGTGAATGATAAGTTATAAATATGTATTGACTAATATCACAAGCATCAAGCATAAAGTGACCATGGCAATATACTACACTAGGACATGCTCTTTATGATAATAAATAACAAATGTCTAATTAAACACTACCAACAACATTATCAGCACATGATTGTAACAACATGGCAAACTATGCACACTTGGCATATGAGAAAGACACAACTCAACTAACGAATGGTAAACTATCCCAACCATGTGATGAACTAACGAAACAAGTATTAAATACTCATAATACTAACATGATACAGAGGTAAACATCTATAAGAAAGAACTGAACTAGGCCACTGTAATATACCAAACATCATAAAGCATGAAAGATGTCAAAGCATAGAATAACGCATTAGCGAGGTAAACAATGTAATGTCTTAACATGGATGATCGAGATACCACACTAGGCTACCAATAGAATACCGTAACTATGAGATAACTTAGTTGATATCAATTAATATGAAGATCAAGTATGGCACTAGCACACCACTGTACATTCTAGTTGTGACATATAAGCACATCGAGGAAGCATACTAAGCCTGTAGGCAAGTAAACAACTAGATCATGACATCAACCAAATCAAGCATTGATATATCATAGCATGACTAAGAGAGACAACATGCATTTCTATCAAATACAACTTACACTTGTAAAGATATAGGCATGATTGTTCTATAACATGAATTGATACACACACTAACATCTAGTTACATTGTCACAACATCATGGAATGGTATTGATCAAGCAAGCTGGAATCATACAACACTAGCATGTATCTCTACCAAGCAAAGTCTAACAATATACACCATCATATCATAAAATTCTAGCAATGTTATAACACATCAAAATCATACAATAAAACATGCATTCAACCTTTGAACAAGTTCTAGTATGGAAAGGTAATAGACTAAGGTAAATGATCACGCATGATAACCAGAATGTAATAAACTAAGTTCTATGTCGCAAGAATGAATTCTATATAGCCAAACAAATATAACCATGACATAAAGCATCAAGCATGTAATCTTGGATAACAATAGTCTACAACAGCTATGCCACAATATATTATGCGACATGGAAATACAATGGATTTGTGCTCAAATAACAGAGCATTCCATTTGACTTTGAGCATAAAGAAACTATGCAACATCACGTATTAAAGAAAATATAAACAACTATTATAGGAATGAGATGATTTCATCCCAATAAAATAAACATGCGACATGGATGAACATGAATGTGTAAACTATATCCAAGATATCTTCATGCTACACAAATATGAAAATAATCAAACATGAACTATTCCAATTAAATATATCAATAAATCACAGAATAATCTTACATAAACATGCGCATGGTAATACATCACAAAAAAGGTACTAAGGCATATCATACAACTACACAGAGCACTAACAATTATAACATTAAACGGCACGGAAAACATTTTTGTAAGTTAGACAATCCAACAAACAAATCTAGTAACGCACATGTTACTACAAAAAGTCCAAAGGAAATATGAGTGATTCCTAGGCATGTTAAGAGTTAACCGAATATTGTACGCGCGCATAAATGAGGACTACATACAATACCACAAGTTGTCAAGTCGAAACCAACAAATAAAAAGATAGACTTATTTTAAATAACTATAATCTATAAACAAATAAATCTAGCAATTCACACGTAAAGTTACAAGACCAAAAAGAATGCACTCCTAGGCACAACACGAACATACGAACAATAACAAATCAACGCAAATGCTTACCGATCTACTACTATGCATGGCAATAACTTAAAACAACCAATTCAAAGGTGTATCACACTACTACATGATGCATAAAATTATCTACATGTGACCATGCAAAACTATTATTTTAATTAACACGAACGACTAGATAAAATCTGTAGTATTAACCGATTGATGAAACAAGCGATCTAACTCCATCCTGGGATTACTAAGGTGATGAAAAACAAATCATCTATGGGGCAGGAAATCATATGACGAATAAAACTAAAGAAAAATGTGAATATCATCGTATGGTCTCCGGTTCATGGACATGGCGTGGTTGGCGCGGCCAACAAGAGAAATAGATCAAACTAGGATGTCTAGGAGATAGATTGAACATGGTTTAGTGCACGTGCAAAAGGAATTGAACAAAAACTCACCGAGCGTGATGAGTTGATGCAACGAACTCAAATAACAGTGTAGACGAACATGTTGAATTCTTCGCATGTAGTTGACGGAACGTGTTCCTTCTTCTCTGAATGGATTCATGGCATGGGGAAGAAGTTCCCGGCGCAAGGAAACAGATGGAGATGGCCTCCTTCATCGGGGTCGAACACCGGTGTCCATGGAGCACTATTGCTTCGGGAAGAGTTCTTGGGAGAACTGAGAAGGAAGAAGGTAGGGGATTCTGCTGGAATGGAAGAGGAGTTTGGGGCGCACGTCTAGGTACTCACGGATTTGGAAACGGTGAATATTTGAAGGAATTGGAGGAGGGGCTATTTCTCTTCTCTAGGTTTTCTTCTCTGTAAGTGAAAGTGAGAGCGTACACAGAATATGAAGAAGAAGAAGAGGGCCTCCCTCGTGTGGTTGATGGAAGATGGGCTGAGTGGAGACAATTTGGGAAGGGAGAAGTCAAAGAGAGGAAATTAAAGGGGGCACTCAAGACTCTTGCCGACTCATATGTGCACGATCATGTGATGTTGACGTTTCTTCTTTGTAGGTTGAAACGTACACAGAGGGAGAGAAGAGGAGGCGCTCCCTTGGCTGGGTGTTGGCCCATTTTGGTAGGCCCAAGTGGGAGAGAAATAAGAGAATAATAGTAATAAAAAGTTGGCCTTTGGCCCATTCGTGTTGAGAGAACATGGAACAGAAAAATAAAGATGTTGTACAATGGGCTTAGGAAATTTGGCCTAGAGTTTAACATATGGAAAAGAGTTGACTTCTCTTTTTGGAAAATATAGAGAATTAATAGAAGCTGAAACAAATATCCAACAAACCAAGAAATCCACAAAAATGCAGACTCGCATATTTAAATATGCTTAAGACAAAAATAAAAACCAGCTAAAGGAAAATACGAAACTCAATTTAATTTAAGTTGGCATTTGTTCGAATTAAATCCTCCAAATTATAAAAGTCCAGTATAAGCTTTGTTACCAAATAAAACAAACGAAATTTTCTCGCCCTGACTTTTGGAAAACTTTTTCTTAAACATTCCAAGAATCGGGATGTTACAGTGCGTCCTTCTTCCTATATATACCTACGTACCCCAGAAACTCCATACGCAGAGAGAAAACCCTAATTCCACCGCCGTAGCTTCTGTTCCCGTGGATATCCCATCTTGGAGCCTGTTCCGGGAGGGGGATCCATCACGGATGCCTTCATCATCATCATCATTGCCCTCACCATGAGTTGTGAGTAGTTTACCACAGAACTTTGGGTCCATAGCTAGTATCTAGATGGCTTCTTCTCTCTCTCTGGATCTCAATACAAAGTTCTCCTCGGTCTTCGAGGAGATCTATTAGATGTAATCTCTTTTTGCGGTGTGTTTGTCGAGATCCGATGAATTGTGAGTTTATGATCAAGGTTATCTACGAAAGATATTTGGTTCTTCTCTGAACTTTTTATGTGTTCTCATAATATCCTTGCAAGTCTCTTCGAATTATTGGTTTGGTTTGGCCTACTAGATCTATAGTTCTTGCAATGGGAGAAGTTCTTGGATTTGGGTTCAATCATGCGGTGTCCTTTCCCAGTGACAGTTGGGGCAGCAAGGCACATATTGTATTGTTGCCATCGAGGATAAAACATGGGGTTTTCATCATATTGCTTGAGTTTATCCCTCTACATCATGTCATCTTGCTTAAGGCGTTACTCTATTCGTGTGAACTCAATACACTAGATGCATGCTGGATAGCGGTCGATGTGTGGAGTAATAGTAGTAGATGCAGGATCGTTTCAGTATAATTGTCTCGGACGTGATGCCTATATACAATGATCATGCCTAGATGGTCTCATAATTATTCACTTTTCTATCAATTGGTTGATAGTAATTTGTTTACCCATCGTAGAATATCGCTATCATGAGAGAAGCCACTAGAGAAAACTATGCCCCCCGGGTCTATCTTTATCATATTACTTTCCCATCAACTAGCCAATTTCAGTCGCCGTTGTTTATTTGCTTTCTTTACTTTCTGTTTCTATACCAAAAATATAATTAGCATCTCTATCAGATCTCACTCTCCTAAGTGACCGTGAAGGGATTAACAACCCCTTATCGCGTTGGCTGCGAAGTTCTTATTTGTTTGTGCAGGTGCGAGAGACTGGCGCGTGGTCTCCTACTGGATTGATACCTTGGTTCTCAAAATCCGAGGGAAATACTTACGCTACTATGCTGCATCTCCCTTTCCTATTCAACGGAATACAACGCAAGCTCAAGAGGTAGCAAGAAGAATTTCTGGCGCCGTTGCCGAGGAGGCTTACGCAAAAGTCATATACCAAGTACCTATCACAAACCCTTATCCTTCGCATTACACTTATTTGCCTCTCGTTTTCCTCTCCCCCACTTCACCCTTGCCATTTTTTTGCCCTTCTTCCGCCGTGTGTTTTTCGTTCGCTTGCTTCTTGTTCGCTTGGTTGTGTTGGATTGCTAGCTTGTCACTATGGCTCAGAACAATACCAAATTGTGTGTCTTCTCCAATACCAACAACAATGATTTTATTAGCACTCCGATTGCTCCTATTACCGATGCTGAATCTTGTGAGATCAATGCTGCTTTGTTGAATCTTGTCATGAAACATCAATTCTCCGGCCTTCCTAGTGAAGATGCCGCTACCCATCTAAACAACTTTGTTGATTTGTGTGATATGCAAAAGAAAAGGGATGCGGATAACGATATTGTTAAATTGAAGTTATTTCTGTTTTCACTTAGAGATCGTGCTAAAACTTGGTTTTCCTCTTTGCCTAGAAATAGTATTGATTCGTGGAATAAGTGCAAATATGCTTTTATCTCTAAGTATTTCCCTCCTGCTAAGATCATCTCTCTTAGAAATGATATTATGAAATTTAAGCAACTAGATCATGAGCACGTTGCACAAGCTTGGGAGAGAATGAAATTATTCAGAACTTTTATACTGGCTTGAATTTTGCTTCTAGAAATCTTTTAGATTCGGCCGCCGGAGGCACTTTCATGGAAACTACCTTAGGAGAAGCTACCAAACTCCTAGATAATATCATGGTTAATTATTCTCAATGGCACACCGAAAGATCTACTAGTAAAAAAGTGCATGCTATCGAAGAAATTAGTGTTTTGAGTGGAAAGATGGATGAACTTATGAAATTGTTTGCTGCTAAGAGTGCTTCTTCTGATCCTAATGATACGCCTTTGTCCACTTTGATTGAGAATAACAATGAATCTTTGGATGTGAATTTTGTAGGAATAATTTTGGTAACAATGCTTATAGAGGTAATTTTAATCCTAGGCCTTTTCCTAGTAATTCCTCCAATAATTTTGGTAATTCCTACAACAACTCTTATGGAAAAATGCCTTCTGAATTTGAAACTAGTGTTAAGGAGTTTATGATCTCGCAAAAGAATTTCAATGCTATGATTGAAGAGAAATTGCCTAAAGTTGATGAATTGGCTAGAGGCGTGGATAGAATTACTCTTGATGTTGATTCTTTGAAACTTAGATCTATCCCACCTAAGCATGATATCAATGAGTCTCTCAAAGCCATGCGAATTTCCATTGATGAATGCAAAGAAAGAACCGCTAGAATGCGTGCTAAAAGAGAAGATTATATTAAATCGTGTTCTTCTAATTATCGTGAAAATAAAGATGAAGATCTGAAAGTTATTGATGTGTCTCCTATTAGATCCTTGTTTTCTAGTATTAATCTTGATGAGAATAGGATTGGAGATGATTCTACTTTAAGGTGTCCCAATAATTCGGAGTTTTTAGATCTTGATGCTAAAATTGCTAAAAGTGGGATTGAAGAGATTAAAACTTTGCATAGTGATGAACCCACTACTTTGGATTTCAAGGAATTCAATTATGATAATTGCTCTTTGATTGATTGTATTTCCTTGTTGCAATCCGTGCTAAATTCTCCGCATGCCTATAGTCAAAATAAAGCTTTCACTAAACATATAGTTGATGCTTTGATGCAATCTTATGAAGAAAAACTTGAGTTGGAAGTTTCTATACCTAGAAAGCTTTATGATGAATGGGAACCTACTATCAAAATAAAAATAAAAGATCATGAATGCTATGCTTTGTGTGATTTGGGTGCTAGTGTCTCCACTATCCCAAAAACTTTGTGTGATTTGCTAGGGTTCCATGAGCTTGATGATTATTCTTTAAATTTGCATCTTGCGGATTCCACTATTAAGAAACCTATGGGAAGAATTAATGATGTTCTTATTGTTGCCAATAGGAATTATGTGCCCGTAGATTTCATTGTTCTTGATATAGATTGCAATCCTTCATGTCCTATTATTCTTGGTAGACCTTTCCTTAGAACGATTGGTGCAATCATTGATATGAAGGAAGGAAATATTAGATTCCAATTTCCGTTAAGGAAAGGGATGGAACACTTTCCTAGAAAGAAAATCAAATTACCAAATGAATCTATCATGAGAGCCACTTATGGATTGCCTTCCAAAGATGGCAATACCTAGCTCTATCTTGTATCGTGCATAGCTAGGGGCGTAAAACGATAGCGCTTGTTGGGAGGCAAACCGATTTTATGTTTTTTACTTTTGTTGCTGTTAGGAATAAATATTTCATCTAGCCTCTGATTAGATGTGTTTTCATGTTTTGTTTAGTGTTTGTGCCAAGTAGAACCTTTGGTAAGACTTGTGTGAAGTTTATTTGATCTTTCTGTGAAAAACAGACTCGTTAGCGCTTGCTAAAGTAGTCTTCAGATTTTACTGGAACTTGCTTTTTAGTTGATTCTTTTTGCTTATGATTGGTAGACAAATTGCGAAAATTTACCAATTTAGTTCGAATTTTTTTGAGTTCCAGAAGTAGGCGAACCCAGCAGATTACTATAGACTGTTCTGTCTTTGACAGATTCTGTTTTTCGTGTGTTGTTTGCTTATTCCGATGCATCTATGAGTAATATTGGAGGATATGAACTATAGAGAACTTGGAGTACAGTAGGTTTAACACCAATATAAACAAAGAATGAATTCATTGCTGTACCTTTGAGCGGTGGTTTGCTCTCTCTTACTAACGGAGCTCACGAGAATTTTTGTCTAAGTTTTGTGTTGTGAAGTTTTCAAGTTTTGAGTATTGCTTTGATTGACTATGGAACAAGGAGTAGAAAAGGCCTAAGCTTGGGGATTACCATGGCACCCCAAGTAAATTCAAGATAATAAAAAGCCTAAGCTTGGGGATGCCCCGGGAAGGCATCCCCTCTTTCGTCTTCATCCATCGGCAACTATACTTGGAGCTATATTTTTATACGCAACATGCTATGGGTTTTGCTTGGAGCGTCTTGTATAATTTGAGTCTTTGCTTGTTAGTTTGTCACAATCATCCTTGCTGGACACACCTATTTGAGAGAGTTAAATATGGCCTAAAAATTGTTAGAACACTCTATGTGCTTCACTTATATCTTTTGAGTTGAATAATTTTTGCTCTAGTGCTTCACTTATATCTTTTAGAGCATGGTGGTGGTAATATTTTGTAGAAATTGTTGAACTCTCATGCTTCACTTATATCTATTTGAGAGTCTATTAAAACAGCATGGTAAAGTGTTTAGGCTAAAGAAATTATTCTTCACATGATAAACATCCAATGTCAATGTAGTAAAAAAAATCACATCAAGTGCATTGAATAGAAAGAGATGTTGGATGCTTGATAATTGTTTTGAGACATGAGGATAGTGATATTAAAGTCATGCTAGTGGAGTTATTATGAAATTGAGAAATACTTGTGTTAAGGTTAGTGATTCCCGTAGCATGCACGTATGGTGAACCGTTGTGTGACTAAGTTAAAGCATGAGGTATTTGTAGAGTGTCAACCTTTGTGTGGAGGTCGGGGGCGCGCGATGGTTAACTCCTACCAACCTCCCCTCCTAGGAGCATGCGTTGATTGCTTTGTTTTGATGACTCGTTAATTTTTGCAACAAGTACATGAGTTCTTATGACTAATGTTGAGTCCATGGATTATACACACTCTCACCCTTCCACCATTGCTAGCCTCTCTTGTACCGCGCAACTTTCGCCGGTACAATAAACCCATTATACATCCTTCCTCAAAACAGCCACCATATTGTTCCTCAAAACAGCCACCATACCTACCTATCATGGCATTTCCATAGCCATTCCGAGATATATTGCCATGCAACTTTCGACCGTTCCGTTTATATGACACGCACCATATTGTCATATTGCCATGCATGATCATGTAGTTGACATCGTATTTGTGGCAAGGCCACCATGCATAATTTATCATATGTGTCACTCTTGTTTCATTGCACATATCGGTACATGATACGTCCAAAACGTATCTATAATTTCTGCTTGCTCCATGCCACTTTTGGGTGATATTGCTATGATAATCATACACTTCCATACACTTTTGATCATATTTGGACTAACCTACTAATCCAGTGCACCCCGGTGCCAGTTTCTGTTTTCGGCTGATTTTGTATTTCAGGTTTTCACATTACGAGAACTGCCAGGAAAAATCCAGAAAAAATATATAAAAAATCAGCATTCCAGGAGCTACCGTGCGGCCAAATTACAGCCGGGGGGGACCCACAGGGGCTCCAGGCGCCCTGTGGGCGCGCCCCCCCTGGGCCGCGCCGGGGGGGCGCCTGGGCCCCTCGAGGCACCTCCGATGCCCCCCTTTGGCATATATTTAAAGCGTGTCGCGGAAACCCTGATTCCAGACCCCTTTTCTCCAGACGCGATTCCGATCTCCGCCGCCATCGCTATCAGGCTTCGGGGGACCAGAATTCCTGCGCCGGCACCCTGCCGGGACGGGGAAGTGCCCCCGGATTCATCTCCATCGACGTTGCTTCCTCCCTCCATGATGCGGGAGTAGTTCCTCCTCGGGGCTGAGGTTCTTACCAGTAGCTATGTGGTCAATTCTCTCTCCCATGATGTGATCTTCGTTGTGATCATAGGCTATGTTAATCTAGGGTGATCCCATGATATTTCCCCTTCCTCTATGTATTGGATTGATGTACTCACTTGTCTTTATCTAGTACAATCCCCGAGACCAAGGTGACATCGGTCTATTGGACATGGACTAGAAAAGTATTTTCATGAGTGATTTCCTCTCTTGTGTGTTGATTGAAGATTGAGAGTCTCTTGGTGCTTGTCTTTGACTATCCTTTAGATATGTTGTGGTGATTGTGGGACTCTCTTTGGATGGCCGCGGTGACATTGGGAAATCCTTAGATTGAGAACTACGAACTTTGAGGTGTGCTTTTGTAGCCCTACATAATTCTCGTCCTCTCTTGACCACGAAGGAATGACCTCCGAGTGTGTCCCCTTTGCATGTTTTATGGGAAATATCATGTGATTCGATTATGTTAATGTTGTTGGGAGTTGCCACTAGTGAAAGTATGAACCCTAGGCCTTGTTTCCACCATTGCAATACCGTTTGTGCTCACGTTTACCACTTGTTTGCTTGCTGCACTTTTTATTACAGAATTATATTACTTTGTTTTGCCATTCATATTACTTGCCATTTAACATCTCTTCGCCGAACTAGTGCACCTATACATCTAACAAGTGTATTAGGTGTGTTGGGGACACAAGAGACTTCTTGTATCTTAGTTGCAGGGTTGCTTGAGAGAGACCATCTTCAACCTCTACTTCCCTGAGTTCGATAAACCTTAGGTCATCCACTTGAGGGAAATTGCTACTGTCCTACAAACCTCTGCGCTTGGAGGCCCAACATAGTCTACAAGAGTAGAAGCGTGTGTAGACATCAAGCTATTTCTGGCGCCGTTGCCGGGGAGGTGAGCGCTTGAAGGTATATCTTTAGATCTTGCAATTAAATCTTTTTGTTTCTTGTTTTTATTTCACTAGTTATGTTTATGGAAAACCGTGCTATTGGATCGTTGCTTGCGGGAAGACGCCCCACACCTGTGGTGGTTGCTCCTCCCCCTACTGAAATTGTGCCCTATAAAATACCACCTGGTATTATCGACTATGTCTTGGCTAATCGTTATGCAGGAGACAGACATCCCGGTGAACACTTGCTATATCTGTCACAATTATGTTAATTATTTAAGCTTGCAGGTGTATCAAGGGAGTTTGTCATGAGGAAATTGTTCGCCGTATCACTTATAGATAAGGCTTCAGATTGGTATAAGCTTCTCGATAACTCGCACTTGCTTGATTGGCAAGAGCTTATGTCTCTCTTTTATACTAAGTTTTATCCTCTTCATGAAGTCCATAAGAATAGGAATTATGTTTATAATTTTTATCCTCATGACGGAGAGAGCATAGCTCAAGCTTGGGGGAGACTGAAAACGTTAATGCTAAAATGTCCTAACCATGGGCTCCCCAAAGATATTATTATTACTAACTTCTATGCGAGGCTTTCTCGACATGATAAAGATTTGCTCGATGCTTCCTCTATGGGTTCTTTCACAAACAAAAAGATTGATGCTAAATGGGAACTCCTTGAAAGAATTCAACGCAACACTGAAGATTGGGAGATCGACAAAGGTAAAGAGTCAGGTATAATTTATGAGTATGATTGCATTAAGTCCTTTGTTGAAACTACAAGTTTTAATAAGTTTAGTGCTAAGTTTGGGCTTGATTCTCAACTCCTTGTTGATTTCCTCAAATCTTTTGCTTCACATCTTAATATGCCTAAGGAGGATTGGATCAAGTATCATAAACCTTTTAAAGAGACTTGCAAAGAAAATGAAATTGTTCATGATGATTGCAACATGCATGATCCAATTCCTAAAAATGAAGTTTTATATAAGCATGTTAATTTTTGTGGAGTGGATAGACCTTGTGAAAGGCCTATGATTGAAGAAGAGAAGTATTGTAAGCAACATAAGCATGAAAGAACAATCACTTGGGTCAGAGATTTAAATGAAATTGCTAGAGAATTGTGTGACCTTTATCCTTTTACTTGTGAACTTTGCCGTACAGAGGGTCACTTTAATTTTCAATGCATGAACTTTCAAAACATAACTGTTAACCGGTTGTGTGATAACATGATCACCTCTGATCTTTATGATGAGCTTATGTTATTTTTGATGTGTGAAGTGTTATCAGAAAAGACTTCTTGGCTGGATGATAATGCCATAGGAATAAAAAACACTTTGCAAAATTGCCATCTCTATTGTGTTGTTAATTGCCATGAAAATGATTACATAAGTAAGATTAGAAAGGAGGGATCTTTACCAAAGTATAAAAATGTCTCTTATATTTCTGCTAATAAAGAGGAGAGTTTCTCCCAAGTTTCCCCTATTGTTTCTAATGATAAACCAGGATATGTGGAGAAGCTTCATCTCCAACCACTCCCTCCTAAGGTGAAGAAGAATAAAAATAAAAAGAGGAGGAAGAGGAGCAAGGAGGAAGAAGAATGGGTATCAACCTGGCCTGAGCATATTCCTCCCATCAACTTTTATCCTAACGATTGTAAGTTTAGAGAAGAAGGTGAAGTCTATTGCCTTAATTATCATCTTGATGATACGTCCGTAGGTACTATTGAAGATGATTGTGATTATGATATGCATGTTACTTATTGTGATTGGGAAAATGATGATAATGCTGCTTATGATCTTGAAAATCTTTTTGGTACCAACTCTGGAAGTGAAGATATGGGAAGCTCTAAGCTTGGGGATGATAGGATTGCAAATCCTATCCCCACTAGTGATGTGATAATTGATAATTCTCTTGCTATTAAGAATAAAGACAACATGTTTACAAATATAGTTGCTAGCAATGATAATGCTCTTCTCTACCATGATGATATTATAACTTCAATCTATAGTGATTATAAAGGTACCTATGACATAAGGAGAAATTATCCTTATGAAACTTGTCATTATCATGAAGGGAATTACTCCCTTGTTGAACACCACCCTCCTAATATACAACTAATCTATAGTGTTCAAGTTGTTTATGATAGTCCTACTCCCACTATTACCAATGAGAAAAAATATGCTTATGTGGGGAGTGAGAGTACCTTTTTGCATGTGGATCATGGTAACAATGCTTTATGTGATGCTTATATTGTTGAGTTCATCCATGATGCCACTGAAATTTATAATGAGAGAGGGAGGCTTGGTTCTAAATATCTTAATAATAAGAAGTTTCCTCTCTTTATGTTGAAGGTTTTGAAGCTGCACTTGTTTTATCTTCCTATGCTTATTGCTTTGTGCTTCAATGAATTATTCTATTGCAATATTCCTATGCATAGGAAGCATGTTAGGCTTAAATGTATTTAGCATTTGCTTCTTGATGCCTCTTTTGTTCTTCAGCTCTTATTCTTACGAGAGCATCATTAAAGTCCTATGCCTAGCTTAAAGGCATAAAAGAAAGCGCTTTTGGGAGGCAGCCCACATGAATAAAAATTTTATTTTGCTTTTGTTGTGTCTTGATGTTGTTTACTGCTGTAGCATCATCATTGTATCTTTGCTTTTCATATTTGTGCCAAGTATAGCCTCCGATTGCTAGAAAGTTCAAAAGTTGTGAGGTGCTGTAACAGATTCTGTCCTTGGATAGAAAAATTCATATAAAATCACCAGATCATCTTTTTGGTCTGAATTTTTTCGGCAGCGTTCTCTATATAATTGTCTTTCGTGCATCTGTTCTGAGTTTTTTGATTTGAGTTGCAGAAGTATCCCGAACAGATCAATTACTACCTGCTGTTCTGTTTTTCACAGATTCTGTCCTGTTTTGCCTTTCCTTCACTTTGCAAATCAAGAACTTGCTTTTTCTTTGCAAAAACCTTTTGGCAATCTTGAGAAACAGTAGAACTTCAAGAATATCTTTATTTCCAGCAAGGTATAATTATTTTATTAAGGGTACTAACCTCGCTAATCAGATTATGATGAGTTATGTATGAAGGGAGTTTTCAAGTGTGCGAGGGAAGATGATAAAAAGATTCAGGAGTGTCAAGCGCAAGAAGACTCAAGCGTCTAAGCTTGGGGATGCCCTCGTGCACCCCCAAGAAATATTCAATAAGACTCAAGCGTCTAAGCTTGGGGATGCCCCCGTGCACCCCCAAGAAATATTCAAGAAGACTCAAGCGTCTAAGCTTGGGGATGCCCCCGTGCATCCCCTTCTCCATCAACATTATCAGTTCGTCTTTCGTTCCGCTATATTTTTATCACTTCATGTGTTATGTGCTATGCTTGGAGCGTCTTGCTTTTAGTTTTCTTTTTAGTTTTTCATAACGAGTCGGAACTCAGCTTTCTTTATGTGGGAGAGAAACACGCTCCACTTCTACCTAGAACATAACATAGAATTTTCATGACAATCTTTGCTATGTGTGTTATTTGTCTTTTAATAGCTACTATCGTGCTCTGCTCTTGGTATTCATGCTTATCTTTTCAAAGAGCTTTTATTTAGTTCGTTGCTTGAACTCTCTTTAATTATCGTGCTCACCTTATTAAGAGAGTTTGCTTCCGTTGCATTGGTTAATATGTCTATGATAAAGATGCTACTTGCATGATGGTGCTTAGTAGTTCAGGTTTTCTTATGGTTAATCTCAAATAGCTGGGGGGTTCCCAATGTGTTATTGGAGTACCAACATGGTTTGTTTGCCTATGATATGGTATGGTTTAGTAATATCTTCCTTCAAGAATTTATTTTGATTGACTTGGCGTATGCTTACGCATATTTAAGACTGTAAAGAAAGTCTGTCAAGCCTTGATGATCTTTTGTTTCTTAGTAGCGATATAACTACCATGCCTGATTCAATATTGCTTTGTCGCTCTGCATGATTATGACCGTCATTGCTCTCTTAGTTGGTCGCTCCCAGTCTTTTACTAACCTCCACCTGTACTAAGCAAACTAACCATGCAATACATAGCTCATGGGAAAGTAGCCTAACAACTATTGTGGCAAAGAATATGTTGCTTATGTATCTTATTTATTATAAGTTGCTTGCTGAGCGGTAACCATGTTTCTGGGGACGCCATCAACTGTCACACTTTTGTTGAATATCATGTGAGTGCTATGCATGTTCGTCTTGTCTGAAGTAAGGGTGATTTGCCGTGGGTTGAATTAATATGCATATTGTTAGAGAAGAACATTGGGCCGCCAACCAAAGCCATGCATCATGGTGGAAGTTTTAGCTTGGACCTTAATCCTCAATCTCATATGAGAATATGCTTATGCATTGAAGAGGAGTCCATCATATATTTTCTATGTTGTCCCGGTATGGATGTCCTCAAGTTGAGATCTATCAAAAACGAGAAATCAAATGCGATTTATCTCCTTGGACCTTTGTACAGGTGGCATAGAGGTACCCCTTTGTGACACTTGGTTAAAACATATTTAATGCAATGATAACCCATGGAGATCCGAGCTAATTAGGACAAGGAGCGAGCACTATTGGTATTCAATGCATGAGGCTTGCAACTTATAAGATGTCTTATGCATGACACATATGAAGTACTACTACCGTTGACACAATTGCTTTCATGTTTTCAAATAAAAAGCTCTAGCACATAACCTTTCTTTTACCTTTATGTTAAAGCACCAACTACTGAGAGCATGATTGTCATTCTGAGTGTAATGTGCATTGTCCCAAAGTAGCATTGTCTTTTGCATGATTGTGATATCGTTTATTCTGAAATGATTGTATCTAGTCATCACTTAAACCTTGAAGGTGCCCCTGCATTTATGTTTTGCATCACTAAAGGGGGCAAGCTAGATATCACTTTATCATATTTGCACATCATGTTCATTGCAAATCTTTTTGATGTTTCAGTTTCATATTGTAAAAACTTTCAGTCATTTGTGATTTTCTCATGAGGCAACTTAATTACCACAGAATCATTGTCTCAGTAAGCTTTTGTCATATGACTATAAAAGGTCCGATATGATTAATAGCATGTCACCACAGAAATTATTCTTGTTATCATTTACCTACTCGAGGACGAGCAGGAATTAAGCTTGGGGATGTTGATACGTCCAAAACGTATCTATAATTTCTGCTTGCTGCATGCCACTTTTGGGTGATATTGCTATGATAATCATACACTTCCATACACTTTTGATCATATTTGGACTAACCTACTAATCCAGTGCACCCCGGTGCCAGTTTTTATTTTCGGCTGATTTTGTATTTCAGGTTTTCACATTACGAGAACTGCCAGGAAAAATCCAGAAAAAATATATAAAAAATCAGCGTTCCAGGAGCTACCGTGCGGCCAAAGTACAGCCGAGGGGGACCCACAGGGGCTCTAGGCGCCCTGTGGGCGCGCCCCCCCTGGGCCGCGCCGGGGGGGGAGCCTTTGCCCCCCGAGGCACCTCTGATGCCCCGCTTTGGCATATATTTAAAGCGTGTCGCGGAAACCCTGATTCCAGACCCCTTTTCTCCAGACGTGATTCCGATCTCCGCCGCCATCGCCATCAAGCTTCGGGGGACCAGAATTCCTGCGCCGGTACCCTGCCGAGACGGGGAAGTGCCCCCGGATTCATCTCCATCGACGTTGCTTCCTCCCTCCATGATGCGGGAGTAGTTCCTCCTCGGGGCTGAGGTTCTTACCAGTAGCTATGTGGTCAATTCTCTCTCCCATGATGTGATCTTCGTTGTGATCATAGGCTATGTTAATCTAGGGTGATCCCATGATATTTCCCCTTCCTCTATGTATTGGATTGATGTACTTACTTTTCTTTATCTAGTATAATCCCCGAGACCAAGGTGACAGCAGTCTATTGGACATGGACTAGAAAAGTATTTTCATGAGTGATTTCCTCTCTTGTGTGTTGATTGAAGATTGAGAGTCTCTTGGTGCTTGTCTTTGACTATCCTTTAGATATGTTGTGGTGATTGTGGGACTCCCTTTGGATGGCCGCGGTGACATTGGGAAATCCTTAGATTGAGAACTACGAACTTTGAGGTGTGCTTTTGTAGCCCTACATAATTCTCGTCCTCTCTTGACCACGAAGGAATGACCTCCGAGTGTGTCCCCTTTGCATGTTTTATGGGAAATATCATGTGATTCGATTATGTTAATGTTGTTGGGAGTTGCCACTAGTGAAAGTATGAACCCTAGGCCTTGTTTCCACCATTGCAATACCGTTTGTGCTCACGTTTACCACTTGTTTGCTTGCTGCACTTTTTATTACAGATTTATATTACTTTGTTTTGCCATTCATATTACTTGCCATTTAACATCTCTTCGCCGAACTAGTGCACCTATACATCTAACAAGTGTATTAGGTGTGTTGGGGACACAAGAGACTTCTTGTATCTTAGTTGCAGGGTTGCTTGAGAGAGACCATCTTCAACCTCTACTTCCCTGAGTTCGATAAACCTTAGGTCATCCACTTGAGGGAAATTGCTACTGTCCTACAAACCTCTGCGCTTGGAGGCCCAACATAGTCTACAAGAGTAGAAGCGTGTGTAGACATCAGTACACCGCCGGAGGCATTCATATAGAGTCATACTTTGTTGTTGTAGTATCGAGTTGTAATATTGTGTTGTAATGGAAGTGTGATGATCATTATTTTTAGAGCATAGTCACATGGGAGGAAAGGCTGAATCTATAAAGCCCCTCCGCAAAAAAAGAAAAAAAAAAGAAAAGAAAGGCCAAAAAAAGAGAAAGGCCCAAAAAAAGAAAGAAAAAAGGGACAATTGCTACTACCTTTGTCCACACATGTGTGCTTCAAAGTAGCACCATGTTCTTCATTGTAGAGAGTCTCATGCTTAGTCACTTTCATATACTAGTGGGAATTTTCGTTATAGAACTTGGCTTGTATATTCCAACGATGGGCTTCTTCAAATGCCCTAGGTCTTCGTGAGCAAGCAAGTTGGATGCACACCCACTAGTTTCTTTTGTTGAGCTTTCATCCATATTTAGCTCTAGTGCATCCGTTGCATGGCAATCCCTACTCACTCACATTGATATCTATTGATGGGCATCTCCATAGCCCATTGATACGCCTAGTCGATGTGAGACTATCTCCCTCTTTTTGTCTTCTCCACAACCACCTATATTCCACCCATAGTGCTATATCCATGGCTCACGCTCATGTATTGCGTGAAAGTTGAAAGGTTTGAAAAGATAGAGTATGAAAACAAGTGCTTGGCTGAAATCGGGGTTGTGCAGGATATGAATATTTTGTGTGATAACAAGGGAGCATAGCCAACACTATATGATTTTGTAGGGATAACTTTCTTTAGCCATAGTATTTTGAGAAGACATGATTGATTTGTTAGTATTGCTTGAAGTATTATTATTTCTTATGTCAATATAGACTTTTATCTTGAATCTTTCATATCTGAACATTCATGCCACAATTAAGAGAATTACATTGAAAAACTATATTGGTTAGCATTCCACATCAAAAATTCTTTCTTTATCATTTACCTACTCGAGGACGAGAGGGAATTAAGCTTGGGGATGCTTGATACGTCTCCAACGTATCCATAATTTTTTATTTTTCCATGCTATTATTTATGAAGTCTTGGATGTTTAATGGGCTTTATCATTCACTTTTATATCATTTTTGGGACTAACCTACTAACCCAAAGGCCTAGTCCAGATAATTGTTTTTTTGCCTATTTCAGGGTTTTGCAGAAAAGGAATATCAAAGTATCAAACAGAGTCCAAACGGAATGAAACCTTTGAGAGAGATATTTTTGGAAGAAATCACGCTCGGGAGTCTTCGGGGCCAAGTCAGGAGACGTAGGGCCAGCCCTCAAGGGTAGGGGGCGCGCCCCCCTTCCCAGGGCGTGCCCCCTTGCCTCGAGGCTGGCCCACACGGCACCCAGTGCCCTCCTTCTTCCTATATATACCTACGTACCCCAGAAACTCCATACGCAGAGAGAAAACCCTAATTCCACCGCCGTAGCTTCCGTTCCCGTGGAGATCCCATCTTGGAGCCTGTTCTGAGAGGGGGATCCATCACGGAGGCCTTCATCATCATCATCATCGCCCTCACCATGAGTTGTGAGTAGTTTACCACAGACCTTCGGGTCCATAGCTAGTATCTAGATGGCTTCTTCTTTCTCTCTAGATCTCAATACAAAGTTCTCCTCGGTCTTCGAGGAGATCTATTCGATGTAATCTCTTTTTGCGGTGTGTTTGTCGAGATCCGATGAATTGTGAGTTTATGATCAAGGTTATCTATGAAAGATATTTGGTTCTTCTCTGAACTTTTTATGTGTGCTCATAATATCCTTGCAAGTCTCTTTGAATTATTGGTTTGCTTTGGCCTACTAGATCTATAGTTCTTGCAATGGGAGAAGTGCTTGGCTTTGGGGTCAATCTTGCGGTGTCCTTTCCCAGTGATAGTAGGGGCAGCAAGGCACGTATTGTATTGTTGCCATCAAGGATAAAAAGATGGGGTTTTCATCATATTGCTTGAGTTTATCCCTCTACATCATATCATCTTGCTTAAGGCGTTACTCTGTTCGTATGAACTCAATACACTAGATGCATGCTAGATAGCGGTCGATGTGTGGAGTAATAGTAGTAGATGCAGAATCGTTTCGGTCTACTTGTCTCTGACGTGATGCCTATATACAATGATCATGCCTAGATAGTCTCATAATTATTCGCTTTTCTATCAATTGCTCGACAGTAATTTTTTTGCCCACCGTAGAATATCGCTATCATGAGAGAAGCCACTAGAGAAAACAATGGCCCCGGGTCTATCTTTATCATATTAATTTCCTGTCAACTAGCCAATTTCTGTCGCCATTATTTATTTGCTTTCTTTACTTTCTGTTTCTGTATCAAAAATACCAAAAATATAATTATCATCTTTATCAGATCTCACTCTCGTAAGTGACCATAAAGGGATTGACAACCCCTTATCGTGTTGGCCGTGAAGTTCTTATTTGTTTCTGTAGGTGCGAGGGACTAGCGCGTGGTCTCCTACTGGATTGATACCTTGGTTCTCAAAAACTGAGGGAAATACTTACGCTACTGTGCTGCATCTCCCTTTCCTCTTCAAGGGAATACAACACAAGCTCAAGAGGTAGCAGGTGCCACAACGGCGAATCCGAAAATGATGCCACCGCAACATATCAGTTCCGGTAACTCGTTGAGATGCCGGTGCAAAAGAAGTGATGCGAACGTGTCATGCAATGTGATAGGTGGGGTGCTCCCGGTTTCTGGGATTCCACGGGTCGGCAACATGGAAACGAGCAACACAACGAACATCGTGCGGACAAGTGATACACCTCATACATCACACAACATTCATCCACGGGGTCATCGGCTCGGCGGTTATACCTTCGAAGCATGCATTTTTGGGGCGGAACGAGTTTGACGGAAGAGGTACACATTTCGATGAGGAAGTAGTCATTCACGTTGCGACAGTAGTGGAAGTAGTTGTTCTGTTTCGTAGATGTTCGGGGTCATCGGTAGCGGAACTTGTCGCATCGTCGGGCGTAGTGGTACTTGACGATCGGTGGAAGTCGTGGTACTCGGGGTCTCGATGATGGTAGTTGTACTCTTGTCGGAGAGGGACCTTGCGCAAAGCACGTCGACGGTAGTCGTACACGTCGATGCAGTGGTACTTGCGGTCTCGACGACGGTCATACACATTTTCATAGATGAACTTGATGTTTCGGTACGTAGTCGTTCATTGGTCATCGGTAGTGGTACTTGACGCGTTACCGAGTAGTCAAACTTGAGTTCTTCGTGCACTTGACGGAGAGGAACTTGACGGCGGTAGTTGTACGCTGGTTGGAGGGGAACTTGGTGTCGCTAGACTTGGCAATCCAGAGACATTCACGGGTTGTAGTGGTACTTGGCAAAAATCTGGGCGGTCTTGACGCATCCAGATCAAAGCAAGGCCAAGGGGCCTCGGCATCGCATAGATCGTGGCAGCGACGGACGCTCGAGTAGAGCAACGCTAGACGACAGGAGCAGGAGATGCACGTAGGCCGGTCGGTGGCAGGGCGATGCCAGTCGGGGTGCGCCTACCCGGATCTGCCGGAGGCAACGCCGATGGTTGGCTGTGGTGCTGGCGATTGGGATGGACGGTGCCGAGGAAGGGCGCATAGGAGGAGGAGCAGGTGGCGCGGCGGTGACCTGCTGCTAGGTCGGGGACTCGGGGTACCGACGACGAGGCTGGCGTCGAGGAGCGACGAGTTGGCGAGGCGGAGCCGATGGCAGGGCTGCAGGAGCTCGAGCAGGAGGGCGGTCGCAGCGCTGGATGGCTCGAGGTCATCAACGCCTGGCAGGGCCGCGGCGCCATGGTGGGGCAGCGCTGCTCGGAGGTCGTCGGACGACCCATGACGACGATGCGGAGGAGAACGGAGGTGTCTGGCAGAGGCTGCTCTGGCGCCGGCCATGGCGGCTCGAGAGACAGCGGCGGTGCGGTGTAGAGGAGAAGGGAGGCGGCGCTGGCTGCGTGCGCTGGAGGGGAGGACAGATTGAGGGGGTCTCGCTCCTCTCTCTGTCTCTGTGGGTGGCGGCGCGAGCGAGGGAGAGGGGGAGATCGAGAGGAGGGAGTTGCGGCGCACGGAAGGAGAGCAGGGTGCGGGCTAGGGTTTGCTATAGGTGGGGCTAGTTCTAGGTGGTTGATGGGCCAGGGAGGCCGCAACTAGGAGCAGGCCGAGCTACGGCTGTGAACTCTCTGCTACCTGTCTCTCTTAACTCTCTCCAAAACTCTCGAAAAACAGAAAAGGGAAGAAGAAAAGGACATAGAAGAAAAAGCAAAATGGCTTGGCAAAAAATATTCAACATTTTTGTGGGACTTATTGGAGCCAAACCAAGCGAACAAAGACAATACCAACAATTCGAAAATGTTTAAATTCAATATGATTGAATTTAAACCAAATGAGTTGGAAGTGGGTGTAGGAGTTAGAAGTGTCCAAAATGACGATAATTAGGCGGAGCTTGGGAAGGTGACAAAAGAATTTATAGCAAGGTTGGAGGCCAGGAATTGAGAAAGAAAAGGCATTGAGATTTATTTGCATGTGTGTTAAGGTGAATTCCAAAACAATGGAATATTTTAATATAGCTCCCTAATAATATTGGGAGCTTCTATATGTTATAAAGAGAAATCACCATGTGCATTCCCTCGATTTAAATGGATCGAACATCCACATAGTTTATTTAGTTGAGATGCAAAAGGTTTATGACATGATGGCATGATGACATGATGCAATGCACAAAATAATTAGAGCAAGCACAAATGAAACACACGGTGAAACCCGGAACATATGGAAGTCTTCTGGAGCATCGGTCTTGGGGCGTCACATTACTGCCGAGCAATTGATAGAAAAGCACATAGTTATGAGAATATCTAGGCAATGATCATGAATATAGGCATCACGTCCGTGTCTAGTAGACCGAAACGATTCTGCATCTACTACTATTACTCCACACATTGACCTCTATCCAACATGCATCTAGAGTATTAAGTTCATAAGAACATAATAACACATTAAGCAAGATGACGTGATGTAGAGGGATAAAATCAAGCAATATGATATAAAACCCATCTTTCTATCCTTGATGGAAACAATACAATACGTGCCTTGCTGCCCCTGCTGTCATAGGGAAAGGACACCACACGATTGAACCCAAAGCTAAGCACTTCTCCCATTGCAAGAAAGATCAATCTAGTAGGCCAAACTAAACCGATAATTCGAACAGACTTGCAAAGATATCAAATCATGCATATAAGAATTCAGAGAAGAACCAAATATTATTCATAGATAGACTTCATCATAAACCCACAATTCATCGGGTCTCGGCAAACACACCGCAAAAAGTATTACATCGAATAGATCTCCAAGAACATCGAGGAGAACTTTGTATTGAGAATCAAAGAGAGAGAAGAAGCCATCTAGCTAATAACTATGGACCCGAAGGTCTATGGTAAACTACTCACACATCATTGGAGAGGCTATGGTGTTGATGTAGAAGCCCTCCGTGATCGATCCCCCCTCCGGTGGAGCACCAGAAAAGGCCCCAAGATGGGATGTCACAGGTACAGAAGGTTGCGGTGATGGAAAAGTGGTTTCGTTGCTCTCCCCGATGTTTATAGGGTATAAGAGTATATATAGGCGGAAGAAGTACGTCGGTGGAGCTACGAGGGGCCCATGAGGGTGGGGGCGCGCCTACCCCCCTAGGCGCGCCCTCCTGCCTCGTGGCGGCCTCGTGGCATTCCAGACTTCAACTCCAAGTCTCGTGGCTTGCTTTCGGTCCAAGAAAGATCCCCCCGAAGGTTTCATTCCGTTTGGACTCCGTTTGGTATTCCTTTTCTACAAAACACTGAAATAGGCAAAAAAAATATAGGAATTGGCACTAGGCCTTCGGTTAATAGGTTAGTCCCAAAAATAATATAAAATAGCATATTAAAGCCCATTAAACATCCAAAACAGATAATATAATAGCATGGAACAATAAAAAATTATAGATACGTTGGAGACGTATCAAGCATCCCCAAACTTAATTCCTGCTCGTCCTCGAGTAGGTAAATGATAAAAGCAGAATTTTTGATGTGGAATGCTACCTAACATAATTATCAATGTAATTTTCTTTATTGTGGCATCAATGTTTAGATCCGAAAGATTCAAGACAAAAGTTTAATATTGACATAAAAATAATAATACTTCAAGCATGCTAACAAAGCAATTATGTCTTATCAAAATAACATGGCCAAAGAAAGTTCATCCCTACAGAATCATATAGTTTGTCTATGCTCCATCTTCGTCACACAAAATATTCAAATCATGCACAACCCCGGTTTCAGCCAAGCAATTGTTTCATACTTTAGTATTCTCAAACTTTTTCAACTTTCACGCAATACATGAGCGTGAGCCATGGATATAGCACAATAGGTGGAATAGAGTGGTGCTTGTGGAGAAGAAAAAAAGGAGAAAGATGGTCTCACATCAACTAGGCGTATTAATGGGATATGGAGATACCCATCAATAGATATCAATGAGAGTGAGTAGGGATTGCCATGCAACGGATGCACTAGAGCTATAAATGTATGACAGCTGAACAAAAGAAACTAAGTGGGTGTGCATCCAACTTGCTTGCTCACGAAGACCATGGGCAATTGAGGAAGCCCATCGTTGGAATATACAAGCCAAGTTCTATAATGAAAATTCCCACTAGTATATGAAAGTAACAAAACAAGAGACTCTCTATCATGAAGATCATGGTGCTACTTTGAAGCACAAGTGTGGAAAAAAGATAGTAGCATTGTCCCTTTTCTCTTTTTCTCTTTTTTTTTCTTTTCCCCCTTTTTTCATTGGCTTCTTTGGCCTTCCTTTTTTTCCTCACACGGGAAAATGCTCTAATAATGATGATCATCACACTTCTATTTATTTTACAACTCAAGGATTACAACTCGATACTTACAACAAAATATGACTCTACATAAATGCCTCCTGTGGTGTACCGGGATGTGCAATGAATCAAGAGTGGCATGTATGAAAAAATTATGAATGTTGGCTTTGCCACAAATACAATGTCAACTACATGATCATGCAAGGCAATATGACAATGATGGAGCGTGTCATAGTAAACAGAACGGTGGAAAGTTGCATGGCAATATATCTCGGAATGGCTATGGAAATGCCATAATAGGTAGGTATGGTGGCTGTTTTGAAGAAGGTATATGGTGGGTGTATGGTACCGGCGAAAGTTGTGCGGTACTAGAGAGGCTAGCAATGGTGGAAGGGTGAGAGTGCGTATAATCTATGGACTCAACATTAGTCATAATGAACTCACATACTTATTGCAAAAATCTACAAGTCATCAAAACCAAGCACTACACGCATGCTCCTAGCAGAAGGGTTGGTAGGAGTTAACCATCGCGCGATCCCGACCTCCACACAAAGGAAGACAATCAAAGAAATACCTCATGCTTCAAATTTGTTACACAATGGTTACCATACGTGCATGCTACGGGACTTGAAAACCTCAACACAAGTATTTCTCAAATTCACAATTACTCTACTAGCATGACTCTAATATCACCATCCTCATATCTCAAAACAGTCATCAAGCATCAAACTTCTCATAATATTCAACACACTTTATTATACCCATCTTGGATGCCCATCATATTAGGACTAGTTTTATAGCCAAAGCAAGTTACCATGCTGTTCTAAAATACTCTCAAAATAATATAAGTGAATCATTAGAGATCAATAATTTCTATAAAATAAAACCACCACCGTGCTCTAAAAATATATAAGGTAAGCACTAGAGCAAAGTTATCTAGCTCAAAAGATATAAGTGAAGCACATAGAGTATTCTAATAAATTCTGATTCATATGTGTCTCTTCCAAAATGTGTGTACATCAAGGATGATTGTGGTAAACTAAAAATCAAAGACTCAAATCATACAAGATGCTCCAAGCAAAACACATATTATGTAGTGAATAAAAATATAGTCTCAAGTAAAGTTGCCGATAGACGAATACGAAAGAGGGGATGCCTTCCCGGGGCATCCCCAAGCTTAGGCTTTTGGTAGTCCTTGAATTTAACCTTGGGCTGCCTTGGAATCCCCAATCTTAGGCTCTTGTCACTCTTTATTCCATAGTCCATCAAATCCTTACCCAAAAACTTGAAAACTTCACAACACAAAACTTAACAGAAAATCTCGTGAGCTCCGTTAGTATAAGAAAACAAACCACCACTTTAAGGTAATGTATTGAACTCATTATTTATTTATATTGGTGTTAAACCTACTGCATTCCAACTTCTCTATGGTTCATACCCCCCGATACTACTCATAGATTCTTCAAAATAAGCAAACAACACACGAAAAACAGAATCTGTCAAAAACAGAACAGTCTGTAGCAATCTGTCACTTTCGAATACTTCTGTAACTCTAAAAATTCTGAAATAAATTGGTGGACGTGAGGAATTTGTCTGTTAATAATCTGCAAAAAGAATCAACCTAAAATCACTCTCTAGTAAAAAATTGCAGCTAATCTCGTGAGCGCAAAGGTTTCTGTTTTTTACAGCAAGATCGCAAAGACTTCACCCAAGTCTTCCCAAAGGTTCTACTTGGCAAAAACACTAATTAAAACATAAAACCACATCTAAAAATAAGCTATATGAATTATTTATTACTAAACAGAAACAAAAAGTAAAGAAAAATAAATTTGGCTTGCCTCCCAACAAGCTCTTTCTTTATAGCCACTAAGATCGGCTTGAGATTTCAATGACGCTCACATGAAAGATAAGAATTGAAGCACAAAGAGAGCATCATAAAACACGTGGAAAACACATCTAAGTCTAACATACTTCCTATGCATAGGAATTTATAGGAAAACTAATTAGCAAGACAAGCAAGATCTAGCATATGCAAGGAATAAGAAATAAACAATAGCAATCTCAACATAATGAGAGGTAATTTAGTAACATGAAAATTTCTACAACCATATTTTCCTCTCTCGTAATAATTGCATGTAGGATCATAAGAAAATTCAACAATATAGCTATCACATAAAATATTCTCAACACGATCCACATGCATGCGAAGTTGACACTCTTCCAAAATAGTGGGATTAACATTAACTAAAGTCATGACCTCTCCAAACCCACTTTAATCAAAAATTTCATAAGATTGAACATTCTCCAAATATGTGGGATCTAAAGTTGACACTCTTCCAAACCCACTTTCAATATTATTGCAAATATTATTATCAATCTTATATTCATCATGGGGATTAAATACATTTTCAAGATCATAAGAAGCATCACCCCAATCATAACCATTGCAACAAGTAGTGGACGTAGCAAAACTAGCATCCCCAAGCTTAGGGTTTTGCATATCATTAACACAATTGAAATTAATAGAATTTATAGTAACATAATTGAAATCATGCTTTTCAATCAAGGAGCTATCGTGAATCACTTCATAAATTTCTTATTTCAACACTTCATCACAAATTTCAGATTCACGGATTTCAAGCAAAACCTCATACAGATAATCTAGTGCACTCAATTCACTAGAAATTGGTTCATCATAATTGGATCTTTTAAAAAGATTAGCAAGTGGATGAGGATCCAGTAATAGAGTTTTAGCAAGCGAAGATGCAAGCAAATAGAAGGCACATGGCAACACAAGCAAACATAAGATCGAAAGAGAAAAGGGCAAACGAAAAGAAGGCAAATATTTTTATGTTTTTCTAGAAAACGTTTTAGAAGTGGGGGAGAGGAAAACGAGAGGCGAATGGCAAAAAATGTAATGCGAGGGAGAAGAGCTTGTGATGGGTATTCGGTATGTCTTGACTTGGCGTAGATATCCCCGGCAACGGCGCCACAAATCCTTCTTGCTACCTCTTGAGCATGCGTTGGTTTTCCCTTGAAGAGGAAAGGGTGATGCAACAAAGTAGCGTAAGTATTTCCCTCAGTTTTTGAGAACCAAGATATCAATCCAGTAGGATACAATGCTCAAGTTACCTAGTAGCCGCACAAACAATCAAGAACCTTGCAACCAACGCGATAAAGAGGTTGTCAATCCCTTCACGGCCACTCACAAAAGTGAGATCTGATAAAGATAATAATATAAAAATTGTTGGTATTTTTGTTGTAGATATTGGAAAGTAAAGATTGCAAAATAAAAGAAATAGGAAACTAGACTTGTAGATCGGAAACTTATATGATAGAAAATAGATCCCGGGGCCATAGGTTTCACTAGTGGCTTCTCTCAAGATAGCATAAATTACGGTGGGTGAACAAATTACTGCCGAGCAATTGATAGAAAAGCGCATATTTATGGGAATATCTAGGCAATGATCATGAATATAGGCATCATGTCTGTGTCAAGTAGACCAAAATGATTCTGCATCTACTACTATTACTCCACACATCGACCGCTATCCAGCATGCATCTAGAGTATTAAGTTCATAAGAACAGAGTAATGCATTAAGCAAGATGACATGATGTAGAGGGAAAAACTCGGGCAATATGATATAAACTCCATCTTTTTATCCTCGATGGCAACAATACAATATGTGCCTTGCTGTCCCTGCTGTCACTGGGAAAGGACACCGCAAGATTGAACCCAAAGCTAAGCACTTCTCCCATTGCAAGAAAGATCAATCTAGTAGGCCAGACTAAACCGATAATTTGAAGAGACTTGCAAAGATATCATATCATGCATATAAGAATTCAGAGAAGAACCTAATATTATTCATACATAGACTGGATCATAAACCCACAATTCATCGGATCTCGGCAAACACATCGCAAAAAATATTACATTGAATAGATCTCCAAGAACATCAAGGAGAACTTTGTATTGAGAATCAAAGAGAGAGAAGAAGCCATCTAGCTAATAACTATGGACCTGAAGGTCTGTGGTAAACTACTCACACATCATTGGAGAGGCTATGGTGTTGATGTAGAAGCCCTCCGTGACCGATTCCCCCTCTGACGGAAAAGGCCCCAAGATGGGATCTGACGGGTACAGAAGGTTGCGGTGGTGGAAAAGTGGTTTCATTGCTCTCCCCGATGTTTCTAGGGTATACGAGTATATATAGGCGGAAGAAGTACGTCGGTGGAGCTACGAGGGGCCCACGAGGGTGGGGGGCGCGCCTACCCCCCTGGGTGCGCCCTCCTGCCTTGTGGCCGCCTCGTGGCATTCCAGACTTCAACTCCAAGTCTCCTGGTTTGCTTTCGGTCCAAGGAAGATCCTCCCGAAGGTTTCGTTCCGTTTGGACTCCTTTTGGTATTCCTTTTCTGCAAAACACTGAAATAGGCAAAAAAAAAACAGGAATTGGCATTTGGCCTTCGGTTAATAGGTTAGTCCCAAAAATAATATAAAAGTGCATATTAAAGCCCATTAAACATCCAAAATAGATAATATAATAGCTTGGAACAATAAAAAAATTATAGATACGTTGGAGACGTATCAGCGGCCGTGGGCCCAGCTGTTAGCCTCTCCACGTACAGTCCTCTTCCGATGTAAGTTGTTCCTTGACCATGTTGACCACGCCGCGCTGAGAGCACCATGGCGGTGGATGAAGGGAAGGCCTACGAAGGGAATGACCGAGAGCCGGGGAAGACTCGGCAGTTGTTTCCCACGCGGAGGGGCGTAAGAGGGTTTACTGGTTGAGCTGCAGTGTGAGGCTGCCGTCGCCGGAGAATAAAAGCAGGTCTAGGTGAATACAGGGATGGCCAGTCCAGAGATGGGAGTAGGGTGGGGCGGTGAGACCTCCACGATAGCAGAGCCGGCCACGGGAGGCAGGAGCAGGTGGCACGACCGGCGCTGGTTTGGGCGGCTGGAGCAAGAAGATCAGAGGTTGAAGAAGCACTATGGCCGTTGGATGGACATCGCTCATCGGAGCTAGAATCGTTCATTATTGATTAAGTTGACAAAGCCCTCCGTCCGCGTCAACTTAGTAGGCCCACAAGTCAGCCTCCAACTATGGTGGGTCCCAGATTGCAGGAGCAATATTCATTTTTTGCGTAATAAGGAGGCAGTTCCTTGCGTGCGAAGATATAGCTGGTGGGTCCGAGCTGTCAGCAGGAGGAACATTTTTTCGCGAAATACAGTGGCCCTTCCGGTGGGTCCCTGATGTTAGGTGGAGGAATCAATACTGTGCGCGTAATAAGGAGGCACTTCCTTGCGTACGGTCGTGGACCCAGTTGTCAAGCTCTCCACGTACAGTCCTCTTCCGATGGAAGTCGTTCGTTGACCACGTTGACCACGCCGAGTTTAGAGCACCAGTGGACGACGGCGAGGCCTAGGACGGGAACGACCCGGAGCCGGGGAAGACTTGGCAGTTGTTGCCCACGCGGTTGGGAGTACGAGGGTTTACTGGTTCGGCTGTCGTTGTCGGAAAATAATAGGAGGTGTGGGTGAGTAGAGGAATGGTCTGCTGGCTAGCGATGGAGTAGGATGGGGGCGGTGTGGCCTGCGCGGCAGCACAACCGCCCATGGGAGGAGGGAGCAGCTAGTCCCGCTGGCGCTGGTTTCAGCGGCTGGAGCAGGAAGACAGAGATTGAAAAAGCACGACGGCCGTTGGATGGACATCCAACAGTCACTGCTCTCGTGTGTTGACTAAGTTGACACGGCCTTGCGTGCGCATCAACCTTTTTTTATGAAGCGTACGCATCAACCTATAGTACGCGCACAAGTTCGCCTTAAATCTATGGAAAACAGCATACAACCCATCTACCATTATTTCTAACAATTTACAGCCCATTTGCTAATTCTTAAGGATTTTTTTGCATATTTCAGTGCGGCCCGAACTGTTTTTAATCCTGGAATTTCCTGTCACGTTCAAACTTATTTAAAAATAATAAGTTTATATCAATTTAAAATCGAACATGATTTTTCCCGCAAAAAACAATTAAATTCGAAATATATAAATCTTAAAAAATGATATTTGAAACTAATTGTCAGTTTGCTGTGTTTATAAATTTACATCCCATTTCTTACTACTTCATTTTCTGGGCAAGCTAATACATCCCTCTCGTCTTGAAAGATTTGGAGCCCAGCATGGCTGAGAAAGCAAGTAGGCCTCCGCTGGATATTTATTTAAAGAATATAACTGTGCTAGCCATTTTCAGGAAGAAAAAAACACAATTGGGCTCATCTTGTGGTCAACATAAAATAAAACCCTGGCTAGACGGGTTACAGCCCATGCACAACCCCTTACCCTGATCCGTCTCTAAAACTAGTATAAACTAGCAAGATGCCCATGCGTTGCACATACTATCAAGATGCATTTATATGAGTACTTTATATATCATGTGGGAGATAAGGATGAACGAGGGAAGGCCTTATCTGTAAATGTGGAGAGGAGTGCGGGTATCTTTTTGCAAAATTGTCATAGTTTCCTTCCTATCTGTCAGATATAGATCGGACGGCCTATATTGCAGGATGGCAGGCACACCATCAGCACCAACTCTGTTTTTATAAGAGTAGAGATAACAACAGCTTTTTCTAAAAAAGTAAATAACAACTGTGCGACCAGTTAGGACACTGGTGTCAGCCGCTCGTTGTGTAATTCTCTCGTTAATGACTAATTTGACAATGGCATGGGCCCCAGATGTCCAACCATTAGGAGGAATCATTTTCTAGGCTTGTAATAATGAGGCACTTGCTTGCGTACTGCCATGACCCTGGTGGGTCCCTACTATCATCATCTCCCCGTACGGTCATCCCCTTGTTCCTCTCGGTTCTTGACGATGTTGACAATGCCAGACAACGACGCACCATGCACGGCGAGCGAACCAAGGTGGAGGATAACGAGAAGGCCTTGAATGGAACAAACAAGAGCCATGGAATATGTGCCAGTCTAGTCGCAGGCGGAGGGAAGTATGAGGGTTGACTAGTAATTAAGTCAACACCACCTTGGATAGGATTTTTCCTCGTGGGTCCAAAATGTTAGAATCCAAATCTGTCACAGTCATGCAGCCTTTCTTATGAAAATTTATAGCCCATTTGGTGTTCTAGTTCAAGATAAGTTTGTGGGTGCTGGTGGGGGCTAATCACTTGGGTTCTGTAATGCACAATGAGCTCAAGCAGCCGGCGAGAGTATGTTATTTCCCCTGGTTGGGATTTGTTACAATATTTTACTCTTAATTAAACAAATGGAAAGCCATTTGCCTTGTTTCAAACAAAATATGACAGTCATAGCCGAGTTGAAAAGGGCAACAGCATCTAATTCGAGCTTACAAACTGTACAAAAGCATGAGGGTTAATTGTTCGTCAGGTTTAGAATAAACCCTAATTGACAAGGGCAACAACATCTAACTCCAGCAATGTTTTTGGCAGTCACAGTCAAATGGATTGGTCAGGTCCATAGAATGAACATCCTGGGTCGTAAAATTTACTGGATTATGACCACAAGATGTTGTAAATAGAAGCTGGGCTCGTTCAGAAGCTCTTTTGTCCACCTGAAACTCCTTCATGTGTCGGCGGAGGGGGGAGCTCCTCCTGAGGCCGTGTCGGCTCCGCAGCCGATGGGGCGGCCGAGGGCTTGAAGAGCTGTCCCTCGAAGATGCCGGGCTCCTGTGGTTGGCGCCTGGACGCCCTCTTGGCGATGTCGTTTGCCTCCTTGTTTGTGCCGCACGGTACGTGCTATAGCTCCAGCCCCAGGAATTGTTTTTCCATTTTGCGTACCTCCACTAGGTACGCCTCCATGTGCTCATCCCTGGGCTCGTTGACCTTGTTGGAGAAGTTGACGAGAAGCTGAGAGTCGCCCTTGATGGTGAGGCACTTCATACCAAGGGCGGCCGCAACCTTTAGGCCGGCGATTAGGCCTTCGTACCCCGCGATGTTGTTGGAGACCTTCTCACCGTGCTGGAAGCAGAGCTGCACAGCATAGTAGAGCTTGTTCTTGGTGGGCGAGATGAGCACGGCGCCAGCCCCTGCGCCCTGGCATGCAAAGGCGCTATCAAAGTACATGACCCAGCCATCCGGTGCTTCACTGCCTGGCAAGAGGGACCGGTCCTCACCTGCTCCAGGCTCTGGGGTGTCGGTCCATTCTACCATGAAGTCGGCAAGCGCAGCGCCCTTGACGACCCTGGTGCTGCTGAACTCCAATTGAAACGCTTGCAACTTGATGTTCCATTCGGTGACCCTTCCCGCAGCATTGGGGCTCCTCAACACCTGTCGGCATCCTCGGAACCAGGGTACCCATACTTGCGTGTCTGCGGGCCGCAACGCGCTCCTGCCACGGCCAGGTACGGCCTAGCTGAGCGACCAGCTGCCCAAGACCCTCGTGAGGGGGCTAGACCTCGCGAGGAGAACAGCGTCAAGACCCCCTCAAGAGCGGCCTCGGCAAGGTGCTCCGGAGGGGCAGAGAATCCAAGGCCAAGCCTGCCTCAGGAGGAGGTAGTGACGTAAGCAGTGATGCACCGCGCCAGCAGGTGCCAGCGCCCGCCAGCGGCGCAGTTGTCGTTTCGGTGCAAAGGAGGCTGCGCAGGCGCATGTTCCCAAGGAGCGGGACAAAGGTTTCCCCTTTGGTGCAACAAGACCGAAGACCGCAAGGATGACAGAGAAGATGTCACCACCGAGCCCACCACCGCGTCACCACCTGATCCTTTTGCAGGCGAAGACTGCTTTTGTCAGGGTAGGAACATCCTTGTGTTCCCACTCAAAAATGGCCGTTGTGGGATCCCTTCTCGCCTAAACATTTCGGGGGAAGAGGACCCTGGTCGCCTATATAAGTAGCTAGGATCCCCACTATGAGGGACAGGTCAAGATAAGCCTAGTCAAGTCAAGTCAAGAAGATCCGCTAACTCGGCCTCCACACAAGAAGCAAGAACTCTTGCCTCCCGACCCTCCTGAGCTCAGGAACCACTGTACTAATTCATATTCTAGCCCTCCTGAGGCCAATCCACCAAAGCAGGAAGTAGGGTTTTACACCACAAGGTGGCCTAAACCTGGGTAAACTCTTGCGTGCTTCACTTGTTGTTTGCTTGAATCTCTTCTCTATACCAGGGCGAGATGCTAGGTAGACGCGAGTGGGAGAGATATTCGTTCACGCCCCTATGTTCGAACTTCTTGGGTTTGCAGAGCCCGTAATCCGATTTGTCACGCCAGGCAGGGGGCATGTCAAGATCTCGCCTCTCCGACAACCTCGCCCCGTTCTTGTCGCCGGCTTTGCTCCACAACCATGGTGGACACACACCGAGCTCGCGCCGCCCGACGCACCGCGGACGTCGCTCTGACGACGCCCGCGGGCAATGGAGCACCGCCCCGCCCCAACTCGCCGGTCGCCAACGCCGCCACCGACCCGGCCGTCCACAAGCAGCAGGACTCGTCGCTACCGCCGTCCGTGCGGCGCGATGGCCGCACGGCGACTCCTTCACCCTCACCGGCCGCGGCGTCGTCCTCGCTGGTCCGCCGCGGGCCGGTCTATCAGCAGCCTACGCTGCTGATGGCGCGGGAGCTCTTGCACTACCGCCCGGCAGATGACCTCTACGACGAGTGGCTCCACCGCATCACCGAGCTCGTCAACGCCGCTGGGGAAGCACCTGCACCAACGCACTCCTCCATCCCCCGTCGCCCCTGGCGGGGAACAAAGGCCACGGAGTGCCGACTCCACCTCCATTCTACGGCGCCGGCCAGGAGGTCCGGCGCGAGGCTCCGTGGCGTGAGCCGCCACGCAGAGCCCACACGCGCGACGAGGAGAGCTGCCAGGTGATTCCGCATCCCAAGGCAGGGGCTCGTGGGCCCCCTGGCCCGCGGCGCCAAGACCGCGCGCCACAGGAGGTGGTGGCGCCAGCGCCCCAAGAACCAGCACCGCAGGCGCAGGGGGCGCCTGCGATCATGAGCGTGGCTAGATGTCGTGCCTTAGCTCCCGAGCTACGGCGCCTCGTCTGGCCTGGCAAGTTCAAGCTGGACCGCCCCCGCGCTACGACGGCACCACCGACCCCACGGAGTTCCTCCAACTCTACGAGCTGAGCATCAAGGCGTCCAACAGCACTGAGTAGGTCATGGCGAACTGGTTCCCCATGGCTCTCAAGGATGGCGCACGCTCCTGGCTCCTGAACCTCCCCCTGGGATCCATCTCCTCCTGGGGGAGCTTCATGAGCGTTTCATCGCGAACTTCCAAGGCACCCGCGACCGAGCCCCGGCGGCTGCGGATCTGCTCCGCGTGAGACAGCAGCCGGGAGAGACCCTGCAAAAGTACATCCAACGCTTCAACACCATGCTCCTCCGGATCCCTAGGGTCTCGGACGAGGCCATCATCTCGGCATTCTCCGACGGCGTCCGCGACGTCAGGATGAGGGAAAAGCTCGCCATCCACGAGGACCTGTGCACAGCCCTCGAGATGTTCAAGCTCGCGGTAAAGTGCGCCAAGGCGGAGGAAGGACACCTCTCCCTCCAGGAGCTGCCTAAGGTGTAGGCAGACGACAAGAAGACCAAGGCCAAAGAAGCAAAGCGCAAGGGGCCCGTCATGCTGGTTGCGGAGCCAGAAGTGAAGCCTGGCTGCGGCTACGACGACCTCCCCAGAGACAACCGTCTGTACTGCATCTTCCACAATGTCCACAACCACAACACTAACGACTGCCAGGAGCTCAGGGCGATGCGTGGTAGGCGCATCGGGCAGTGCCCTGAGCGTGACAACCGCGGTTACGGCCGTGAAGGATGCCGAGGTGGAGGACATTGGGACGGCAGGAACTCGCACCAAGGGTCATGCGAACAGCCTTGTGAATACCACTGACAGGAGCAGCCTCGTGATGCCCCCTGGCGTGACCAGCCTCGTGAGGGTCGCCCTTAGGGCAATGGAGGTCTGCCTCCGCTGCCACCACCGCCAAGAAGGAACAACAACGACAGCCAGGGAGATAGAGCAGGGGGCTTCCAGGAGCCGCGTGCAGTTGCATGCATCTTGGGAGGAGCCCATGCTCCAGCTTCCCATCGCTTCTTCAAGCAGTTCGCCCGCGAGGTGAACGCGGCGCTTCCCAGGCCCGACGCCACGCGCAACCTCAGGTGAACCAAGCAGGTCATCGCCTTCGATCCCAAGGACCAGCTCAAGTGCACCGCGGCCCCAGGCGCTCTCCCGATGCTCTATACCCCAACCATCAGCAACGTCCTCGTGACCAAGACCCTCATCGACGGCGGAGCAGGACTCAACGTCCTCTCCATCCAGACTTCCGAAACACTCCAGGTCCCCTACAATCAGTTCAACCCGACCAAGCCATTCTACGGAGTCACGGATGACTCCACACTCCCGATGGGGCAGGTCCCCTCCCCATCACCTTTGGTGACCGCGACAACTATCACACCGAGCTCATCGACTTCGACGTCGCCAACATCCACCTCTCGTACAACGCCATCCTTGGGTATCCTGCCCTCGCCAAGTTCATGGCGGCGACCCATCACGGCTACAACGTCCTCAAGATGCCCGGGAGTGGCGGAGTCATCACGATCGCCTCCGACGAGAAGGAAGCGGTGCGTTCCCTGGAGCGCGCCTACCAGACCGCGGCGGTCGAATACTCCGATGAGGATGGAGCCGTCCTCGCCCTGCAGACCGCCCCCAAGAAGAAGAAGAACCTGCCCATCAACGGACCTCAGAACACGGGGGCTCCCGACGGATCCGCCTTAGGACTCGCGCCTGCCGACGAGGCGCCCTCCACCCTCACATAGGGAGGCGCGCCCGACGCCCCTCTCAGGATGGGCTCGGGGCCTCTCCTATGGACCGTCTCTGGCCTGACCAGCGTCTCGAGGGAGGTGTTCGGGCACCACCTGCAGGCGTGTCTTGACACGCGTTTTTGTGAGCCCACCGTGGTTACCGAAGAACTTCAATATGCAAGGCTCATCCGCGGTGGGCGAAACCGCACAACCCCGAGCTCACCTGCCCGCAGCCCGAGCGACCGCTTCTGCGTCTGCATTGATGTTGCGGGTCTCAACCGAGCCACCTCTTTGGAGCCCTTCTGGCCGACGGCGGTCGGCCGGAGGAGGGCCCTCCCGTGCAGCTACGTCCGCACACTCTTCGGCTTCCGCAACGCAGCTGCCACGTTCCAGCACCTCGCGTGACAGGCTTTGGGGTCTCAGGAGGCTCAGTGGTAGGCGGCCGGACAGAGCGAGATCCGGACCCACGTGACCGCTGAGAGCCTCGGGAGCCCCTAGGCCTCAGGAGCCCGACGATCTTCAGGAGCGACCCGCATGGCTCGCGTCTTCAGCTACCCCAACTCTTCTTCGACAAGTATCAGGTGACGCTTTAGGTATCCAATCGAGGGCACCCCCCGGGCTCATCCTCGGGCTGTTGGGGGCTATTCCCCCGCAGTTGTCTCTTTTTGTGCATGATCAAGGCTAGTTGCTTCTTCCTATTCACATTATCTGCATGATTGGCATTCTCACCGCCACTATGGTCATGAGCCCTTGCGAGGCCACTCGCGACCGCCCCATGATTAAGGACTGGCATGGTGTCTGTGCTTAGGTCCGTCCCTGCAGCGTTGCTAAACCCAAGGGCCGAGCTCTGTCTCGCGAGCCATTCCCGTGACGTCACCTCCCGTGGTCCTTGGTGCCTTGTTCTCGCATGGGCTAATCGTGGATGGGTAAGTAGGGGCCCGTGGCAGGTGCCTCGCTCACGCGGGAACCGCATGCCGGTTATTTTTCTTTTGGATCGTTGCATGAGAAGACTGGGCACGGCGTCTGTGCTCGGGTCCATCCTTGCAGCGCCGACAAATCCAGCGGTTGAGCTCTGTCTCGCGAGCCATTCCCGTGATGTCACCTCCTGGGGTCGTTGGTGCCGCGTCCTTCTCATGCGATACCCTCTAGAGATGCACTCGGCGCAGGTCGACACAACCCCTCTCTTTTCACATTTTGCAGAAGAAGACTCAAGCGCAACCCGCCTCAGGGTAGGGTCTCATGAGTGATGCGTAAGCTCACGAGAACTTCCTCAGAGTCATTCAGCTCGCCCTGAGGAGGGCCCATATACACCTTGGCTATCCTGTCGTGCAAGCCACGTGTCAGGATGGGGCTGTACATGCCCCGGAGTCTCTCCCGGTGGGAGGCTCCCTCCCACGGTCCAGTGGAAGTGCCATGCTCCGTGCTGGCAGAACCAACCAAGGAGCGGTTATGCCAACGAACCAGTGGAAGCACCAAGTTCTGCGCTGGCCGCTACGACCGAGGCGCGCTTATGCCCACACTCTGCGCAAGTGTGGTAGCTCTATGCTCCACACTAGTTATAAACAACTGAGGGCGGCCCCCAGCGGTCGCATCAACCTCGGGTAGCTTTTCAGCTCATGATGCTCACAGCTTCTCCTTGGATGTGTGTCGCGAGGGGGGCTAGGCACGGGGACTATGCTCAGGTCACACCTGGCAGATGCCACCCTACCAGGTGCCCAGAAACGTAGCCTTCTCGCGCCCCCATCCCAGGCATAGGCTCGTCAGCAAGGTATGGTGCTCGTTCTCCCTGATGAGAGCCGTTAGTACGTCAAGGGGGACCCCTGGGCATCGCGACCCAAGGGCCTCACTAATCACGTAGCCCCTCATCCCTTGAGTCTAGTTATTACGATAACCCCGATCACCCGGAGGGCTCAATGGTGACCGAGGTATGCGCGGGGCTGGGCCCTACCGACGCAGAACGCAAACGGGATCGCTTGAACGTCAAGGGGGACCCCTGGGCATCTCGACCCAGGGGCCTCACTAGTCACGTAGCCCCTCATCCCTTGAGTCTAGTTATTACGATAACCCCGGTCACCCGGAGGGCTCAATGGCGATCAAGGTATGCGTGGGGTTGGGCCCTGCCGACGCAGAGCACCTAAGCAAACATGAAAGGAAGCAAGCATGGAAATCATCAAGTTATTATAATAATACCAAGTTCTTCAAATTCAAACAAAGTTCTTACACCTCCCCGAGGCACTCGCACTTCTCTCTCTGGACAGGAGCAGATCCGACATCACCAAGCGCATCATCACCGGTCTCTGCCTCTTCGGCTGCGGTAGCGGTGGCCTGGAGGGACGCCTCCACCAGCTCCGTGACCTTCGCCCCGAGGGCCTCAGCAGCCATGCCCTCTATGCTTGCGGTCATGGGCTCGGACAGCGAGGCCAGGTCAAGAGCGGGGTCACGAAGACTTAGGTGGCCACACACCTGTGTCTGGACCAAGGTAAGGAGCATGCGGCTCTAGACGTCTGCTAACAGGCCAATTGCGGCCGCAACCTCGTGCAAGGACTTCACAAGCGCGGCGAGGAACCCGGCGGGGCCTTTCTCCGGGGCGGCCAGTGGCTTCTTGAAGCCTTCCCCGTAGGCAGCCCGCAGCGCCGTACGGGCCTCAAGATCAAAGGCGGCGAGGGCCTCACGACTCACTGCTGCCGAGGCCGCAAGGGCGTCTTCCTTGTCGCGCGTAGCTTGGGTCGCCTTGGCCTGCTCAACCTCAACCTTCAGCTTCTCTAGGCTCGCGCGGTCAGCAAGCTGCTCCTGTTGCAGCCGGGACGTCTCAGCCATCTACGCCTCAAGCTCCATCCCCAACCTCTCGAGCTCCAGGGCGCGCCCTGTGTCTTCCTCGCGAAGGGCCTCCAGTTTGCTCTCCGCCTTGAGGCAGTGCTTCTCGAAGGATGCAGCGTCGGCTCGCACGGCGTCGAGTGCCCGCGTGGCTACCACAACTTCCTCTTGACCCTTGGCAGCAATCGCTGAGGCCTGACTCTAGGAGGCCCGCACGGACTCGTCCGCCAGGAGCCACCCAGAGATCAGTCCCAGGCGTCCTTCCATCGCGCGGCCATCACCACCTTGAAGTTCAGTACGAAGCTGACCCAGCGCGGCGGAGGTAGCCTCCAAGGTCTCAAGGCCAGGCTGCGCCGGCTGGCGCTCGGGCACCGACAAGACCGGCTGCTCGACCATGGGCTCGGGGGCTCCGGCACCCCTCGCTAAAGCAGCCAGAGCAGGAGCTGCCGCGGCCTCGCAAACAGCGAGGACGCCCTCAAGCGATGCCGCCGCCACGTGCCCGGTGGCCCAGTTGGCCAAGACGCCCAGAGTCGTGGCACCCTTCTCTGCGGCCACATCAGCAGCAGGAGGAGCAGGGCACCGTGACGTGACCTCCCCCTTCGCCTTCTTCATCACGCCACCCAGGCTGCTACATCAGGAGAAGTGCGTCAGGGACACAGCAACTAAGGATAATAGGAGATTTCACACTTACTCATCGGAGGCGAGGCGCGCCCTCCTCTTCACCAACAGGTCGGCTGCAGCCACAGGCGCTATGGGTGTGCCGGTAGCCCGGATCTTGGCAAGGCGCAAGGCCATAGTCCTGGGCGCAGCCGTGGTCACCAGTTTCGCTGGCACGGCACTCCTCAGCGGGGTCGCCACGTTGCTTCCCCCGGATGCAGTGTGTCCGGATCGTCGCGGAGTGGTCGCCTAGGGCCGTCCGGCGGCACCTGCGCCTGACGCCACTACTCCAGTGGACGCCTCGGAGGATTCCCCCTCGTCGTCCAGGGTCTCCTCCGAGCCCCCCTCGTCGCTCCCATCATCGGCGCCAGAAGACACGTCAACCGTAGGCGGAGCGTCCACGGGCACCCCGAAACCTGACACGGCCTTCAACAGCTCGACCTTGTCAGGGCGGCTGTACAGCGGCAGGTGGATCCTGGAGAGGTCCTAAGGAACCATCCCCATGAGAGTGACTAAGGCGAAGTCCATATCGGCCTCGGCCAGCGCCCCCGAGCGCAGCCGGAGCCTGTCGTCATCACCCATCAGCTCCCACATGGGGCGTGAGTGTGTCTGCAGCGGCGCCAGATGCTGCCTCAAGAATTCCTTCACGATCTGGCCCCCTTCAAGCCTCGAGCCCAGGTCGGCTTCCATCCTTGCTAGAACGGGCCCGGCAAGGGGGTCGGTGAGCTTCGCGTAGCTCCAGCCGGCGCGTTTCCCCGGACAAGCGGTAGGCAGCGCCAGTAGTGGATGGACGCGCTGGGCATCCAGATAGACCCACCTCTTCCGGTGGGAGTCTATCTTCTTCTCGGCTGTCATCAGCCGGCAGCCCTGGCACTAGAAGATGAAGGAGACACAGCCCGAGCATGGACCCTCGTCGTACTGACGCATGGAGAAGAAGTGGTGGAAGAGGGCGACAGTCGGCCTCACCCACACGAGCGCCTCGCAGTAAAAGGCAAAGAGCGACAGGACGAAGATGGAGCGAGGTTGGATGTGGAGAGCATGCACCTGGTAGTGTTCCGGGATGGATAGAAGAACTCTGAGAAAGGCGGCACGAGCCCGACGGAGATGCTGTGAAGGAAGAAGGGAAGCAGGACTTCGGCAAGGTCCGCGTCACGGTGGATCCGGTCCAGATCCCCGTCGGGCCACGCTCGTTGTGGATGCTCGACAAGAAAGGATGGAACTATGAGTAGTCCTCCTCCTTGGTGATGGAGGACTCCTCGAGCGCCTCCTCAAGGGAAGAAGCGGATTCGGATGCCGGCGCGGTACCCTTGCTCTTCTTCGCCATTGTTCAAGGTGCCGGAGGATACAGGCGATTTAGGAAGGCGGGAGGCATAGGAGGAGGAGATCTGAGCAGGGAGGAAGGGAAGCGATAACTCCCCTACAGCGGAGACAGTCCCTTTTTCTCAACCTTCACGGTTGTCGAGGCTGCGTGGGGAGCGGGGTCGCCCATGTCCCATCCAACCGTCGCGCGCCAGCCTGGCCCACAACCTTTTTGGGGCCCTCGGCGCTTCGTCCTCGGCTAACGTTTCGTCCCGAAGCCAACTCCGCGCACGCCTTGGGCCCGGGGGCTACTGTCGGCGTCCTGGGAACCAGGGTACCCAGACTTGCCTGTCTACGGGCCGCAGCTCGCTCCTGCCACGGCCTGGTACGGCCCAGCTGATCGACCAGTTGCCCAAGACCCTCGTGATAACCCACAAGTGTAGGGGATCACAACAGTTTTCAAGGGAAAAGTATTCAACCCAAATTTGTTGATTCAACACAAGGGGAGCCAAAGAATACTCTTAAATATTAGCAGTTCAGTTGTCAATTCAACCACACCTGGAAACTTAGTCTCTACAGCAAGATAGTTTAGTAGCAAAGTAATATGATAGTAGCGGTAGCGGCAATAAAAGTAACGATAGTGTTTTTGTAGTTTTTGTAATAGTAGCAACGGACAAGTAAATAAGCAACAAGCAATATATGAAAAGCTCGTAGGCATTGGATTGGTGATGGGAAATTATGTCGGATGCAATTCATCATGTAGAAGTTATAACCTAGGGTGACACAGAACTAACTCCAGTTCATAAATGCAATGTAGGCATGTATTCCGAATATAGTCATACATGCTTATGGAAAAGAACTTGCATGACATCTTCTGTCCTACCCTCCCGTGGCAGCGGGGTCCTATTGGAAACTAAGGGATATTAAGGCCTCCTTTTAATAGAGTACCTGACCAAAGCATTAACACATAGTGAATACATGAACTCCTCAAACTATGCTCATCACCGGGAGTGGTCCCGATTATTGTCACTTCGAGGTTGCCGGATCATAACACATAGTAGGTGACTATAGACTTGCAAGATAGGATCAATAACACACATATATTCATGAAAACATAATAGGACCAGATCTGAAATCATGGCACTCCGGCCCTAGTGACAAGCATTAAGCATAGCAAAGTCATAGCAACATCAATCTCATAACATAGTGGATACTAGGGATCAAACCCTAACAAAACTAACTCGATTACATGATAGATCCCATCCAACCCATCACCGTCCAGCAAGCCTACGATGGAATTACTCACGCACGACGGTGAGCATCATGGAATTGGTGATGGAGGAAGGCTGATGATGACGATGGCGACGATCTCCACTCTCCGGAGCCCCGAACGGACTCCAGATCAGCCCTCCCGAGAGAGATTAGGGCTTGGCGGCGGCTCCGTCTTGTGAAACGCGATAATTCTTTCTCCTTGATTTTTCTCTCCCCGAAAGTGAAGATATATGATCTGGGGATTCATCGGTGGCGCACCAGGGGGCCCACGAGGCAGGGGTGCGCCCTGGGCAGGGGGGCGCCCCCACCCTCGTGGACAGGGTGTGGGTCCCCTGGTGTGGATCTTCTTGCAGATATTTTTTATATTTTCCAAAATAAATCTGCAGATATTTTTTATATTTTCCAAAACAAATCTCCGTGGAGTTTCAGGCCATTCCGAGAACTTTTTATTTCTACACAAAAACAACACCATGGCAGTTCTGCTGAAAACCACGTCAGTCCGGGTTAGTTCCATTCAAATCATGCAAGTTAGATTCCAAAACAAGGGCAAAAGGGTTTGGAAAAGTAGATACGTTGGAGACGTATCAACTCCCCCAAGCTTAAACATTTGCTTGTCCTCAAGCAATTCAGTTGATAAACTGAAAGTGATAAAGAAAAACTTTGACAAGCTCTGTTTGCTCTTGTTGTTATAAATATGTAAGCTAGCAGTCAGGTTTTCAACAAGATCATGAACTAACCACATTCACATTAACTTTCAGGTCTCAAGACTACTCACATCAATGGCATAATCAACTAGCGAGCAATAATAATAAACCTTAGATGACAACACTTTCTCAAAACAATCATGATATGATATAACAAGATGGTATCTCGCTAACCCTTTCTAAGACCGCAAAACATAAATGCAGAGCACCTTTAAAGATCAAGGACTGACTAGACATTGTAATTCATGGTAAAAGAGATCCAGTCATGATCATACTCAATGCAAATTAATAGTAATACATGCAACGACAGAGGTTCTCTCCTACCGGTGCTCTTTGATAAGAGGATGATGACTCTGCATAAAAGTAAATAGATAGGCCCTTCGCAGAGGGAAGCAGGGATTTGTAGAGGTGCCAGAGCTCGATTTTTAAATAGAGATGACTAACATTTTGAGTGGTATACTTTCATTGTGAACATAACAACCAAGAATCTCGATATCTCCCATGCTACGCACATTATAGGCGGTTCCCAAACAGAATGGTAAAGTTAATACTCCCCCAACCACCAACAAGCACACTCCATGGCTAGCCCGAAACAAAGGGTACCGTCCAAACCAGCAACAGCCCTGGGGGAGTTTTGTTTAATTATTATGATTTTGAGCATGGGACTGGGCATCCCGATTACCAGCCATTTTCTCATGAATGATGAGCGGAGTCCACTCATCGTGAGAATAACCCACCTAGCATGGATGATATAGACAACCCTAGTTGATACATGAGCTGTTCGAGCATGCAAAACAGAATTTCATTTGAAGGTTTAGAGTTTGGCACATACAAATTTACTTGGAACGGCAGGTAAATACCGCATATAGGAAGGTATAGTGGACTCTTGTGGAATAAATTTGGGGTTTATGGAAGTGGATGCACAAGCAGTATTCCCGCTTAGTACAAGTGAAGGCTAGAAAGAGACTGGGAAGCGACCAGCTAGAGAGCAACAACGGTCATAAACATGCATTAAAATAAATCAACAATGAATGCAAGCATGAGTAGGATATAAATCACCATGAACATAAATATCGTGAAGGCCATGTTGATTTGTTTCAACTACATGCGTGAACATGTGCCAAGTTAGATCACTTAAAGTATTCAAAGGAGGATACCACCCCATCATACCACATCACAACCATTTTAATATCATGTTGGCACGCAAGATAGACCATTATAAACTCTCAGCTAATTAAGCATGGCATAAGCAGCTATGATCTCTAATTGTCATTGTAAGCATGTTTCATTCATAACAAGCTGAATCAGGAACGATGAGCCATCATATTTCAAAAACAAGAGAGGTCGAGTTCATACCAGCTTTCCTCATCTCAATTAGTTCATCATATATCATCCTTATTACCTTTCACTCGCACGACCGAATGGTGTGGATAATAATAATAGTGCATGTGCATTGGACTAAGCTGGAATCTGCAGACATTTTAATACAAGAGAGGAGACAAGGTAATATGGCTCAAGGTTAAATCAACAATAGAGCATATGAGAGCCACTAAGCATTTTCAATCAAGGTCTTCTACTCTTAACCCCCAAAGAAAAGAAAAGAAACTATTTACATGGGAAAACTCCCAAAAACCAAAAGAAGAACGGGAAATCTTTTTGGGTTTTCATTTTAACTGCTACTACAAGCGAAGAAAATAAACTAGCAAGAAGCTACATCTATTTTTTTCTGGGTTTTTCTAGCACACAAGAAAAAGACTAAGCAAAAGAAATTGAAACTAAGCATGGATAGTACAGTGAAAGAGTGTGAGCACCGAAACTAGAATAAGTGTGTGAAAATGAATGTAAAGTCGGTGAGAAACATGTACTCCCCCAAGCTTAGGCTTTTGGCCTAAGTTGGTCTATGGCCACGGATTGAAGCTACTCCCTCCAGTGTACTGAGATGTGTCCTCTGGGTTCAATGGTTGGCGAGCTCATCCAGCTCCCACCCATAAACAGACGGACGGTAAGATCAAGCCGTGGCTCAGGCTCACGCTCTGAAGCTTGTGCCTGGCCTTGGTACTTGTAGAAGGCATATGATGTGATGAGGTATACGCCTGTAGAGAGATCAAACAAAGATGGTGCAGGCAAGGTAACAATTTCACAGTATATTTCATCATACCTCAATTTATAATTAAGCTGGCTATTCTTATCTTTAACAATAAAATGATGAGATACCATACTCTTGTAGTCTAGATAAACAGGGGCAAGCAATTTTTCTTCCTTCTCATGATGCCTAATTGGTATTCTAAAATGTTCAGCAAGGCGAGAAGCAAAGATGCCTCCAAAGATGGGCCCCTTTGAGTGGTTCCGACTGATTCGTTTAGCAACGACGGTGTCAGCATCCTGGGAACCAGGGTACCCAGACTTGCCTGTCTGCGGGCCGCGACGCACTCCTACTACGGCCTGCTACGACCCAGCTGATCGACCAGCTGCCTAAGACCCTCCCGAGGGAGCTAAGCCTCGCGAGGAGAACAACGTCAAGACCCCCTCAGGAGCGGCCTCGGCAATACACTCCGGAGGGGCGGAGAATCCAAGGCCAAGCCTGCCTCAGGAGGAGGCAGTGATGTAAGCAGTGACGCACGGTGCCAGCGGGTGCCAGCGTCCGCCAGTAGAACAGTTGCCATTTCAATGCAAGGGGGACAGCGCAGCCGCAGGTTCTCGAGGAGCGGGACAAAGGTTTCCCCATTGGTGCAACAAGACCAAAGACCGCAAGGATGACAAGGAGGATGTCACCGCCGAGCCCACCACCACGTCACCGTCTGATCCTTTAGCAGGCGAAGACTGCTTTTGTCAGGGTAGGAACGTCCTTGTGTTCCCGCTCAAAAATGGCCGTTGTGGGATCCCTTCCCGCCTAAACATTTCGGGGGAAGAGGACCCTGGCCGCCTATATAAGTAGCTAGGATCCCCGCTATGAAAGGGGGGGAAGTAGACCCATAAACTCTGCCACCACGCAAAGGAGCAAGAACACTTGCCTCCTGACCCTCCTGAGCTCACCTCCTGAGCTCAGGAACCACTATACTAGTTCATATTCTAGCCCTCCTGAGGCCAATCCACCAAAGCAGGAAGTAGGGTTTTACAGCACACGGTGACCCGAACCTGGGTAAACTCTTGCGTGCTTCATCTGTTGTTTGCTTGAATCTCTTCACTGGGTGAGGGCGAGATGCTAGGTAGAAGTGAGTGGGAGAGATCTTTGTTCACGCCCCTGTGTTCGAACTTCTTGGGTTTTGCGGAGCCCGAAATCCAACATTTGGCGCGCCAGGTAGGGGGCGTGTCGAAATCTCGCCTCTCCGACGACCTCGCCTACCCTGTCCTGCTCCGGCCCGCCACGATGACCGCGGCCCGCCACATCCGCGTGGAGGCTGGCACTCTCCCCGTCGACCGAGTGACGTCTGCGGATCGTGCCACCCATGGGCTCTCGCCTCCTTCCCCGACGATGTTCTCGCCGGCCGGGCCATCGAAGAGTGGCCTGCTCTGCCACTCCCGTTCCCAGTGGCCACGCCGATGATGCTTTTAATGGCCCGACGGCTACCCCGGCACCGGCCACCCATGTGAGTGCTCGGCGCTCGGACGGCCGGCGGTGGCGGGCTGTGGAGCATTTTCGGCGGGGAGCTGCCCTGCCGTGGGGTCGCTTGCATCCTCGGAGGGTCCCAAGTGCCAGTGTCGGCTCCGCATGTCAAGTCACACTTTCGGCAGGTCGGGGCTGCTGCCTAGCCACAGGAGGTCTCGCAGGCACAGAGTGTGCAGGGGCACACCATCACCTTCGGCCCTAGCGACCTCGCCACAGAAGCGGCCGACGCGAGCGTTCTCCCCATGGTGTGCACGCCCACCATCTGCGGGGTGGCCATGACGAGGACCCTCATCGACGGCGGCGCCGGGCTCAACATCCTCTCCCCGAGGCCTTCGGTCATCTGCATGTGTCCTACATGCAGCTCCTCCCCACCAAGCCCTTCGCAGGGGTCGCGGGCTCGGCCAGATCCGCCTTCCGGTCACCTTCGGCACACCGGCTAACTACCGGACTGAGCTCATCGACTTCGACATTGTGCCCATCCACCTGCCCTACAACGCCGTCCTCGGCTTCCCAGCCTTGGCGAAGTTCATGGCGGCGACTCACCCGGGCTACAACACCGTCAAGATACCCGGGAGCAACGACATTATCACCGTCAAAGGGGACCCCAAGGCCGCCCTTCAGGTCCTCGGACGCGCTTATAGGGCTGTTGTCGCAGTTCACCCAGGAGCAAAGGGGGCTCCGGAGGCACCGGAGGTCGCGCCTACCAAAAAGAAGCAACTCTTTTCTTAGGACCCCCGCCGAGATAAAGCAGGTGCCCGCTGATGAAGAAGGCTCAGGAGCCACCTTCACCATCGGCACGGGCATGGATCCTGAGCAAGAGGCAACGTTGGTCAGCTTCCTCAGGGCCAACAAGGACGTGTTCACCTGGAAAGCCGCAGACTTGGTTAGGGTGCAAAGGCACGTCATCGAGCATCACCTCACGGTGTGCCCCAATGCGCGCCCTATCAAGCAAAAGGCACGCAGACATGCCCCGGAGAAGCAGGCCTTCATCATTCAGGAGGTGAGGAAGCTAGAGGAAGCAGGTGTTGTACAGGAAGTACGGTACCCGGAATGGCTGGCCAACCCCGTCATAGTCCTGAAGAAAGGAGCCAAGGAGCGCATGTGCGTTGACTTCACGAGCCTCAACAAGTTCTGCCCTCAGGACCCATTCCCTCTTCCGCGCATCGACCAAATCGTGGATTCAACGGCTGAGTGTGACCAGCTCTGCTTCCTCGATGCCTTCTCGAGCTACCACCAAATCAAGATGGCGGTGGAAGACGTGGAGAAGACGGCGCTCCTGACCCCATGCGGGGTCTACTGTTACACTTGCATGCCTTTTTGGCAGAGGAACACGGGCGCCACCTTCCAGCGCCTGATGCACATCACCCTCGGCCCTCAGCTCGGGAGGAATGCGGAGGCCTACATCGATGATATCGTGGTTTAAACCAGGGAGGCCAGGACTCTCATCGAGGACCTAGAAGAAATGTTCGCCAACCTGCGCAAGGTGAAGTTGTGCCTCAACCCGGAGAAGTGTGTGTTCGGTGTACCCTCTGGCAAGTTGCTAGGGTTCCTGGTTTTGCACCGGGGCATTGAAGCTAATCGGAGAAGATCAAGGTCATCGAAAGAATGAAGCCGCCCATGAACCTGAAGGAGATGCAGAAGCTCGCGGGGTGTGTAATGTCCCTGGGGTGCTTCATCTCTAAGCTTGGGGAACGTGCCCTCCCGTTCTTCAAGCTCATGAATAAGAAGGGGCCCTTTGAGTGGACTCCGGAGGCTGATGCCGCTTTCCGGGACCTCAAGGAATACCTCACCAGCTCACCGGTTATGGTAGCGCCGCAATCCCTGGAGCCCAAGACTCTCTACCTCGCCTCAACGCCTCACTCCGCCAGCGCGGCACTGATCGTGGAGCGCGAGGAAAGGCCCCAAAGCCCAAGGCCATCGGGCGGCTCGGCATCTTCAGGGCCCGCGCCGCCCCCTGACGCAGCCCCAGAGGTAGATTCAACCACGGGAACTGACAGCCCCGCCACTCAGCAAGAGGCACCCAAGGTTCCTGAAGCGCCCATGGACCCTGCTGTGCTGACCCTCGTGGAGCACCCGGTGTACTTTGTCAGCACCGTACTGCGCGACGCGTGCTCGCGCTACCCGATGCCTAAGAAGCTGCTCCAGGCGCTCCTCGTCGCCTCCAGGAAATTGCGCCACTACTTCCAAGGCCATCCTATCAAGGTTGTTTCATCATATCCTCTCGAGAAGGTACTGCGGGGCCCGAATGTCATCGGGAGGGTCGCCGAGTGGAACATCGAGCTTCAAGCATTCCAGTTGGAGTTCAGCACCACACGAGTGATCAAGGGAGCGGCTCCGGCAGACTTTGTGGCGGAGTGGATTGACGCAATGGAGCGGGGGGCTAGCGAGGACCGCTCGCTGGCCCCCGACGATGAAGCCCCAGACGGATGGGTGGTACACTTCGACGGCGCCTTCTCGCGCCTTGGTGCGGGGGCTGGCGCCGTGTTAGTATCTCCCACTCAGGATAAGTTGTACTATGTTGTGCAGCTTTGCTTCCAGCAAGGCGAGAAGGCCTCCAACAACATCGCAGAGTACGAGGGCCTAATTGCCGGGCTCAAGGCTGCCGCTGCGCTAGGGGTCAAGCGTCTCACCATCAGGGGTGATTCACAACTCCTCGTCGACTTCTCCAACAAGAAATACAAGCCCAAGGACGAGCACATGGAGGCATATCTGGAGGAAGTGCGCAAGATGGAGAAGCGATTCCAAGGGATGGAAGTGCAACACGTACCGAGAGGCACCAACAAGGAAGCGGATGACATCGCCAAACGAGCCTCCAGGCGAGAGCCTCAAAGGCCAGGCGTCTTCGAGGAGCAACTACTCAAGCCGTCGGCAGCACCGCCAGCCCGTGAGCCGGCATCCCCTCAGCAGGGGTTACCTGCGGCGCCTCCGGACGGTGCCCCGCCCTGCGGACCACCCTTCGGAGCTCGCCTGCTGCTCGCCGCGGAGCCCGAGGAGGGTTGCTGGACCCAAGAACTCAAGATGTACCTGCAACACGACACCCTGTCAGACAAGGAAGAAGACGCAGAGCGCATGGTCCGACAGGCCTCGGCTTACTGCATCCAAGACGATGAACTCTACAGGAGGCGCCCCAACGACGTCTCGCTAAAATGCATCTCAAGGAAGCAAGGGCGCGAGCTGTTGGCTGACATTCACGATGGGGACTGCGGTCATCACTCGTCGTCCCGCACCCTCATAGGCAAGGCCTTCCGCGGCTCTTCTACCGGCCCATGACGCTCAACGACGCCACAGAGCTTGTGTGAGCTTGCGAGGCGTGCCAGTTTCACGCCAAGAAGATCCACCAATCGGCGCAGGGCCTCCAGACAATCCCGCTCTCCTGGCCCTTCGCGGTCTGGGGATTGGATATCCTGGGTCCATTTCCCCGGTCAGCGGGGGGCTACCGCTTCCTGTACGTCGCCATCGACAAATTCACCAAGTGGGCAGAGGTGGAGCCTGTTCGCGCGATCCTAGCCGGGTCGGCTGTCAAGTTCATCCAGGGCCTCATGAGGCGATTCAGGGTCCTCAGCCGCATTATCACAGATAACGGTTCGCAGTTCACAAGCAATCTCTTCAGGTCATATTGTGCTAACCTTGGAACACAGATCTGCTACGCTTCGGTGGCTCACCCAGGAGCAACGGTCAGGCCGAGCGCGCCAACGCGGAAGTCTTGTGTGGCCTCAAGATGCGCAACTTTAAGAAGAAGCTTGAGGCTTGCAGCAGGGGCTGGATCGACGAGCTTCAGTCCGTGCTGTGGTCAATCCGAATCACTGCCACCAAACCCATGGGGGAAACTCTTTTCTTTCTCATCTATGGGGCGGAGGCGGTCCTCCCTCACGAGGTCAAGCATCGCTCCCCACGGGTCTTGGCCTTCAATGAGGAATGCCAGGATGTTGCCTGGCGGATGGACCTCGTGCTTGGCGAGGAGGGCCGCCGCCGAGCTGCCCTCAGGGCGGCACGTTATCAGCAGGCGCTGCGGTGGTACCACTGCCGCGGCGTCCGCGCAAGAACACTTCAAGTTGGTGACTTGGTCCTGAGGCGGGTCCTCTCCCGGGAGGGGTTACACAAGCTCTCGCCCATGTGGGAGGGCCCGTTCAGAATCGCCCGTGTCTCTAGGCCTGGTGTTGTGCGCCTGGAGACAAAGGATGGGATACCTATCCAGAATTCCTGGAACATCGAACACCTCAGGAGGTTCTATCCATAATCAAGGCTCCGTACCCGTGAAGGTTTCCGCCCGTGACACTCTCACGTAATAATGAGTTGGGGCTGTACATGCCTCGGAGTCTCCTGTGCGTTGCCTACGGGCCCTCAGACGCGGCTCCCACCCACGCCCCAGTGGCAGTCCTTAGCTCCGCGCTGGGAAGAAGATGTAGTGTAGGGGTCGAACGCGACCTTTTTTCCTTTTTTGGTGTTTGGCTGTCAGCCTTTTCTACTTCCTTGGCTATCAACCCTTCCTCTACCCCGTGCTATGAAGTTCTCGTGTTTCTCGCACTTCTTGCATTTGGTTGAAAGTCTTGTTTGGGATCTTTCTCGCCGATTTTAAGTTCAGTTTGTTGAGCAGGGTTGCGCCACTCGCTCTTCTTCGCGCGCCTCGTGCGTGGGGGCTGGGGCATGGTGGGTCACCGGCCCTCGTCTGCCACGGCCCCGTGAACTCGCCTGGCCAAGCCTGCTCAGGCTCTGGCGCCGGGCTTCTCAGTCCACGCAACCTATCCTACCGAGCTGGCTCGGGCTTTGGTGCTCTAACACGCGCTCGGCGCTCTCAACAACTCTCAGCGGCTCACCCATGCTCGGGGGCTGCACAAGCTCTCTAGATTCGTCCGTCACGACCCGATGGGGCTCATGACGCCAAAGAGTCAGGAGGACTCCGCCTCAAGACGTCGCGACGCATAAAAGCTATGTAATCTCACCAAGGCAACCAAAAAAAACATGACAGCAAGTTCTCGCTTCATACATATATCACAGTCCATTACATGCCTCCTCGAGGCAACTTGAAATTTTGACACAGAAGGGACATGAAGGAAAAGAAGGAGAAGAAGCAAAGGCCGATCCCGCTCAGTCGGAGTCTCCCAGTTCCTCCGGCTTCACCGAGCCACAGCGGCGCGACAACCCCCTCCCCTCGCCAGGTTGAGCTCGGCGGCGTGGTGGCTCGTCGCGGCCGCCACTGCTGTAGGAGCTGCTGCCACAGAGGGGGGACCCGCGGCGCCCCCAGGACTAACATCGTCTCCGGAGGAGGAGCTGCTCCTCCGGACGCTGTCCCCATCGTCCTCTTCGTCATCGGCCTCGGGATAGCACCCAAGGTGCCTCCCTTCCTCCGAGAAGACCCTGACAAACAGTGTGGAGGCACCATCATACCTGAAGTGGAGCGCACACCTCCCCTGCAGCCGGCGTGCGCGAGCAAATGATTGCCAGTCGCGCTCCAGGAACACATCGCCCGAGGGAGCCACATCAACCTCCACCCAGGACGCACCACTGCAGCAACCTTCAGCCTGCAGCCAGACACCGCCGGGGCCTCCGGCTGGTAACACGTCGCCGGACGAGCAGGGAAGCCAGAGCCACATGCCACCAGGCTTCTCCGCCCACACCATGAACTCCGAAGACACGTCGAAGGAGTGGAGCTGCGGGCACAGGGGACGCGGGACCGCCATGCGCCGTCTCGCGCCTCCTCTTCCACCACGGCCACGACCAACTTCACCACGGGAGGATGTACCATGCCTCTCACCAACGGCCGCGACAGAACCTGGAAGGCCGCGCCCGCTTGCCTGAGGAGTCGCTGTGGGCGAAAGCGGCATGCTTGCGGGGACGCCCGTGGCCCCTCTTCGGCGGCACCGGGGCCAGATCCTTCGGGGCCTTCCCCTTCTCTGCGGCGGACGGCTTCCTCGGCGGCGCCATGGAGTTCTCGCAGCAAGAGGGAGAGCGGGGGACAAGTAAGGAGGAAGACGGCGCTGGCCTGAAAATGGCTTCGGGGCTCCCCCTAGTCCCATTCATAGGACGGAGGAGTCCAACCGCCAGCCACTGGCGTCCCAGCCATAACGTCCCCGTCGTCTGCGCCGAGGAGTTGTCAAGTCACACGATGACCAAGACGGCGTGGGGAGCAGAGTCGCCACGTCCCATCCAACCGTCACGCGCCGGCTTGGCTCGCAGCCTCTTAGGGCCGGCGGCTCTTCGTCCTCGACTAGGGCTTCGCCCCGAAGCCAACTCCGTGCGCACCTTGGGCCCGGGGCTACTATCGGCGTCATGGGATCCAGGGTACCCAGACTTGCCTGTCTGCGGGCCACGACACGCTCCTACTACGGCCTGGTATGGCCCAGCTGATCGACCAGCTGCCTAAGACCCTCGCGAGGAGAACGGCGTCAAGACCCCCTCAAGAGCGGCCTCGGCAAGGCGCTCCGAAGGGGTGGAGAATCCAAGGCCAAGCCTGCCTCAGGAGGAGGCAGCGACGTAAGCAGTGACACACCGTGCCAGCGGGTGCCAACGTCCACCAGCGGCGTAGTTGCCATTTTGGTGCAAGGGGGACAACGCAGCCGCAGGTTCCCGAGGAGCGGGACAAATGTTTCCTCATTGGTGCAACAAGACCGAAGACCGCATGGACGACAGGGAGGATGTCACCGCCGAGCCCACCACCGCGTCACTGCCTGATCCTTTTGCAGGCGAAGACTTATTTTTTGTCAGGGTAGGAACGTCCTTGTGTTCCCGCTCAAAAATGGCCGTTGTGGGATCCCTTCCCGCCTAAACATTTCGGGGGAAGAGGACCATGGCCGCCTATATAAGTAGCTAGGATCCCCGCTATGAAAGGGGGGGGGAAGCAGACCCATAAACTCTGCCACCACACAAAGGAGCAAGAACACTTGCCTCCTGACCCTCCTGAGCTCACCTCCTGAGCTCAGGAACCACTGTACTAGTTCATATTACAGCCCTCCTGAGGCCAATCCACCAAAGCAGGAAGTAGGGTTTTACACCACACGGTGGCCCGAACCTGGGTAAACTCTTGCGTGCTTGATCTATTGTTTGCTTGAATCTCTTCACTGGGCGAGGGCGAGACGCTAGGTAGACGTGAGTGGGAGATATCTTCGTTCACGCCCCTGTGTTCGAACTTCTTGGGTTCTGCGGAGCCCGAAATCCAATAGACGGCACCCAAGCTAAAGGTTGTGTCTTGAAACAAAGCATGGTGTAAAATGACAGTATCAAGAGCACTAAGATTCCCGCTGTTCCCGCGACCAATTAAACATCTACTAGCAAATAAAGCAAAGTAGCCCAGAATAGGGAAGTGTATACTAGTGATTATTGCCCCTGAAACTTGTCTAGTTTCCCTTACAGCTATCATGTCAAAAAAACCTTCAGCGTCTTCACGACATGGTTCATCAAGCCTACCTCCAAAGGGTACTTTGCATATTTCACAAAAATCTAAGAGTGATATCTCCTTAATCACATCATATAAACGAAACTCCACCGTAGGTGGTGTTTTCTTAGCATGAAAATGAAAACTTTGCGTGAACATATTGGTGAGTAAGAGATACTGTTCTTTCTGGTCGTGGAGGAAGTCGGTGAGGACTGCATTATTTGCCAACCAATAGAAGTCTTCGTAAATCCCAGCGGACATCATGAAATCATTACAAGGCCATTCGCACGGTCGGACTGCCGCCATGCGAGGAAGATTATACTTGGGTTTCTTATTTTCCTCTTTCTTCTTCTCCTCCGAGCTCTTGCTGGAGGAGCCCCTCAACAATCTTTTTATCATATTCCTTTTCTGAAAATTTCTGAAATTTTTAGTAACTCATAATAAAAGTTAACCGAACTCAACAAGATTGATAGCAACAACTCCTATAAGTGCCTAGAGACTATATCATGCATTAGAACTACTTGGGACCAAGAAAATTTGGCATGCAAGCTCAAGAACAAGGTCACCACAGCAGCATAAACTTGCAATAAATAGAGCAATTGAACAAAAACTAATTGGACCAATGGAGGAGTCACATACCAAGGAACAATCTCCCCAAACAGTTTGGTGAATGGTGCTTTGAGCAAGGAGATCGAAAAATGGCAGCAAGATGAGCTAGAACTCGGGTTTGAGCTGGTTGGTGATTTTCTTGGGAGGAAGAAGAAGAGCATGGGTGCAGGAATAAGTGGAGGGGGCCACGTGGGGCCCACGAGGCAGGGGCGCCCCCTGGACCCTCTGGATATTTTTTATTGCACGGATAAGTCTGGAAACAGACATAAAATACTATTTTTCCTTTATTTATCCTAATTAACAGAAAGTAAAAAGAGGGTACAGAAGGTTGTGCTATCTAGATTCACCTATCCCATGCTCATCAAAAGGAACCTATTAACAAGGTTGATCAGGTCTTGTTAATAAACTCTTTCCGAGTAACATGAAACCGGAGAATTTTCGAATAACACTAGGTTACCTCAATGGGGAAATGTATGTCCCAAACAATAAGGATGTCATAAGTCTTCTTGATAGTAGGTAGAGGAAATTCAAGACCTCCAATAGTAATAGTTGAAAATTTTCCGATATAATTGATACTGAGGACCTGAGGTTGTTTCCTCAGAAAGTGTACCGTATGCTCATTACCATTGACATGAAAAGTGACATTTCCTTAGTTGCAATCAATAACAACCCCTGCAGTATTCAAAAAAGGTCTTCCAAGAATAATAGACATACTATCGTCCTCGGGAATATCAAGTATAACAAAGTCTGTTAGAATAGTAACATTTGCAACTATAACAGGCACATCCTCACAAATACCGACGGGTATAGCAGTTGATTTCTCAGCCATTTGCAAAGATATTTCAGTAGGTGTCAACTTACTCAAGTCAAGTCTACGATATAAAGAGAGAGGCATAACTCTAACACCGGCTCCAAGATCACACAAAGCAGTTTTAACATAGTTTTTCTTAATGGAGCAAGGTATAGTAGGTACTCCCAGATCTCCTAATTTCTTAGGCATTCCACCATTAAAAGTGTAATTGGCAAGCATGGTGGAAATTTCTACTTCATGTATCTTTCTTTTGTTGGTAATAATATCTTTCATATACTTAGCATAAGGATTTGTTTTAAGCACATCAGTCAAACGCATACGCAAAAAGATAGGTCTAATCATTTCAGCAAAGCGCTCAAAATCCTCATCATCCTTTTTCTTGGATGGTTTCGGAGGAAAAGGCATGGGTTTCTGAACCCATGGTTCTCTTTCCTTGCCGTGTTTCCTAGCAACAAAGTCTCTCTTATCACAACGTTAATTCTTTGATTGTGGGTTATCAAGATCAACAACAGGTTCAATCTCTACATCATTATCATTGCTAGGCTGAGCATCATCATGAACATCATCAGTAACATTATCACTAGGTTCATGTTCATTACCAGATTGTGTCTCAGCATCAGAAACAGATATATCATTAGGATTCTCAGGTGTGTCAGCTACAGGTTCACTAGAAGCATGCAAAGTCCTATCATTTTTCTTTTTCTTCTTCTTAGAAGAACTAGGTGCATCTAAATTAGCTCTCTGAGAATCTTGCTCAATTCTCTAAGGGTGGCCTTCAGGATACAGAGGTTCCTAAGTCACTTTACCACCTCTAGTTGCAACTCTAACAGCATAGTCATTATTCTTACTATTTAAGTCATTGAGCAAATCATTCTGAGCCTTAAGTACTTCTTCTACTTGAGTGGTAACCATAGAAGCATGTATACTAATGAGTTTCAATTCACCTTTAGCTCTAGACAGATACTCACTCACGCATTCAATCATATAAGCATTGTGTTGTAATTGTCTACCAACATAAGCATTGAAGTTTTCTTGTTTCACAATAAAATTGTCAAACTCATCTAAGCATTGGCTAGCAGACTTATAACGAGGAATATCACCTTCATCAAATATATAAAGAGAATTTACCTTTACTACCTGTGTCGGGTTATCAAGACCATGTATTTCTTCAATAGGTGGTAAATTCTTAACACCTTTAGCTTTAATACCTTTTTCTTTCATATATTTCTTTGCCTCTTGCATATCTTCAGGACTGAGAAATAGAACACCACTTTTCTTCGGAGTTGGCTTAGGGGCTGGTTCAGGAAGTGTCCAATTATTTTCATTGGCCAGCATATTATTCAATAGTAGTTCAGCTTGTTCAACTGTTCTTTCCTTGAAAACACAACCAGCACAACTATCCAGGTGGTCTCTGGATGCATCGGTTAGTCCATTATAAAAGACATCAAGTATATCATGCATTTCAATAGGATGATCAGGCAAAGCATTAAGTAACTGGAGAAGCCCCCCCAAGCTTGTGGGAGACTCTCTTCTTTAGTTTGCACAAAGTTATATATTTCCCGTAAGGCAGCTTGTTTCTTATGAGCGGGAGAATATTTAGCAGAGAAGTAATACATCATATCCTGGGGACTACACACACAACCAGGATCAAGAGAATTAAACCAGGTCTTAGCATCACCCTTTAACGAGAACGGAAACAACATAAGGATATAGTAGTAACGAATCTTTTCATTGTTGGTAAACAGGGTGGCTATATCATTCAATTTAGTAAGATGCGCCGCAACAGTTTCAGACTCATAGCCATGGAAAGGATCACATTCAACCAAAGTAATTAACGCCGGATCAACAGAGAATTCATAATCCTTATCAGTAACACAGATAGGTGAAGTAGCAAAAGCAGGGTCATGTTTCATTCTAGCATTCAAGGACTTTTCTTTCAACTTAGCTAATAACTTCTTAAGATCATATCTATCATTGCAAGCAAGAAGGTCTCTAGCAGTTTCTTCATCCATAACATAACCCTCAGGCACAATAGGCAATTCATATCTATTGGGAGTAGCTTCATCATCACTTTCATAAATATCATCAGTTTCAATATTTGCATTCTCCCTAACCTTAGCAATTTGTTCATCTAGAAATTCAACTAGTCGCACAGTATCAGGCATAGAAGTAGTTTCATCATACATAGCAGAAGTGGCATCATCAAGAACATACGACTATCAGATTCAATAGCAGGAGTAGGTGTCGCAAGTTTACTCATAACAGAAGGAGAATCAAGTGCAGAGCTAGATGGCATTTCCTTACCTCCCCTCGTAGTTGAGGGTAAGATCTTGGTTTTTGAGTCCTTGAAATTCTTCATAGTGATCAACAGATATAAATCCCAAGTGACTTAAAGAATAGAGCTATGCTCCCCGGCAATGGCGCCAGAAAATAGTCTTGATAACCCACAAGTGTAGGGGCTCGCAACGGTTTTCGAGGGTAAAGTATTCAACCCGAATTTGTTGATTCGACAAAAGGGGGCCAAAGAATACTCTAAAGTATTAGCAGTTGAGTTGTCAATTCAACCACACCTGGAAACTTAGTCTCTGCAGCAAGATAGTTTAGTAGCAAGGTAATATGAAAGTGGCGGTAGCAGCAATAAAAGTAACGATGGTGTTTTTGTAGTTTTTTTAATAGTAGCAACGAAAAAGTAAATAAGCAACAAGCAATATAGGAAAAGCTCGTGGCATTGGATCGGCGATGGGAAATTATGTCGGATGCAATTCATCTTGTAGAAGTTATAACCTAGGGTGACACAGAACTAGCTCCAGTTCGTCAATGCAATGTAGGCATGTATTCCGAATATAGTCATACGTGCTTATGGAAAAGAACTTGCATGACATCTTTTGTCTTACCCTCCCGTGGCAGCGGGGTCCTATTGGAAACTAAGGGATATTAAGGCCTCCTTTTAATAGAGTACCGGACCAAAGCATTAACACACAGTGAATACATGAACTCCTCAAACTATGGTCATCACCGGGAGTGGTCCCGATTATTGTCACTTCGGGGTTGCCGGATCATAACACATAGTAGGTGACTATAGACTTGCAAGATAGGATCAAGAACACACATATATTCCTGAAAACATAATAGGTTCAGATCTAAAATCATGGCACTCGGGCCCTAGTGACAAGCATTAAGCATAGCAAAGTCATAGCAACATCAATCTCAGAACATAGTGGATACTGGAGATCAAACCCTAACAAAACTAACTCGATTACAAGATACATCCCATCCAACCCATCACCGTCCTGCAAGCCTACGATGGAATTACTCACGCACGACGGTGAGCATCATGGAATTGATGATGGAGGAAGGATGATGATGATGATGGCGACGATCTCCACTCTCTGGAGCCCCGAACGGACTCCGGATCAGCCCTCCCGAGAGAGATTAGGGCTTGGAGGCGGCTCCGTCTCGTGAAAGGTGATAATTCTTTCTCCTTGATTTTTTTCTTCGCGAATGTGAAGATATAGGATCTGGGGATACGTCGGTGGAGCACCAGGGGGCCCACGAGGCAGGGGGCGCCCTGGCAGGGGGCGCGCCCCCGCCCACGTGGACAGGGTGTGGGCCCCCTGGTGTGGATCTTCTTGTAGATATTTTTTATATTCTCCAAAATAAATCTCCGTGGAGTTTCAGGCCATTCCGAGAACTTTTTATTTCTGCACAAAAACAACACCATGGCAGTTCTGCTGAAAACAAGTCAGTCCGGGTTAGTTCCATTCAAACCATGCAAGTTAGAGTCCAAAACAAGGGCAAAATGGTTTGGAAAAGTAGATACGTTGGAGACGTATCACCTCGCAAGGGGGCTAGACCTCGCGAGGAGAACAACGTCAAGACCCCCTCAGGAGCAGCCTCGGCAAGGTGCTCCGAAGGGGCGGAGAATCCAAGGCGAAGCCTGCCTCAGGAGGAGGCAGTGACGTAAGCAGTGACGCACCGCGCCAGCGGGTGCCAGCGCCTGCCAGCGGCGCAATTGCCGTTTCGGAGCAAAGGAGGCAGCGCAGGTGCACGTTCCCGAGGAGCGGGACAAAGGTTTCCCCTTTGGTGCAACAAGACCTAAGACCGTAAGGACGACAGGGAAGATGTCACCACCGAGCCCACCACCGCGTCACCGCCTGATCCTTTTGCAGGCAAAGACTGCTTTTGTCAGGGTAGGAACGTCCTTGTGTTCCCGCTCAAAAATGGCCGTTGTGGGATCCGTTCCCGCCTAAACATTTCGGGGGAAGAGGACCATGGCCGCCTATATAAGTAGCTAGGATCCCCACTATGAGGGACAGGTCAAGATAAGCCTAGTCAAGTCAAGTCAAGCAGATCCGCTAACTCGACCTCCACACAAGGAGCAAGAAGTCTTGCCTCCCAACCCTCCTGAGCTCAAGAACCACTGTACTAATTCATATTCTAGCCCTCCTGAGGCCAATCCACCAAAGCAGGAAGTAGGGTTTTACACCACAAGGTGGCCTGAACCTGGGTAAACTCTTGCGTGCTTCACTTGTTGTTTGCTTGAATCTCTTCTCTGGACGAGGGCAAGACACTAGGTAGACATGAGTGGGAGAGATCTTCGTTCACACCCCTGTGTTCGAACTTATTGGGTTTGCAGAGCCCGTAATCCGACAACACCCTCTCCAACGGGTAAGCAGATAGAACCTTGATGGGGTGGCCTTGGAAGTAGTGGCGCAGCTTGCACGAAGCGATGAGGAGCACGAGCAGAAGGTTCTGCGGCATGGGGTAGCGTGCCCAAGCGTCGCAGAGCACCGTGCTGACGAAGTACACAGGGTGCTCGACGAGGGTGGGGGCCAGGCTCTCCTGAGACTGTGGTGCCTCCTGAGGCGAGAGGGACTCAGGAGCTTGGTCACCGGACATAGCGGTTGGGGCTTTAGGAATGTCATCTCGTGGAGCTTGGTCGTCGGCTGGCCCTGGCGGAGCCTCGTGAGTATCGCCCCGGGGCTGTGTGGCCTTGTCCTGGCGCTCCTCCTGGACTGCCACCAGCGCTGCGCTGGCGGAGTGTGGTGTCGCGGCCAGGTAAAGCACCAAGGGCTCTTGGGGTTTCGGCGCCACCATTACCGGCGGGCTAGTGAGGTACTTCTCGAGGTCTTCGAATGCTGCATTGGCCTCTGGGGTCCACTCAAATGGGCCTTTCCTTTTCATCAGTTTGAAGAAGGGAAGGGCACGCTCCCCTAGCTTGGAGATGAAATGCCCGAGCGACGTCACGCACGCGGCCAACTTCTGCATCTCCTTGAGGGTATTTGGTGGACTCATCTTCTCTATGGCCTTGACCTTCTTGGGGTTAGCCTCGATTCCTCTGTGCGACACCAGGAAAACCAGCAGCTTGCGTGACGGGACGCCGAACGCACACTTCTCCGGGTTGAGCCGCAGGTCTACCTTGCACAGGCTGGCGAAGGTCTCTTCCAAATCTTCAATGAGGGTCTTGGCCTCCCGAGATTTTACCACGGTGTCATCAACGTAGGCCTCATCGTTCCTCTTGAGTTGCTCTCCCAGGGCGATATGCATCGGCCTCTGGAAAGTTGCTCCTGCATTCCGTAACCCGAACGACATACAAGTGTAGCAATATTGTAGGGTCAAAAGTATGTCTAGAGGGGGGGGGGGTGATTAGATTACTTGACCAAATAAAAACCTTGCCTTTTCCCAATTTCAAGTCTTGGCATATTTTAGCAATTATGCACAAGTCAAGCAATCAACCTACACATGCAATTCTAAGAGTATAGCAGCGGAATGTAAAGCAATTGCATATGAAGGTAAAGGGAGGAGTTTGAGGGAGCAAACACAATGTAGACACTGATATTTTTTATCTGTGGTTCTGATAGGTGGTGCTATCGTACATCCACGTTGATGGAGACATCAACCCACGAAGGGTAACGGTTGCGCGAGTCCACGGAGGGCTCCACCCACGAAGGGTCCATGAAGAAGCAACCTTGTCTATCCCACCATGACCATCGCCCACGAAGGACTTGCCTCACTAGGGTAGATCTTCACGAAGTAGGCGATCTCCTTGCCCATACAAACTCCTTGGTTCAACACCACAATCTTGACGGAGGCTCCCAAGTGACACCTAACCAATCTAGGGGACACCACTCTCCAAAAGGTAATAGACGGTGTGTTGATGATGAACTCCTTGCTCTTGTGCTTCAAATGATAGTCTCTCCAACACTCAACCCTCCTTCATAGGACTGGATTTGGTGAAAAGATGATTTGAGTGGAAAGCAACTAGGAGAAGGCTAGAGATCAAGATTTATGTGGTTGGAATGGAATATCTTGACCTCAACACAAGTGTAGGTGGTTCTCTCTCAGAAAATGTATGTTGGAAGTGTAGGCATGTTCTGATGGCTTTCTCCATAAATGAAGAGTGGGTGAAGGGGTATATATAGCCTCCACACAAAATCTAACCGTTACACACAATGTACCAAACTCTGTGGGGCCGAATCAGAGAACTCTGTCAGACTGATTTAGTTCATAATGTGACCGTTAGGCATTTCGGTGGGACCGATATGGTCAATTCAGTAGGACCGATTTCATTAGGGTTAGGGCATAACGTAATCTCGGTGAGACCGATTACACAAACTCGGTAGGACCGACTTTGATAATAAACTAACCAGAGAGTTGGTCAAGCAAACTCGGTGGGACCGATTCGCTCATTTCGGTTGGACCGAAACGTTACGAAGGGGAAACAGAGAGTTTGCATTGCGAACTCGGTCGGACCGATCGCTCATCTCGGTTTGACCGAAACGTTACAAAGGGAAACATAGAGTTTGCAATCCCATCTCGGTGAGACCGAGATCCCTATCGGTGAGACCGAAGTGACTAGGGTTTGTGGCAATGGCTATGTCAAGAGAACTCGGTGGCGCCGGATAGAAGGTTTCAGTGGTGCCGAGTTTGACTTTTGGTTTGGGACATACGTGGATGTAAGAAAGCAGTTGAGGATTTTGGAGCATATCACTAAGCAATTTGAGCAAGAAACCCATTAGGCAACACCTCATCCCCTTTTAATAGTATTGGCTTTCCTATGGACTCATTGTGATCTTGGATCACTAAAATAGAAAATGTAGAGTCTTGAGCTTGAGCCAATATGTGTCCTTAGCATTTTAATGGGTCCACATTTCTAATCCATGCCATGCCAATCATTGAACTTTCCTGAAATATTTATCTTGAGATAACATTAGATCAATGAGCTATATGTTGTTAGTAATTACCAAAACCACCTAGGGATAGTTGCACTTTCAATCTCCCCCTTTTTGGTAATTGATGACAACATATAGATCAAAGCTTCGACAAACGATAATAAGATTGAAATACATCGTCGCTTTGAGAAGTATGTGATAAGCAAGAGCTCCCCCTAAATTTGTGTATTATTTGAAATTTGCTTTTGAATGCAAATACACAATCGATTAGGATCATGGGTTACTCTTTCATGTCACATACATCTTGGTGGAGCGCTCAAAATGATATAAACTAAAAGCATGCACTCATCACCAAGCAAAGTGAATGATCATATATGGATATAAAAGATAATATCATTCAAGCAAGCATTAATGTAGCATATGATGAATCACATGATCAAACAAGTATCTCACACAAGGACCTAAAGTATAAACCAAGCACATAATAAAGTTCAACCAAAAATAAGAGAGACAAGGAAGCAAAACACTCTCTCTCGAAGCCTATGATCTATACATACTTCTCCCCCTTTGGCAACAAGTTACCAAAAAGTTCAAATATGCATAGTGTTATGCGTCTCTTAGGCTTGTTCTTCGGGAGGCGGTGTAGAGAGAACTCCAAGGACGAAGGCATCAGTTGACGTTGTTGGAGCTGGCGGAGTGGCAGCTGGAGGTGGCACTTAAGCTGTGGCTGCTAGTCCTGATGCTGTTGCTCTTGTATCAGGTACATGCATTGCAGTAGAGCTCTGTCCTCTTGGCACTCCCTGAAATGCATTAGTAGTTGCCTTCCCTTTTCTCTCTTCTGCTTCCTCCTGTAGCTGCTCAATTGCAGTCTGTATCTCAGTCACCTTCAGATCAAGATCATAGAATTTGGTTTCTATGATCCTTTCCGAGTTCTCCTGGTTTTGAGTCATGGTGGCCAAGTCCTTCTCAATCCTCAAAGTTGCTTGAATCAGATATGCCATTTGATCTTGTTTAGATTTGAGGGACACTTGAGATGCCTCTTCAACACTTGGCATCTTTGCTGCTTTCTCAACTCTAGCTTTCTCTCTCTTTTCTTGCGCTTGCACAAATGAAGGTTCATTCTCATCCATCACAACTGTGTTGTCTTCAAACTTTGGATATAGGGGTAGATGCTCCTTATCCAACAAGTATGTGCATGTGCCCATCTTGGTGTTGATGAGCTCCTGAATGTGTGGAGCATAACCACAAGACCTCTTCTGGTCAGTAGCTGTCCTCTTGATTGTCTCTACAATTAGACTCATGACCTTGAACTTTTGAGGGACATCAAAAATGTGCAGCAACTTGATTGAGTGTCCTCTAATCATCTTATAATCTCCTGACTTGGGCAACAATGTATGCCTCAATATAGTGTTGATTGTAGCTAGGCTAGACAACAAGTAATGTACAGATCCAGGCTTATGTGTTTCCAATGCTTTGTCTGGGATCTCTTTGTACATGTTGGCCATTGAATTGTGGTCTTTCTTCTTCTTGGCATAGACATCCAAGTCATCCTCATGCTCTTCAGAGGATTTTATGAACTTGGCCCACTCATCAACAGTTGACTGGTACCTTGTACCTTCAGACATCCACACAATTCTACCATCTGGATAAGAATGAGCTGTGGAGTAGAATTGCATGATGAGTTCATCATTCCATTTTGTCAGCTTCTGACCCACAAACTTGTCAACACCACATGATTTGAAGTTGTCATGTACACCTAGGAAGTGATCTTCATTTTCCTTGATGTATTCCCAATCAACCCATCGCATGTCACATACCATTGGCTTCTTGTCAAGCTGAATGGTCTCATAGAAATCTTGTTGGTCTTTTGTATGAAATTTGTAGTCAACTCCTGTCCTCCTTCTCACAGCATATGGATCAGATTGTCTCCATCTTGTGAGACATGCATCCTTCCTCAACTTCATGTCCTCAGAAACAATATGATTATCATCATGATCGGGAATCTTGGGCTTCAATTTTCTGAGCATTTGGACCTCGGCATCTTCATCAATCTCAGGCACTGGGGCCTTGTTCTTTTCTGCAGCTGGAATGTTCCTTGTGCTTCTTGGATGCAGACTTGGTGCCTTGAGCAGCAGCTTTGGGGGCAGTCTTGGGCTTTGAAGGAGCAACCCATGACTTAATGGCATCCCCCATCAGCTTCTGAGATTTAGGTGCTGGTGCAACATCCTCTTCTTCTGCTGCTGCTTCATCATCATCATCATCATCTCTCATAGATGGCTTGCCAATCACTCTGGCTATGGTCTGTCTATCTCTCTTGTTTATTCCTACTGGCTCATCATCTCTGGTTTCAAGAGTGAACACAAATGTTTCTTGAGTTGATGCTCTGGCCTTTGACATTGGAGCTCTTTTGGCAAGGGCCTTCTTTTTCAAACCTTGCTTTGTTGAAGTAGATGTGCCATATTCCTTCCTAGCAACTTTCTTCTTTGAGCTGACTTCTTCAACTTCAAAATCTTCATCCTCTGAATCTGAAGTTTTCTTCTTTCTCTGCCTAGTTGATGCCTTAGGCAGGTTTCTTGGTGTGCTCCTGTTACCCTCATCAGAACTGCTAGAGGGACTAGTGCCCTCACTCATGTTAACTTGCTCCTCAGACCTGTTCTGGTTGTCACTTTGGTCAGACATATTGGGAATTACACTGACAGCAAACCCTGTGAATAGATGTAGATGAGGTAGAGTGGATAAGCATCATAAAGTGCAGAGTTTTTTGGCAAAATAGATGACTCAAAAACTTAGTTTTTAGTTCTCCACAGAAAGAATTTCGGAGCTACTGATTTGTTAAACTCAGTGATACCGAAGGAATTTTGGAACCCAAACTAGTGAACTCGATCAGACCAAGTCACAGTTCGGTGGCACCGAGATTGGGTTTCACAGAGAGTCGAACTCGGTCACACTGATTTGCAGTTTTTGGTCACACCGAAAACCGCATGTGCAAGGGAGACCGATTTCCACAACACGGTCGGTCCGAGATGAGTTTGGCGGAGGCCTAACCCTAAATTTGCACATCAAATTTAATCTAAGGACGTTTTTCAATGGACAGATAGTTGGCATACATAGTAAAGATCATGGCAAAGTAATGTGCTATGAATCAGAGGTAAAGGAATAACACATAGAGTCGAACTCATACCCTAGTTCGGCGGGAGTTCGCTACGGCGACAACGGTGGAGCAGATTTCCGTTTACTGCGATGGAAACCAGCGGTGGGAGGTTGCTGGCACCGAGGAGATGATCCGGAGACCCGAGGAGGCCGAGCAGGACACACGCGCGGGCTGAGGAGTTTGAAGAAATTTCCAAAATCTCACCCCGTGGGTATATATATCCCGACCCTGTCGGTGTGACCGAGTGGAACAACTCGGTGGCACCGAGATGCAGAATCGCAAGCGGTTACTGCAACTCGGTGTGACCGAAAAGTTCAAATCGGTTGCACCGAGATTGAAAAGCTAGATCAACTTAGTGAACTCGGTGTGACCGAAGTGGATGACTCGGTCATACCGAAATGCACAAAGAAGTTTTAGAAGTTTAAGTCTATGACGAATCGGGGACTCCGAGGGCTCCTCACACGGAGTGGTTCGAATCTGACTTGATCAAACTTTGTGATGTAGCATGAATAGAGTTTGAGACGAGAAAAGCATAGATATCTAGAGGGAGTTCTTAGGCATTCTTGTCCATCCATTTGGCAAAAGAGAAAGAGCAAAACAATCAAAGCAACAAATGGATGTCCTCGAATGAGTAAAATATGCATCCAACATGCTCACACAATGAGATAGCAAATGAAACATGTGGCAAAGCATGCACAACTATTCTAGCATCTATCAAGCAATTGGCGATGACTAGGTCATCTATATATGAGTATATTGACTTAGGAGTCAAATGAGAACATTTGAGCATAGGTCATACTCATCGTTTAAGCACAAGTGGGGTTACCACTTTTACATAAAGCATTGTTGTGTTCACATCATTTAGAGTTGCTTTAGCTCAATTGATTAGAGTAAAGCTCCCCCTAGATGTGATATCCCCCCTACGGGGGATGAACTAACCTTGGGTTTTGTAGAAGATGACTTCATGTTGGTGTTGAAGATGTGGATGCTCAATGTTGATGTCGATCCTTTGGAGCAATCCATTGGAGTGAGTTGCACTTTCAATACCTACACGGGTTAGTCCCATAAGGAACAAACAAAGATATCCATGGACATAGAGTGAATTGCACACAAGATGATGTCCATGAAAGCATTTGGTTACCTTGTCCCTTGTCTAGCCAACAATAGGGTTTGTGACTCCTTGAACTAGTGCAAGATATGGAAGTTGTTTGCACTTGTCCTCGCCAAAATGATATGAGTGAAGTATGTTGGTGGAGTCACCCTCAAGAACTCTCTAGTTCTTCTTCTTCGGGATCCACACCATCTTGATGGGAATCCTGGAGTTGTATTCGTACTTGATGAAGTAGAACTTGACGTAGTCTTGGGAACCCACTTGACCAAGGCCTTGGGAGCTTCTTCAAATGCATCAATCTCCTCTTGAAGCTTGTCCTTGCCCTTTAGCTTGTGGTCTTGTGGTGGAAGATCATCTTGTGCTTGTGTCCCTTGGAAAGAAGTAGGATCATAATTCTCTTGTTGAGGAACAAACTTCATCTTGGGGTATTGATCTTCTTCCCACTCAACTCCATTGGCATTGAACTTTCGTTCAACACCTTGATTCTTCCGGTGTCTTCCTTGCTTGCATAAAATCTCCTCAAATTGCTTACTTCTGGCAAGGCTCTTGTAAACACCTTTCTCTTTAATTCCCTTCAATAGGCAATTTTTTGCTCAAGTGTAACTTCGCTAAGAGAGTCATTAGTGGAATCAAGAGTACTACTAGAAGCAACAATATTTGATTTAGCATGATTATTGTTACTACTAGATGAAGAATCTTTATTGTTCTTGTTGCTAGATTTAACTTGTGGCATGTAAGTAGACAAGAATGTACGTTTGGCAATGTAAGAAGAACTTTTCTTGCATAGATCATCATTGATTGCTTTTAACAACTTATGCTCTTGCTCAAGGTTGAGCTTTTCAAAGTGTAACTTCTCATGAGTCTTTAAAAGTTCTCGATGATCTTCCAAGGCAGTTTCATGAGCTAACTTAAGAGTGTTTAGTTCTTTATCTGGACGCTCGATATCCTTCTTATCATCGTCATTATTTTTATCTTGATTAGCATGATTAATAGCAAGTTCATCATAGTTTTCATAACTAGAGTTGTCAACAAGTAAATCATCATCTCCTAGCAAGTCATCTTCATCACTATTAAAATCAAGATACTCGGGGTGTGATGCCTTAGGGCCTTTAGCCATGAAGCATCTTCCAATTCCTTCATTTGGTGAGTCAACTATGTCGTAGGAGTTGGATGACACAAGAGCAATTTCGGCAACACCTTCATCTTGAGTATCTTCGGAGTCGGAGTAGTAGCTTCTTTCGGAGTGGTCATCAGAGTCAAAACCGGATACCCATTCACCAACATGAGCTTGATGCCCTTGTCTTGTATAGCTCCTTGATGATTTGTCCTTCCTTTCCGAATCTGTGCTTTTCGGAGAAGGTATTCGTTCATAACGATCATCTCTACTCCTTCTCTCTCTTGGTGGTGATTCTTCTCTCCTACTCCTTTTTTGGGAGAATCTTCTCTTCTTTTGTAGGGAGCCGTACACTCATTGGATTAGTGTCCGGGTCTTCCACAATTGTAGCAATTTCGTTCATGACTTGAAGATCTTTTGTCATTGTAGGACCTTGACTTGGAACTTCTCTCCTTGCTTCTACTCTTGTAGAACTTGTTGAATTTCTTCACCATTAGGCTCAGTTCTTCATTGAAGGTTTGTTTCTCACTTGATGATGTGGGAGCATCACATGATGCTTTGTAAGCACCACTTGACTTGTTGTGGAGATCTTCCTTATCCTTAAGTAACATCTCATGAGCAACAATTCTTCCAATGACTTCCGTAGGCTTAAGATCTTTGTAATTGGGCATCATTTGGATCAATGTGCACACTGTATCATATTTTCCATCCATGGCACTTAGGATCTTCTTGATGATGAATCTGTCGGTCATCTCCTCACTTCCTAAGCCGACAATCTCATTTGTGACGAGAGCAAGCCGAGAATACATTTCAGCGACACCTTCACCATCCTTCATTTTAAACTTGTCAAGCTGACTTTGAAGCACATCCAATTTGGATTCCTTGACAGAGTCAGTACCCTCGTGCATATCAATCAAAGTATCCCAAATTTCCTTTGCTTCCTCAAAACGGCTGATTTTTTTGAATTCCTCGGGGAACAATCCGTTGAAGAGGATATCACAAGCTTGAGCATTGTATTCCAGCATCTTCAACTCTTCCGCGGTAGCTTCACGGTTTGGTTCTCTCCCATCAAAGAATTCACCTTGCAAGCCAACACACACAATAGCCCAAACGGCGGGGTTATGTCCAAGTATATGCATTTTCATCTTATGCTTCCAGCTAGCAAAATTAGTACCATCAAAGTAAGGACCTCTACGGTTGTCATTTCCCTCGCTAGATGCCACACTCTCCTAGGTTGTGAAACCAAGGCTATGATCACCAAAAGCTATGGAAATCAAGTAAAATGGAGACCTTAGCTCTGATACCACCTGTAGGATCAGAAGTATGTCTAGAGGGGGGTGATTAGACTACCTGACCGAATAAAAACCTAGCCTTTTCCCAATTTTAAATCTTGGCAGATTTTTGCAATTATGCACAAGTCAAGCAATCAACCTACACATGCAATTGTAAGAGAATAGCAACGGAATGTAAAGCAATTGCATATGAAGGTAAAGGGAGGAGTTTGAGGGAGCAAACACATTGTAGACACGGAGATTTTTTATCCATGGTTCCGATAGGTGGTGCTATCGTACATCCACGTTGATGGAGACTTCAACCCACAAAGGGTAACGATTGCGCGAGTCCATGGAGGGCTCCACCCACGACGGGTCCACGAAGAAGCAACCTTGTCTATCCCACCATGGCCATCACCCACGAAGGACTTGCCTCACTAGGGTAGATCTTCGCGAAGTTGGCGATCTCCTTGTCCGTACAAACTCCTTGGTTCGACTCCACAATCTTGACGGAGGCTCCCAAGTGACACCTAACCAATCTAGGAGGCACCACTCTCCAAAAGGTAATAGATGATGTGATGATGATGAACTCCTTGCTCATGTGCTTCAAATGATAGTCTCCCCAACACTCAGTTCTCTTTCATAGGATTGGATTTGGTGAAAAGATGATTTGAGTGGAAAGCAACTTGGAGAAGGCTAGAGATCAAGATTTATGTGGTTGGAATGAAATATCTTGACCTGCACACAAGTGTAGGTGGTTCTCTCTCAAAAAGTGTATGTTGGAAGTGTAGGCATGTTCTGATGGCTTTCTCCACAAATGAAGAGTGGGTGGAGGTGGACACACGCGCGGCCTGAGGAGTTTGAAGAAATTTCCAAAATCTCACCTCGTGGGTATATATATCCCGACCCTATCGGTGCGACCGAGTGGAACAACTCGGTGGCACCGAGATGCAGAATCGCAAACGGTTACTACAACTTGGTGTGACCGAAAAGTTCAAATCGGTTGCACCGAGATTGAAAACCTAGATCAACTTACTGAACTCGGTGTGACCTAAGTGGATGACTCGGTCATACCAAAATGCACAAAGAGGTTTTGGAAGTTTAAGTCTATGACGAATCGGGGACTCCGAGTGCTCCTCACACAGAGTGGTTCGAATCTGACTTGACCAAACTTTGTGGTGTAGCATGAATAGAGTTTGAGACGAGAAAAGCATAGATAGCTAGAGGGAGTTCTTAGGCATTCTTGTCCATCCATTTGGAAAAATAGAAAGAGCCAAACAATCAAAGCAACAAATGGATGTCTTCGAATGAGTAAAATATGCATACAACATGCTCACACAATGAGATAGCAAATGAAACATGTGGCAAAGCTTGCACAACCATTCTAGCATCTATCAATCAATTGGCGATGACTAGGTCATCTATATATGAGTATATGGACTTAGGAGTCAAATGAGAACATGTGATCATTGGTCATACTCATCCTTTAAGCACAAGTGGGGTTACCACTTTTACATAAAGCATTGTTGTGTTCACATCATTTAGAGTTGCTTTAGCTCAATTGATTAGAGTAAAGCTCCCCCTAGATGTGATATCCCCCTGAGAGGGATGAACTAACCTTGGGTTTTGTCGATGATGACTTCATGTAGGTGTTGAAGATGTGGATGCTCAATGTTGATGTGGATCATTTGGAGCAATCCATTGGAGTGAGCTGCACTTTCAATACCTACACGGGTTAGTCCCATAAGGAACAAACGAAGATATCATGGACATAGAGTGAATTGCACACAAGATGATGTCCATGAAAGCATTTGGTTACCTTGTCTCTTGTCTTACCAACAAGAGGGTTTGTGACTCTTTGAACTAATGCAAGATATGGAAGTTGTTTGCACTTGTGCTCGCCAAAATGATATAAGTGAAGTATGTTGGCACCGTCACCCTCAAGAACTCTATAGTTCTTATTCTTCGGGATCCACACCATCTTGATGGGAATCCTTGGAGTAGTAGTCTGATACGTCTCCAACGTATCTACTTTTCCAAACCCTTTTGCCCTTGTTTTGGACTCTAACTTGCATGATTTGAATGGAATTAACCCGGACTGACGCTGTTTTCACCAGAATTGCCATGGTGTTGCTTTTGTGCAGAAATAAAAAGTTCTCGGAATGACCTGAAAATCCATGGACAATTATTTCGGAAAATATAAAAAATACCTGCAAGAAGATACAGAACAGGGGGCCCACACCCTGTCTACGAGGGTGGGGGCGCCCCCCTAGGGCGCGCCCCCTGCCTCGTGGGCCCCCTGGTGCTCCACCGACGTATCCCCAGATCCTATATTCACTTTCGGGAAGAAAAAATCAGGGATAAAGAATTATCACGTTTTACAAGACGGAGCCGCCACCAAGCCCTAATCTCTCTCGGGTGGGCTGATCTGGAGTCTGTTCGGGGCTTTGGAGAGTGGAGATCATCGCCATCGTCATCATCAACCTTCCTCCATCACCAATTCCATGATGCTCACCGCCGCGCGTGAGTAATTCCATCGTAGGCTTGCTGGATGGTGATGGGTTGGATGGGATCTATCATGTAATTGAGTTAGTTTTGTTAGGGTTTGATCCCTAGTATCCACTATGTTCTGAGATTGATGTTGCTATGACTTTGCTATGCTTAATGCTTGTCACTAGGGCCCGAGTGCCATGATTTTTGATCTAAACCTATTATGTTTTCATGAATATATGTGTGTTCTTGATCCTATCTTGCAACTCTATAGTCACCTACTATGTGTTATGATCCGTCAATCCCGAAGTGACAATAATCGGGACCACTCCCGGTGATGACCATAGTTTGAGGAGTTCATGTATTCACTATGTGTTAATGCTTTGGTCTGGTACTCTATTAAAAGGAGGCGTTAATATCCCTTAGTTTCCAATAGGACCCCGCTGCCACTGGAGGGTAGGACAAAAGATGTCATGCAAGTTCTTTTCCATAAGCACGTATGACTATATTCGGAATACATGCCTACATTGCATTGATGAACTGGAGCTAGTTCTGTGTCACCCTAGGTTATAACTTCTACATGATGAATTGCATCTGACATAATTTCCCATCACCGATCCAATGCCTACGAGCTTTTCCCATATTGTTTGTTGCTTATTTACTTTTCCATTGCTACTATTACGAAAACTACAAAAACACTACCGTTACTTTTGTTACCGCTACCGCCACTATCATATTACTTTGCTACTAAAACTACCTTGCTGCAGATACTAAGTTTCCAGGTGTGGTTGAATTGACAACTCAGATGCTAATACTTAAGAGTATTCTTTGGCTCCCCGTGTGTCGAATCAATAAATTTGGGTTGAATACTCTACCCTCGAAAACTATTGCGATCCCCTACACTTGTGGGTTATCAAGACTATTTTTTGGCGCCATTACCGGGGAGCATAGCTCTATTCTTTAAGTCACTTGGGATTTATATCTGTTGATCACTATGAAGAATTTGAAGGACTCAGAAACCAAGATCTTACCCTCGACTACGAGGGGAGGTAAGGAACTGCCATCTAGCTCTGCACTTGATTCTCCTTCTGTTATGGGTAAATTTGTGACACCTACTCATCCTATTGAATCTGATATGTCGTATGTTCTTGATGATGCTACTTCTGCTATGTATGATGAAACTACTTCTATTCCTGATACTGTGCCACTAGGTGAATTTCTAGATGAACAAATTGCTAGAGTTAGAGAGAATGCAAATATTGAAACTGATGATATTTATGAAAGTGATGCTGAAGCTTCTCCCAATAGATATGAATTGCCTGTTGTGCCTAAGGGTTATGTTATGGATGAAGAAACTGCTAGAGACTTTCTTGCTTGCAATGATAGATATGATCTTAAGAAATTATTAGCTAAGTTGAAAGAAAAGTCCTTGAATGCTAGAATGAAACATGACCCTGCTTTCGCTACTTCACCTATCTGTGTTACCAATAAGGATTGTGAATTCTCTGTTGATCCTGAGATAATTACTTTGGTTGCATCTGATCCTTTCCATGGCTATGAGACTGAAATTGTTGTGGCACATCTTACTAAGTTGAATGATATAGCCACCCTGTTTACCAATGATGAAAAGATTCATTACTACTATATCCTTAAGCTATTTCCTTTCTCGTTGAAGGGTGATGCTAAGATTTGGTTTAATTCTCTTGATCCTGGTTGTGTGCGTAGTCCCCAGGATATGATGTATTACTTCTCTGCTAAATATTTTCCCGCTCATAAGAAACAAGCTGCCTTACAGGAAATATATAACTTTGTGCAAATTGAAGAAGAGAGTCTCCCACAAGCTTGGGGGAGGCTTCTCCAATTACTTAATGCTTTGCCTGATCATCCTCTTGAGATGCATGATATACTTGATGTCTTTTATAATGGACTAACCGATGCTTCCAGAGACCACCTGGATAGTTGTCCTGGTTGTTTTTCAGGGAAAGAACAGTTGATCAAGCTGAATTACTATTGAATATTATGCTGGCCAATGAAAATAATTGGACACTTCCTGAACCAGCCCCTAAGCCAACTCCGAAGAAAGGAGGTGTTATATTTCTCAGTCCAGAAGATATGCAAGAGGCAAAGAAATCTATGAAATAAAAAGGTATTAAAGCTGAAGATGTTAAGAATTTACCACCTATTGAATAAATACATGGTCTTGATAACCCGACACGGGTAGTAAAGGTAAACTCTCTTTATAGATTTGATGAAGGTGATATTCCTCGTTATAAGTCTCCTAGCCAATGCTTAGATGAGTTTGACAATTTTATTTTGAAACAAGAAAACTTCAATGCTTACGTTGGTAGACAATTACAACACAATGCTTATATGATTGAACACTTGAGTGATTATCTGTCTAGAGATAAAGGTGAACTGAAACTTATTAGTAAACATGCTTCCATGGTCACCACTCAAGTAGAACAAGTACTCAAGGCTCAGAATGATTTACCTCAATGAATTAAATGATAAGAATAATGACTATGTTGTTAGAGTTTCTACTAGAGGGGGTAAAATGACTTAGGAACCTATGTATCCTGAAGGCCACCCTAAGAGTATTGAGCAAAGATTCTCATAGAGCTAATTTAGATTGACCTAGTTCTTCTAAGAAGAAGAAAAAGAAAAATGGTAGGACTTTGCATGTTTCTAGTGAACCTGTAGCTGACACACCTGAGAATCCCAATGATATATCTGTTTCTGATGCTGAGACACAATCTTGTAATGAAAAGGGACCTAGTGATAATATTAATGATAATGTTCATGATGATGCTCAACCTAGTAATGATAATGATGTAGAGATTGAACTTGCTGTTGATCTTGATAACCCACAATCAAAGAAGCAACGTTATGATAAGAGAGACTTTGTTGCTAGGAAGCACGGTAGGGAAAGAGAACCATGGGTTCAGAAACCCATGCCTTTTCCTCCGACACCATCCAAGAAAAAGGATGATGAGGATTTTGAGCGCTTTGCTGAAATGATTAGACCTATCTTTTTGCGTATGCGTTTGACTGATATGCTTAAAACAAATCCTTATGCTAAGTATATGAAGGATATTGCTACCAATAAAAGAAAGGTACCTGAAGTAGAAATTTCCACCATGCTTGCCAATTACACATTCAAGGGTGGAATACCTAAGAAACTAGGAGATCCAGGAGTACCCACTATATCTTGCTCCATTAAGAAAAAGTATGTTAAAACTGCTTTATGTGATCTTGGAGTCGGTGTCAGTGTTATGCCTCTCTCTTTATATCATAGACTTGACTTGAGTAAGTTGACACCTACTAAAATATCTTTGCAAATGGCTGACAAATCAACTGCTATACATGTCGGTATTTGTGAGGATGTGCCTGTTGTAGTTGCAAATGTTACTATTCTAACGGACTTTGTTATACTTGATATTCCCGAGGACGATAGTATGTCTATTATCCTTGGTAGACCCTTTTTGAATACTGCAGGGGCTGTTATTGATTGCAACAAAGGCAATGTCACTTTTCATGTCAATGGTAATGAGCATACGGTACACTTTCCGAGGAAACAACCTCAGGTCCACAGTATCAATTATATTGGAAAAATTTCAACTATCGCTATTGGAGGTTTTGAATTTCCTCTTCCTACTATCAAGAAGACATATGACATTCTTATTGTTGGGGACATACATATCCCCAATGAGGTAACCCAGTGTTATTCAAAAATTCTCCGGTTTCATGTTATCCGGAAAGAGTTTATTAACAAGACCTGATCAACCTTGTTAATGGATTCCTTTTGATGAGCATGGGATAGGTGAATCTAGATAGCACAACCTTGTTGTATCCTTTTTTTACTTTCTGTTAATTAGGATAAATAAAGCAAAAATAATATTCCCTGTTTGTTTTCAGACTTATCCGTACAATAAAAAAAATACCCCAAAAATAAAAGTTCTCCAAATGCCATGAAAATGAAATATGATTTTTTCTAGATTATTTGAGAAATTATGGCACAAAACACACGGCGAGGGGAGCCACCACCTGGCCACGAGGGTCTAGGGCACGCCCCCTTGCCAGGGCGCGACCCCCTACCTCGTGGGCCCCACGTGGCCCCCCTCCACTTATTCTTGCACCCACACTCTTCTTCTTCCTCCCAAAAAAATCACCAACCAGCTCAAACCCGAGTTCTAGCTCATCTTGCTGCCATTTTCGATCTCCTTGCTCAAAGCACCATTCACCAAACTGTTTGGGGAGATTGTTCCTTGGTATGTGACTCCTCCATTGGTCCAGTTAGCTTTTGTTCTAGTGCTCTATTTATTGCAAATTTATGATGTTGTGGTGACCTTGTTCTTGAGCTTTCATGTCAAATTTTCTTGGTCCCAAGTAGTTCTAATGCATGATATAGTCTCTAGGCACTAGTAGGAGTTGTTGCTATCAATCTTCTTGAGTATGGTTAACTTTTATTTTGAGTTACTAAAATTTCAGAAATTTTCAGAATATGAAAATGATAAAGAGATTGTTGAGGGGCTCCTCCACTAAGAGCTCAGAGGAGAAGAAGAAAGAAGAAAATAAGAAGCCCAAATATAATCTTCCTTGCATGGCGGAAGTTCGGCCGTGTGAATGTCCTTGTAATGATTTCATGATGTCCACCGGGATTTACGAAGACTTTTATTTGTTGGCAAATAATGCAGGCCTCACCGACTTCCTCCACGACCAGCGTGAACAGTATCTCTTACTCACCAATATATTCACGCAAAGTTTTCATTTTCATGCTAAGAAAACACCACCTACAGTGGAGTTTCATTTATATGAAGTGATTAAGGAGATTTCACTCTTAGAATTTTGTGAAGTATGTAAGATACCCTTTGGAGGTAGAGTTGATGAACCACGTCATGAAGACGTTGAATGGTTTATTGACATGATAGCTATAGGGGATACTAGACAAGTCTCGGGGGCAAGAATCACTAGTATACACTTCCCTGTTTTGCGCTACTTTGCTTTATTTGCTAGCAGATGTTTAATTGGTCGCGGGAACAATGGGAATCTAAGTGCCCCTGATATTGTCATCTTACGCCATGCTTTGTTTCAAGACACAACTTTTAGCTTGGGCGCCATCGTTGCTAAGCGACTGAGTCTAAACCACTCAAAGGGGCCCGTCTTTGGAGGCATATTTGCTTCTCGCCTTGCGGAACATTTTAGAATACCTATTAGGCATCATGAGAAGGAAGAAAAATCGCTTGCCCCTGTTTATCTAGACTACAACAACATGGTGGCTCATGATTTTATTGTTAAAGACAAGGATAGGTTGCTTAATTATAAATTAAGGTTTGATGAAATATATTGTGAAATTGTTACCTTGCCTGCACCATCTTTGTTTGATCTGTCCACAGGCATATACCTCATTACATCAGATGCCTTCTACAAGTACCAAGGCCAGACACAAGCTTCAGAGCCTGAGCCAGAGCAACCACTTGATCCTTACCATTAGTCTGTTTATGGGTGGGAGCTAGATGAGCTCGCCAACCAGTGGCACCCAGAGGATACATCTTAGTACACTGGAGGGAGTAGCTTCGATCCGTGGCCATAGACCAACTTAGACCAAAAGCCTAAGCTTGGGGGAGTACGTGTTTCTCACCGACTTTACATTCATGTTCACACTTATTCCAGTTGTCCGTGCTCACACTCTTTCACTGTACCATCCATGTTTAGTTTCAATTTCTTTTTCTTAGTCTTTTTCTCGTCTGCTAGAAAAACCTTAAGAAAAACAAAAAAATATTAGTGGTAGCTTCTAGCTAGTCTACTTTCCTTGTAGTAGTAACTAAAATAAAACCCAAAAAGATTTCCCATTCTTCTTTTGCTTGTTGAGAGCTTTCCCGTGTAAATAGTTTCTTTTCTTTTCTTTAGGGGTTAAGAGTAGAAGACCATGAATGAAAATGCTTAGTGGCTCTCATATGCTTTATGTTGATTTAACCTTGAGCCATATTACCTTGTCTTCTCTCTTGTCTTAAATGTTCGCAGATTCCAGCTTAGTCCAATGCACATGCACTATTATTATTTTCCACACCGTTCGGTCGTGCGAGTGAAAAGCAATAAGGATAATATATGATGAACTAACTGGAATGAGAAAAGCAGGTATGAACTCGACCTCTCTTGTTTTTGTAAATGTGATAGTTCATCGTTCCTGATTCAGCTTGTTATGAATGAAACATGCTTAAAATGACAATTAGTGATCATAGCTGCTTATGCCATGCTTAATTAGCTGAGAGTTTATAATGTTCTATCTTGCGTGCCAACATGATATTAAAATGGTTGTGATGTAGTATGATGGGGTGGTATCATCCTTTGAACGATTTAAGTGATCTGACTTGGCACATGTTCATGCATGTAGTTGAAACAAATCAACATAGCCTCCACGATATTTATGTTCATGGTGATTTATATCGTACTCATGCTTGCATTCATTGTTGATTAACTTTAATGCATGTTCATGACCGTTGTTGCTCTCTAGTTGGTCGCTTCCCAGTCTCATTCTAGCCTTCACCTGTACTAAGCGGGAATACTGCTTGTGCATCCACTTCCATAAACCGCAAAGTTATTCCACATGAGTCCACTATACCTTCCTATATGCGGTATTTACTTGTCATTCCAAGTAAATTTGTATTTGCCAAACTCTAAACCTTCAAATAAAATTCTGTTTTGTATGCTCGAACAACTCATGTATAAACTAGGGCTGTCTATATCTTCCATGCTAGGTGGGCTATTCTCACGATGAGTGTACTCCGCTCATCATTCATGAGAAAATGGCCGGTAACCGGGATGCCCAGTCCCATGCTCAAAATCATAATAATTAAACAAAACTCCCCCAGGGTTGTTGCTTGTTTGGACGGTACCCCGTGGATTCAGATGGCCATGGAGTGTGCTTGTTGGTGGTTGGGGGAGTATAAACTTTACCATTCTGTTTGGGAACCGCCTATAATGTGCGTAGCATGGGAGATGTCGAGATTCTTGGTTGTTATGTTGACAATGAAATTATACCGCTCAAAATGTTATTCATCTCTATTTAAAAATCGAGCTCTGGCACCTCTACAAATCCCTGCTTCCCTCTGCGAAGGGCCTATCTATTTACTTTTATGCAGAGTCATCATCCTCTTATCAAAGAGCACCAGTAGGAGATCACCTATGTCATTTGCATGTGTTACTATTAATTTGCATTGAGTATGATTATGCTGGATCTCTTTTATCATGAATTACAATGTCTAGTTAGTCCTTGATCTTTAAAGGTGCTCTGCATTTATGCTTTGCGGTCTCAGAAAGGGCTAGCGGGATACCATCTTGTTATATCATATCATGATTGTTTTGAGAAAGTGTTGTCATCTGAGGTTTATTATTATTGCTCGCTAGTTGATTATGACATTGATGTGAGTAGTCTTGAGACCTGAAAGTCATTGTGAATGTGGTTAGCTCATGATCTTGCTGAAAACCTAAATGTTGGCTTACATATTTACAACAACAAGAGCAAACAGAGTTTGTCAAAGTTTTTCTTTATCATTTTCAGTTTATCAACTGAATTGCTTGAGGACAAGCAACGGTTTAAGCTTGGGAGAGTTGATACGTCTCCAACGTATCTACTTTTCCAAACCCTTTAGCCCTTGTTTGGACAATAACTTGCATGATTTGAATGGAACTAACCCGGACTGACGCTGTTTTCAGTAGAATTGCCATGGTGTTGTTTTTGTGCAAAAATAAAAAGTTCTCGGAATGACCTAAAAATCGACGGAGAATTATTTCGGAAAATATAAAAAATACCCACAAGAAGATCCAGACCAGGGTGCCCACACCCTGTCCACGAGGGTGGGGGGCGCCCCCCAAGGGCGCACCCCCTGCCTCGTGGGCCCCCTGGTGCTCCACTGACGTATCCCGAGATCCTATATATTCACTTTTGGGGAGAACAAAATCAGGGAGAAAGAATTATCACGTTTTACGAGACGGAGCCACCGCCAAGCCCTAATCTCTCTCGGGAGGGCTGATCTGGAGTCTGTTCGGTGCTCCGGAGAGTGGAGATCGTTGCCATCGTCATCATCAACCTTCCTCCATCACCAATTCCATGATGCTCACCGCCGTGCGTGAGTAATTCCATCGTAGGCTTGTTGGACGGTGATGGGTTGGATGGGATCTATCATGTAATCGAGTTAGTTTTGTTAGGGTTTGATCCCTAGTATCCACTATGTTCTGAGATTGATGTTGCTATGACTTTGCTATGCTTAATGCTTATCACTAGGTCCCGAGTGCCATGATTTCAGATCAGAACCTATTATCTTTTCATGAATATATGTGTGTTCTTGATCCTATCTTGCAAGTCTATAGTCACCTACTATGTGTTATGATCCGGCAACCCCGAAGTGACAATAATCGGGACCACTCCCAGTGATGACCATAGTTTGAAGAGTTCATGTATTCACTATGTGTTAATGCTTTGGTCCGGTACTCTATTAAAAGGAGGCCTTAATATCCCTTAGTTTCCAATAGGACCCCGCTGCCACGGGAGGGTAGGACAAAACATGTCATGCAAGTTCTTTTCCATATGCACGTATGACTATATTCGGAATACATGCCTACATTGCATTGATGAACTGGAGCTAGTTCTGTGTCACCCTAGGTTATAACTTCTACATGATGAATTGCATCCGGCATAATTTCCCATCACCGATCCAATGCCTACGTGCTTTTCCCATATTGCTTGTTGCTTATTTACTTTTCCGTTGCTACTATTACAAAAACTACAAAAACGCTACCGTTACTTTTGTTACCACTACCGCCACTATCATATTACTTTGCTACTAAAACTCCCTTGCTGCAGATACTAAGTTTCCAGGTGTGGTTGAACTGACAACTCAACTGCTAATACTTAAGATTATTCTTTGGCTCCCCTTACGTCGAATCAATAAATATGGGTTGAATACATTACCCTCGAAAACCGTTGCGATCCCCTACACTTGTGGGATATCATAGTCGTACTTGATGAAGTACAACTTGATGTAGTCTTGGGAACCCACTTGACCAAGGCCTTGGGAGCTTCCTCAAATGCATCAATCTCCTCTTGAAGCTTGTCCTTGCCCTTTAGCTTGTGGTCTTGTGGTGGAAGATCATCTTGTGCTTGTGTCCCTTGGATACAAGTAGGATCATACTTCTCTTGTTGAGGAACAAACTTTGTCTTGGGGTATTGATCTTCTTCCCACTCAACTCCGTTGGCATTGAACTTTCGTTCAACACCTTGATTCTTCCGGTGTCTTCCTTGCTTGCGTATAATCTCCTCAAATTGCTTACTTTCGGCAAGGATCTTGTAAACTCCTTTCTTTATAATTCCCTTCAATAGGCTATTTTCTTGCTCAAGTGTAACTTGGCTAAGAGAATCATCAGTGGAATCAAGAGTACTACTAGAAGCAACAATATTTGATTTAGCATGATTATTGTTACTACTAGATGAAGAATCTTTCTTGTTCTTGTAGCTAGATTTAACTTGCGGCATGTAAGTAGACAAGAGTAAATGTTTGGCAATGTAAGAAGAACTTTTCTTGCAAAGATCATCATTGATTGCTTTTAAGAACTCATGCTCTTGCTCAAGGTTGAGCTTTTCAAAGCGTAACTTCTCATGAATCTTTAAAAGTTCTCGATGATCTTCCAAGGTAGTTTCATGAGCTAACTTAAGAGTGTTTAGTTCTTTAGTTAGACGTTCAATCTCCTTCTTATCATCGTCATTTCTTTTATCTATATTAGCATGATTAATAGCAAGTTCATCATAGTTTTCATAAGTAGAGTTGTCAACAAGTAAATCACCATCTCCTAGCAAGTCATCTTCATCACTATTAAAATAAAGATACTCGGGGTGTGATACCTTAGGGCCTTTAGCCATGAAGCATCTTCCAATTCCTTCATTTGGTGAGTCAAATATGTCGTAGGAGTTGGATGACACAAGAGCAATTCCGGCAACACCTTCATCTTGAGTATCTTCAGAGTCGGAGTAGTAGCTTCTTTCGGAGTGGTCATCAGAGTCGGAACCGGATACCCATTCACCAACATGAGCTTGATGTCTTCGTCTTGTATAGCTCCTTGGTGATTTGTCCTTCCTTTCCGAATCTTTGCTTTTCCGAGAAGGTCTTCGTTCATAACGATCATATCTATTCCTTCTCTCTCTTGGTGGTGATTCTTCTCTCCTACTCCTTCTTTTGGGAGAATCTTCTCTTCTTTTGTAGGGAGCCGTACACTCATTGTAGTAGTGTCCGGGTCTTCCACAATTGTAGCAATTTCGTTCACGACTTGAAGATCTTTTGTCATTGTAGGACCTTGACTTGGAACTTCTCGCCTTGCATCTACTCTTGTAGAACTTGTTGAATTTCTTCACCATTAGGCTCAATTCTTCATTGAAGGTTTGTTTCTCACTTGTTGATGTGGGAGCATCACATGATGCTTTGTAAGCACCACTTCACTTGTTGTGGAGCTCTTCCTTATCCTTAAGTGACATCTCATGAGCAACAATTCTTCCAATGACTTCGTAGGCGTGAGATCTTTGTAATTGGGCATCATTTGGATCAATGTGCACATGGTATCATATTTTCCATCCAAGGCTCTTAGGATCTTCTTGATGATGAATCTGTCGGTCATCTCCTCACTTCCTAAGCCGGCAATCTCATTTGTGATGAGAGCAAGCCGAGAGTACATTTCAGCGACACCTTCACCATCCTTCATTTTGAACTTCTCAAGCTGACTTTGAAGCACATCCAATTTGGATTCCTTGACAGAGTCAATACCCTCGTGCATATCAATCAAAGTATCCCAAATTTCCTTTGCATTCTCAAGACGGCTGATTTTGTTGAATTCTTCGGGGCACAATCCATTGAAGGGGATATCACAAGCTTGAGCATTGTATTCCAGCATCTTCAACTCTTCTGCGGTAGCTTCATGGTTTGGTTCTCTCCCATCAAAGAATTCATCTTGCAAGCCAACACAGACAATAGCCCAAACGGCGGGGTTATGTCTAAGAATATGCATTTTCATCTTATGCTTCCACCTAGCAAAATTAGTACCATCAAAGTAAGGACCTCTACAGTGGTAATTTCCCTCGCTAGACGCCATACTCTTCTAGGTCGTGAAACCAAAGCTATGATCACCAAAAGCTATGGAAATCAAGGCAAATGGAGACCTTAGCTCTGATACCACTTGTAGGATCGAAAGTATGTCTAGAGGGGGTGATTAGACTACTTGACCGAATAAAAACCTAGCATTTTCCCAATTTTAAGTCTTGGCAGATTTTTGCAATTATGCACAAGTCAAGCAATCAACCTACACATCCAATTGTAAGAGTATAGCAGTGGAATGTAAAGCAATTGCATATGAAGGTAAAGGGAGGAGTTTGAGGGAGCAAACACATTGTAGACACGAAGATTTTTTATCAGTGGTTCCGATAGTTGGTGCTATCGTACATCCACGTTGATGGAGACTTTAACCCACAAAGGGTAACGGTTGCGCGAGTCCACGGAGGGCTCCAACCACAAAGGGTCCACGAAGAAGCAACCTTGTCTATCCCACCATGGCCATCACTCACGAAGGACTTGCCTCACTAGGGTAGATCTTCACGAAGTTGGCGATCTCCTTGCCCATACAAACTCCTTGGTTCGACTCCACAATCTTGACGGAGGCTCCCAAGTGACACCTAACCAATCTAGGTGGCACCACTCTCCAAAATGTAATAGACGATGTGATGATGATGAACTCCTTGCTCTTTTGCTTCAAATGATAGTCTCCCCAACACTCAACTCTCTTTCATAGGATTGGATTTGGTGAAAAGTTGATTTGAGTGGAAAGCAACTTGGAGAAGGCTAGAGATCAAGATTTATGTGGTTGGAATGAAATATCTTGACCTCAACACAAGTGTAGGTGGTTATCCCTTAGAAAATGTATGTTGGAAGTGTAGGCATGTTCTGATGGCTTTCTCCACAAATGAAGAGTGGGTGGAGTGGTATATATAGCCTCCACACAAAATCTAACTGTTACACATAGTTTACCAAACTCGGTGGGGCCGAATTGGAGAACTCGGTCAGACCGATTTAGCTCATAATGTGACTGTTAGGCATTTTGGTGGGACCGATATGGTCAACTTGGTAGGACCGATTTCATTAGGGTTAGGGTATAACGTAATCTTCGTGAGACTGATTACACAAACTCGGTAGGACCGATTTTGGTAATAAGCTAACCAGAGAGTTGGTCAGGCAAACTCGGTGGGACCGATTCGCTCGTTTCGGTTGGACCGAAACGTTACGAAGGGGAAATAAAGAGTTTGCATTGCGAACTCGGTGGGACCGATCGCTCATCTCGGTTTGACAGAAACGTTATGAAGGGAAATAAAGAGTTTGCAATCCCATCTCGGTGAGACTGAGATCCCTATCGGTGAGATCGAAGTGACTAGGGTTTGTGGTTTGGGACATATGTGGATGTGAGAAAGTGGTTGAAGGTTTTGGAGCATATCACTAAGCATTTTGAGCAAGAAACCCATTAAGCAACACCTCATCCCCTTTTGATAGTATTGGCTTTCCTATGGACTCAATGTGATCTTGGATCACTAAAATAGAAAATGTAGAGTCTTGAGCCTGAGCCAATATGCGTCCTTAGCATTTTGAGGGGTCCACATTTCTAATCCATGCCATGCCAATCATTGAATTTCCTGAAATATTTATCTTGAGATAGAATTAGTTCAATGAGCTATATGTTGTTAGTAATTACCAAAACCACCTAGGGATAGTTGCACTTTCAATCTCCCCCTTTTTGGTAATTGATGACAACATATAGATCAAAGCTTCGACAAATGATAATAAGATTGAAATACATTGTCGCTTTGAGAAGTATGTGATAAGCAAGCGCTCCCCCTAAATTTGTGTATTATTTAAAATTAGCTTTTGAATGCAAATACACAATCGATTAGGATCATGGGTTACTCTTCCATGTCACATACATCTTGGTGGAGCGCTCAAAATGATCTAAACTAAAAGCATGCACTCATCACCAAGCAAAGTGAATGATCATATAGGGATATAAAAGATAATATCATTCAAGCAAGCATTAAAGTAGCATATGATCAATCACATGATCAAACAAGTATCTCACACAAGGACCTAAAGTATAAACCAATCACACAATAAAGTTCAACCAAAAACAAGAGAGACAAAGAAGCAAAACACTCTCTCTCAAAGCCTATGATCTATACATAAGTCTCCCCCTTTGGAAACAAGTTACCAAAAAGTTCAAATATGCATAGTGCTATGCGTCTCTCGGGCTTGGTCTTTAGGATGGTGTAGATAGAACTCCAAGGACGAAGGCATCAGTTGATGTAGTTGGAGCTGGTGGAGTGGCTGCTGGAGGTGGCACTGTAGCTCTGGCTGCTAGTGCTGATGTTGTTGCTCTTTTATCAGGTACAGGCACTGTAGCAGACCTCTATCCTCTAGGCACTCACTGAAATGCATTAGTAGTTGCCTTCCCTTTTCTCTCTTCTGCTTCCTCCTGGAGCTGCTCAACTGTAGTCTGTATCTCAGTCACCTTCAGATCAAGATCATAGAATTTGGTTTCAATGATCCTTTCCAAGCTCTCCTGGTTTTGAGTCAGGGTGGCAAATCCCTTCTCAATCCTCAAAGTTGCTTGAATCAGATATGCCATTTGATCTTCTTTAGATTTGAGGGACACTTGAGATGCCTCTTCAACACTTGGCTTCTTTGCTGCTTTCTCAGCTCTATCTTTCTCTCTCTTTTCTAGTGCTTGCACAGATGAAGGTTCATTCTCATACATCACAACTGTGTTGTCCAAATTCTGGATATAGGGGTAGATGCTCCTTATCCAACAAGTATGTGCATGTGCCCATCTTGGAGTTGATGAGCTCCTAAATGTGTGGAGCGTACCCACAAGATCTCTTCTGGTTAGCAGTTGTCCTCTTGATTGTCTCTACAATCAGACTCATGACCTTGAACTTTTGAGGGACATAAAAAATGTCCAGCAATTTCATTGAGTGTCCTCTGATCATGTTATGATCTCCTGACTTGGGCAACAATGTATGCCTCAATATAGTGTTTATTGTAGCTAGACCAGACAACAAGTAATGTACAGATCCAAGCTTATGTGTTTCCAATGCTTTGTTTGGGATCTCTTTGTACATGTTGGCCATAGAATTGTGGTCTTTCTTCTTCTTGGCATAGACATCCAAGTCATCCTCATGCTCTTCAGGGGATTTTATCAACTTGGCCCACTCATCAACAGTTGACTGGTACCTTGTAGCTTCAGACATCCACACAATTCTACCATCTAGATAAAAATGAGTTGTGGAGTAGAATTGCATGATGAGTTCATCATTCCATTTTGTCAGGTTCTGACCCACAAACTTGTCAACACCACATCATTTGAAGGTGTCATGTACACCTGGGAAGTGATCTTCATTTTCCTTGATGTCTTCGCAATCTACCCATCTCATGTTACATACCATTGGCTTCTTGTCAAGCAGAATGGTCTCATAGAAATCTTGTTGTTCTTTTGCATGAAATTTGCAGTCAACTGCATTCCTCCTTCTCACAGCATATGGATCAGATTGTCTCCATCGTGTGAGACCTACATCGTTCCTCAACTTCATGTCCTCAGCAACAATATGATTATCATCATGATCAGGAATCTCGGGCTTCAATTTTTTGAGCACTTGGACCTCAACATCTTCATCAATCTCAGGCACTGGGGCCTTGTTCTTTTCTGCAACTGGAATGTTCCTTGTGCTTCTCTTGGGTGCAGACTTGGTGGCTTGAGCAGCAGCTTTGGGGGCAGTCTTGGGCTTTGAAGGAGCAACCCCTCACTTAATGGCATCCCCCATCAGCTTCTGAGATTTAGGTGCTGGTGCAGCATCCTCTTCTTCTTCTTCTTCTTCTTCTTCTGCTTCATCATCATCATCATCATCTCTCATAGATGGCTTGCCAATCACTCTGGCTATGTTCTTTCTAGCTCTCTTATTTGTTCCTATTGGCTCATCATCTCTAGTTTCAAGAGTGAACACAATTGTTTCTTGAGTTGATGCTCTGGCCTTTGACATTGGAGGTCTTTTGGCAGGGGCCTTCTTGTTCAAACCTGGCTTGGTTGAAGCAGTTGTGCCATATTCCTTCCTAGCAACTTCCTTCTTTGAGCTGACTTCTTCAACTTCAAAATCTTCATCCTCTGAATCTGAAGTTTTCTTCTTTCACTGCCTAGTTGATGCCTTAGGCAGGTTGCTTGGTGTGCTCCTGCTACCCTCATCAGAACTGCTAGAGGTATTAGTGCCCTCACTCATGTTAACTTCCTCCTCAGACCTCTTCTGGCTGACACTTTGGTCAGACATCTTGGCAATTACACTGACAGCAAACCCTATGAATAGATGTAGATGAGGTAGAGTGGATAAGCATCACAAAGTGCATAGTTTTTTGCAAAACAGATGACACACAAACTTAGTTTTAGTTCTCCATAGAAAGCATTTTGGAGCTACCGATTTGTTAAACTCGGTGATACCGAAGGAATTTTGGAAGCTAAACTAGTGAACTTGGTCAGACCGAGTCACAGTTCGGTGGCACCGAGATTGCTAGGGTTTCATAGGGAGACGAACTCGGTCACACCGATTTGCAGTTTTCGGTCAGACCGAAAATCGCACGTGCAATGGCCTAAGCCAAATCGATGAGACCGATTTCTACAACTCGGTCGGTCTGAGATGAGTTCGGCGGAGACCTAACCCTAAATTTTTAGATCAAATCTAATCTAAGGATGTTTTTCAGTGGATAGATAGTTTGCATACGTGGTAAAGATCATGGCAAAGTAATGTGCTATGAATCAGAATTAAAGGAATAGCACATAGAGTCGAACCCATAACCTAGTTCGGTGGGAGTTCACTACGGCGACAACGGCGGAGCAGATTTCCGTTGACTGCGATGGAAACCAGTGGCGGGAGGTCGCTGGCAGCGAGGAGACGATCTGGAGACCCGAGGAGGTAGAGCGGGACACACGCGCGGGCTGAGGAGTTTGAAGAAATTTCCAAAAACTCACCTTGTGGGTATATATATCCCGACCCTGTCGGTGTGACCGAGTGGAACTACTCGGTGGTGCCGAGATGCAGAATCGCAGACGATTACTGCAACTCAGTGTGACCGAAAAGTTCAAATTGGTTGCACCGAGATTCAAAACCTAGATCAACTTACTGAACTCGGTGTGACTGAAGTGGATGACTCGGTCATACCGAAATGCAACAAGAGGTTTTGGAAGTTTAAGTCTATGAAGAATCAGGGACTCCGAGTGGTCCTCACACATAGTGGTTCGAATCTAACTTGATCAAACTTTATGATTTAGCATGAATAGAGTTTGAGACGAGAAAAGCATAGATAGCTAGAGGGAGTTCTTAGGCATTCTTGTCCATCCATTTGGCAATATAGAAAGAGCCAAACCATCAAAGCAACAAATGGATGTCCTCGAATGAGTAAAATATGCATCCAACATGCTCACACAATGAGATAGCAAATGAAACATGTGGCAAAGCATGTGTAATGCCCAGGATGGGACTATACCTCCTACGTGTCGAGGCACGACTTAAAGGTATAAGCCCATCCTAGAATGATCTCAAGTTTGGTATCTTTGCACGACTCATGTAAAAGAGGGATTAAATTGCAAAAGAAGATAGTTGTCTTACACTCACCACTTCACACAATACATTACATAAGCATAACATCATTCAAAACATCACAACCCGACTACGGGCAAAGATCCAAAGAAAGATACAAAAACAACATAAAGCCACAGGTCAGGATCGAATCCTAGTAGAAACCACTACTGATCGTCGAAACGTCTCAAGCAAACGGCCACAATCTTCATTGAGCTCTCAGTGAAGTAGTTGAACCAGCTCCTGCATCATTCTCGGCTGAACCTGCATCTGGTGTGGTAGTAACTGTGAGCCACAGAGGACTCAGCAATCCCGTTCCCGGGTAACAAGACTATTTAAGCCTTGGGTGAGGACAAGGCTGAAGAAAGAACGAGAGGTGAAGGAACAACAAGAGTCTGCAGCAGCAACTAGCACTAGCTTACGTGATAGAGAGCGAGAAGAGAAAGCCTCGGTCGAGAGATGATCACAAAGTGATCCTAACTAAAGCCGGTCAAACATAACCCCACCGTGTTCAACCCCCGAATCCCTATTCGGAAATTGACAGTCACGGTACACACGCTGGTAGTGTATTAGAACATTGTGTCAAGTTTTCTACAACCGGATATTAACAAGCTCCCATCTGCCACATAACCGCGGGCACGGCTTTCGAAAGTTCAAAACTCTGCAGGGGTGTTCCAACTTGACCCATTACAAGCCCACGATCCGCGGAGTCGCAACTCCAAGGTGGGAAGACCCGAGTATTCTCGGAATCCCGTGCTCAAGTTAAACCGAACTAAGGTAAGGCTAATCCAGCAAATCCTCCCGGCGTGTCGACACCCTGATAGTAGCCGCGCGTATCTAAGTCTGAGGACACGACCGGATGGGTGATCCTACAGGTTATACCAGATACCTCGGGTTTCCCCAAGGCGGCCCTGCAGTCTCCCCGTTTGGGACCAACACCATCAGCACTGGCCCCCCCTGCTATGTAGAATTAAGAATCCTCGGGGACGCGACCCCCTATGCAAATTTAATTAATTAATTAAGTTGTTATTATGAGGCAAATAGTACCAAATGTTGGGACTTGCTGGAAAAGACTTAGCACTTAGCGGTTAATCAAGGGGGTCCCATACACCCCAACCGTGTTAGGAACGCATAATCAAGGAACATAACACCGGTTTATACGGTTCCTAACGGCATGAGTGGAACAAAACACCAAGCAAAAGGCTTAGCCTTCCACCCTTGCCAATATATAGATGATTTCATTTTAAGCATTTATATAGTGTGATATAACCCAACCAAACTGAGGGATCGAAGAAGGTGAGAGTGTCTAGAGGGGGGGGGGATTAGACTACTCGACAAGATAAAAATTCTGTCTTTTATCAAGAACAGTTTTTGGCAGATTTTGCATAACACACAAGTCAAGTAGCACACTACACATGCAATTCTAGAGTATGGGCAGCGGGAAGTAAATTGCACATGTAGTAAAGAGAAGTGGAGAAGATCAAACGCAATTTGGAGACGCAATGATTTTTCCCGTGGTTCCGATAGGTAGTGCTATCGTACATCCACGTTGATGGAGACTTCAACCCACGGAGGGTAACGGCTGCGCGAGTCCACGGAGGGCTCCACCCACGAAGGGTCCACGAAGAAGCAACCTTGTCTATTCCATCATGGCCTACGCCCACGGAGGGCTAGCCTTACTCGGGGTAGATCTTCACGAAGTAGGCGATCTCCTTGCCCTTACAAACTTCTTGGTTCAACTCCACATCTCGATGACGGAGGCTCCCAAGCGACACCTAACCAATCTAGGAGGCACCACCCTCCAAAAGGTAATAGATGTTGTAGATGATGATGAACTCCTTGCTCTTGTGCTTCAAATGATAATCTCCCCAACACTCAACTCTCCTCACTGGTATGGCTGTGGTGGAAGAAAGGATTGAGTGGAAAGCAACTTGGGAAGGTTAGAAATCAAGTTTCATATGGTAGGAATGGAGCAACTTGATCTCAACACAAGGGTAGGTAGTTCTCTTCTCAGAAAGTGTAAGGTAGGAGTGGTAGTTCTTTCTGATGGCTCTCTCCACAAATGAAGAGGGGGTGGAGGGGTATATAAAGCCTCCACACAAAATCCAACCGTTACACACATAATTGAGCAATCTCGGTGAGACCGAAGTGGAAACTCGGTCAGACCGAAAGTTCAAATATAGTGAACGTTGGGGTTTTCGGTGGGACCGAAAATACCATCTCGGTTTGTCCGATTTGAGTCAATACAGGAACTTACCAGTTTCGGTGAGACTGAAATCATCAACTCGGTTATTCCGATTTGAGGACAAACGGTTACAGAAGCTTGGCAGCCCGTATTTCGGTGAGACCGAACTCAAACTCGGATTGACCGATTTTTCTAGGGTTTGGCTTATGGCTGAGGTGGTTCATCTCGGTGGGACTGAGTTTGGAAAATCGGTTGGTCCGAGATTACTTATGAGTGTGTATTGCAGTGAAAGTTGCTGATAGTTAAAGAAGATATATCACTAAGCACTTGAGCAACCAGATCATCAACACAACCTCATCCTCTTTTAATAGTATTGGCTTTTCCTATGGACTCAATGTGATCTTGGATCACTAAACCAAAAATGGAGTCTTGAGCTTTTGCCAATGCTTGCCTTAGCATTTTGAGGGGTCCACTTCTTCAGTCATTGCCATAGCCAATGTGATTGAATTTCCTAAAACATACTTGATAAAAGCATTAGTCCAACCACAAAGTATGTTGTCATTAATTACCAAAACCACCCAGGGAGCAAATGTGCTTTCAATCTCCCCCTTTTTGGTAATTGATGGCAACACACTAAAATCACTCTAAACAAGACATCAAAGCTTATTGGAAGAAAGGCAGAATTATCACGAAAGCTTTGACAAGCATGTAGTACACAGGCTCCCCCTACAAGTGTGCAAGATTTTCATAGATTATGGTTTTGGACTACCACAAGCACACAAGAGAGATAAGCAAGATGTGCTACATGCAGCTTGGCTATATGCATCAGAGCAGATGAAAAGAAGTGAGTGATAATGCATATGTGCATGGTGATTTCTTGCAAGCAGGTATTTACAAGCAAGTCACCATCATGCACATTCTGCAAGGTGCATATACTTACCTTGAGGTTCCTTGGCATTGTACCTGAAGAGATAAACTTGGGAAAACAAGGTTAGATAACACAAGAGTATTTCTTCAACCAACTGCAAGAACATCAAGAGTACCAAGCCAGGGAGGACATGTATAAAGAGTGTCTCATATTGAGCACAAGCTTGAATCAGCAAACATGTCTCCGAAGCTAAAAGATTTTCAATGAACTCTGAGGGATTTTGCTTTCCATAAGATATCAATTGTGAAAATTCCTCTCCCTTTGAGTTCTCTCAGAACAAGGGGTTCGATGGAAAGAGCAAAATCAAAAGAATGATGCCAAAAGAGAATGATGTCCAATGTAAGACACAGCAAAGCTTTGATGTGATTCTCCCCCCCCCTTAAGATAAGATTGCTTTTCTTCTTCCCCTAAGTCTTCTCTTCTCCCCCTACTCCCCCTAAGTCTTCTCCCCCTTTGACATCAAGTGCCGAAAAGGACAGCAAACTAGGTAGGTCAGGAAAGATGGAAAGGAAGAAGTGGGATCCTTAAGAATCACAACAGGGCAAATAGGAACATGCATAGAGAAATAATGAGTGGAGCTGCAGAGGATGATATCCTGGAAGAGAATCGGTGACACCGAATTAGATGGATCGGTGGGTCCGAAAGTCAGGGACTTAGGGCAGATCCTTTTCGGTTAGATCGAAAATTTCAAATCGGTGACGCTGAGTTTAATTCCAAGGAAATACAGAAATAATTCAGCTCACTTGCAAGGAATGTTTCAAAGGATTTGCAATGAATTTGTGAAAGATTTTCAAGGAAATGATCAGAGCCAGAAGGATATTCACAAAGACAGAAGAAATAAAAATGAAAAAGATTCCTAGATGAAGTTTTTTTTTTTGATTATAAAGAAAACTCAATGAGAGAACATAAGAGAAAACAGAAAGACTCCAAAACATATGTACTTCATCTAGATAAAGGTCGGCGACAAGGTCACCTATGTTTGAGTATATTGACTTAGGAGTCAAATGAGGACATTTGATCATAGGTCATACTCATCATTTAAGCTCAAAATGGGGTTGCCATTTTTCGATTAAGCATTTGATGTGATCACATCTTATGAAGCTGCTTGTACTCATGTCTTTGAGCAAAGTTCCTTAAAGATGTGAAGAACATACCTTGGGCTTGTTGATGCTTTGCTCATGTAGGTAAACTTGATGTAGGTGCTCATTGAATGTGAAGTTGGAGCGCCATTTCTACTTGTATAGTTCATCTTCCTACATGGGTTAGGCAAGCAAGGAAATACTCAAGGATATCCAAGATGACAAGAGTGAAATACAAGATGTATAAGATGTCAAAAAGGATATGTGGAATTTTGTTCCTTGAGCTCAACATCCCAAAGGGCTAGATACTTGGTCAATGACAAGATTACTCAAGATTTGAGTGTGTGGTAATCTTGTGGAAAGTAGATCATCCAAGTACCTGCAAGGAGTTAGATGCAATACAAGGAGGCAAATGTGTCCAAGACATATGATCACCATCATAAGAGAAATATCAAGGATTAGTCAAGTGGGCTCATGCCTTGCATGCATCAATGGAGTTATCACTCCAAGTTTGAAGCATCAATGATGTTCAACTCACTCCTCAGGCGACAAAACACCTTCTCATCAAGAGGTTTTGTAAAGATATCAGCAAGTTGTTTGTCAGTACGAACATGCTTAAGATTAATGTCACCCTTGGCAATATGATCACGAATAAAATGGTGACGAACTTCAATATGCTTTGTTCGAGAATGCTGCACTGGATTGTGTCCAATCTTAATCGCACTCTCATTGTCACAAAGCAAGGGAACATGTCTCACATGTATCCCATAATCCTTAAGCGTTTGTGTCATCCATAGCAATTGAGCACAACACGAACCAGCAGCAATATATTGTGCTTCGGCAGTGGATAATGATACCGAATTTTGTTTCTTGGAGGACCAAGATACAAGGGATCGACCAAGGAATTGACACGTACCCGAAGTTGACTTTCTATCAACCTTGTCACCGGCATAGTCCGAGTCGGAATAGCCAACAAGGTCGAAAGAGGCCCTCTTAGGATACCAAATGCCAAAGTTTGGTGTGTGTATCAAGTATCTCACTATCCTTTTAACAGCTTTAAGATGACATTCTTTAGGGGCTGCTTGATATCGCGCACACATGCATACACTCAACATTATGTCAGGACGAGAAGCACAAAGATATAGTAGAGAACCAATCATAGATCGGTAAACCCTTTAATCAACGGGTTCTCCATCTTTTGTCAAGTCATTATGTCCACTAGTAGGCATGGGGGTACTCATACCTTTGCTTTCTTGCATGTTGAACTTCTTGAAGAGATCCTTGGTGTACTTTGTTTGTGAGACAAAGGTACCCTCCTTAGATTGCTTGATTTGCAACCCAAGGAAGAATTTGAGTTCACTCATCATGGACATCTCATACTTCTCCGACATGAGCTATCCAAACTTCTTGCTAAAATGGGGGTTAGTTGAACCAAAGATAATATCATCAACATATATTTGGCACACAAATAGTTCACCATTAACCCTTTTCGTGAACAGCGTTGAGTCTATCTTTCCAATCTCAAAGCCTTTTTCAAGAAGAAAACTAGTCAAGCATTTGTACCAAGCTCTAGGAGCTTGTTTAAGACCATAAAGAGCTTTGTGCAATTTGTAAACATGATTAGGCTTTTTGGGATTCACAAATCCGGGAGGTTGTTTCACAAATACTTCCTCTTCAATTTCACCATTTAGGAAAGAACTTTTGATATCCATTTGATAGAGAGTAATATCATGGTGATTGGCATAAGCAAGAAGAATGCGAATGGACTCAAGTCTAGCAACGGGGGCATAGGTCTCACCATAGTCCATACCTTCGACTTGTGTGTAACCTTGAGCTACGAGACGAGCCTTGTTGCGGATGACTTGTCCATCTTCATCTTGCTTGTTCCGAAACACCCATTTGGTTCCAATGATGTTTTGATCATCCTTGGGCTTCTCTACCAAAGTCCATACCTTGTTCCTCTCGAAGTTGTGTAGTTCTTCGTGCATAGCGTTCACCCAATCAGGGTCTTCAAGTGCTTCTTCTACCTTCATAGGTTCAATACTAGAGATAAATGAGTAATGCTCACAAAAGTTAGCTAAGCGAGTTTTAGAGCGAGTAATTCTCCCGGAGTTGATGTCGTTCATCATCTGTTCCACGGGATGATTTTTCTTGACTCTTGCTCGGACTCGGGATAGCTTTTGTTGAGGTTGTGGTTGAGCTTCCTCATCATCTTCATCTTCCTCTTCTTCTTCTTCATTGTTGTTGGTGTTGTCTTGAGGCGGTGGAGAAGGAGGTTGTGGTGGATCTTCTTGTTGCACTTCCTCATCTTGGTGAGTTCCACTTGTGGAGGCCTCCATGTTGCCTTGAGGTTCATCTCGCCGTGAGGTAGGGGGCTCCACATATGTAGATGAGGTACTCTCCTTCACTTCCATGGGACGAATCTTTCCAATAGATAAATCTTGGATAGCTTCCGATGGGTCCTTGTCTCCTACATCAATAGGCATTTGCTCTACTTGCGAGCCGTTAGATTCATCAAACTTCACGTCTACCGTCTCTTCAACCTTTCGGGTGAAATTATTGTAGACACGGTAGGTGTGGGAGTTTGATCCATAACCAAGGAGAAAGCCTTCATGAGATTTAGGAGCAAATTTAGACCGACGATGCTTATCAAGGATATAGCATTTTGAACCAAAGACACGAAAGTATCCCACTTGGGGTTTGTTACCGGTGAGGAGCTCATATGATGTCTTGCCGAGGAGCTTATGAAGATAAAGCCTGTTGATAGCATGACAAGCTGTCTCGACCGCTTCTCCCCAAAAATGCTTCGGTGTCTTGTATTCATCAAGCATCGTTCTTGCCATCTCTATGAGCGTTCGGTTCTTCCTCTCAACAACTCCATTTTGTTGAGGAGTGTACGTAGCCGAGAACTCATGTAGAATCCCTTCCTCATCGAGAAAAGAGTCTACATTGGCGTTCTTGAACTCCGTTCCATTGTCACTCCGAACTTTCTTGATCTTCACCTCAAATTGATTTTGGGCCTTTTTGGCAAAGGTCTTGAAGATTCTCTGAACCTGCGATTTGTCATCAAGGAAAAATACCCACGTAAATTTGGAATAATCATCAACTATAACTAGACCAAAGGAGTTACCACCAAGGCTTTTGTAAGCATTGGGACCGAAGAGATCCATATGAAGAAGCTCAAGCGGTCTCCTTGTGGTCATGATGTTCTTCATGGGATGACTTCCACCTACTTGTTTTCCTGCTTGACAAGCACTACAAAGTCTATCTTTGTCAAAGAGAACATCTTTAACACCAAGAATATGATCACCTTTGATCAGCTTGTCTAGATTACGCATACCAACATGTCCTAGCCTTCTATGCCATAACCAACCTTTAGAGGATTTAGCAATGAAACAAGCTCTAGGTTGGGCTTTCTTAGTGAAATCAACAATATATAGATCACCTCTACGGATACCGGTAAATGCCATGTTTTGATTGTCACGACGAAAGACTTGGCAATCTACTTTGGTGAATAGCACATTGAATCCAAAGTCAGCTAATCTAGACACGGAAAGTAAATTGTACCCAAGAGATTCTACAAGCATGACATTTTGAATAGAGCTATCATGAGATATGGCCACCTTACCAAGGCCAAGTACCTTACCCTTGGAGTTGTCTCCAAAAGTCACATACTTGCGTGGACCATCGTTCTTTGCAAGCTCTCGAAACATGTCTTTGTCTCCGGTCATGTGATCGGTGCATCCACTATCAAGAATCCACTCTTTTCCGTCGGACATGTAGTCTCTCAGATTTGCCATAAGATTGAGACTCTTCATGACCTTGTTTAGCTCGGTGTCCGAATCGGAGTAATCATCATCATGCTCATGCTCATCATCATATTGACCCATAGATTGTTCATCATCAACACCTAGGTCAATTTGATAACCACTTGCATTAGTTCTGTCAATGTGACAATAATCTTCGGAATGTAATGCAAGAGCATTTCTAATTATAACATTGATAAGACCGGGATCACCCTTCTTTTTCATAAGATCACAAAGCTCAAAGAAGCATTTATCAAAGTTGGAATCATTGGGGCGCATCTTATCAAATTCAATAGTCTTGTGTAGAATTTCATCAAGACTTCTCAAAGAGTAGTCCGGATAAAGTTCTTCCAAGAACTTCCACATAGCATAGGCACACTCAAAGTTTGTAACGAGCTTAAGCAAGTCATCGGGTAACCCTCTAATGATAAGATTTACAGTCCTAAGGTTATGAAGCAAATCAAGCTCTTCATCCATGGTAGGGTGCAAGGGGTCGAATGGAGGCACATAGGGGGTCTCAACATATTTGCACAAATTGTACATCTTAAAGATACTAAGCATTTCAACCCTCCACATGTTATAGAACCCTCCATTAAGAATAGGCACTCTATGGCTAATACTCCCAAGCGTAGACACGTCCATCTTCCTCCAATGGTGTGTAAACCAAAGCAATGGAGACCAAAGCTCTGATACCAATTGAGGGATCGAAGAAGGTGAGAGTGTCTAGAGGGGGGGGGATTAGACTACTCGACAAGATAAAAATTCTGTCTTTTATCAAGAACAGTTTTTGGCAGATTTTGCATAACACACAAGTCAAGTAGCACACTACACATGCAATTCTAGAGTATGGGCAGCGGGAAGTAAATTGCACATGTAGTAAAGAGAAGTGGAGAAGATCAAACGCAATTTGGAGACGCAGTGATTTTTCCCGTGGTTCCGATAGGTAGTGCTATCGTACATCCACGTTGATGGAGACTTCAACCCACGGAGGGTAACGGCTGCGCGAGTCCACGGAGGGCTCCACCCACGAAGGGTCCACGAAGAAGCAACCTTGTCTATTCCATCATGGCCTACGCCCACGGAGGGCTAGCCTTACTCGGGGTAGATCTTCACGAAGTAGGCGATCTCCTTGCCCTTACAAACTTCTTGGTTCAACTCCACATCTCGATGACGGAGGCTCCCAAGCGACACCTAACCAATCTTGGAGGCACCACCCTCCAAAAGGTAATAGATGTTGTAGATGATGATGAACTCCTTGCTCTTGTGCTTCAAATGATAATCTCCCCAACACTCAACTCTCCTCACTGATATGGCTGTGGTGGAAGAAAGGATTGAGTGGAAAGCAACTTGGGAAGGTTAGAAATCAAGTTTCATATGGTAGGAATGGAGCAACTTGATCTCAACACAAGGGTAGGTAGTTCTCTTCTCAGAAAGTGTAAGGTAGGAGTGGTAGTTCTTTCTGATGGCTCTCTCCACGAATGAAGAGGGGGTGGAGGGGTATATAAAGCCTCCACACAAAATCCAACCGTTACACACATAATTGAGCAATCTCGGTGAGACCGAAGTGGAAACTCGGTCAGACCGAAAGTTCAAATATAGTGAACGTTGGGGGTTTTCGGTGGGACCGAAAATACCATCTCGGTTTGTCCGATTTGAGTCAATACAGGAACTTGCCAGTTTCGGTGAGACCGAAATCATCAACTCGGTTATTCCGATTTGAGGACAAACGGTTACAGAAGCTTGGCAGCCCGTATTTCGGTGAGACCGAACTCAAACTCGGATTGACCGATTTTTCTAGGGTTTGGCTTATGGCTGAGGTGGTTCATCTCGGTGGGACTGAGTTTGGAAAATCGGTTGGTCCGAGATTACTTATGAGTGTGTATTGCAGTGAAAGTTGCTGATAGTTAAAGGAGATATATCACTAAGCACTTGAGCAACCAGATCATCAACACAACCTCATCCCCTTTTAATAGTATTGGCTTTTCCTATGGACTCAATGTGATCTTGGATCACTAAACCAAAAATGGAGTCTTGAGCTTTTGCCAATGCTTGCCTTAGCATTTTGAGGGGTCCACTTCTTCAGTCATTGCCATAGCCAATGTGATTGAATTTCCTGAAACATACTTGATAAAAGCATTAGTCCAACCACAAAGTATGTTGTCATTAATTACCAAAACCACCCAGGGAGCAAATGTGCTTTCACAAACTTCAACATGAAGCAAGCATCTTCAATCTTCACCTGCAACTAACAATGCTATAAGAGGGGCTGAGCGAAGCGTACTTAGCCAAGCAACGGTTTGCATAGGTAGGGTGGTTAAACAGGTTCATGGTTACAAGTAGGAGGCTGACAAGAAAGACATGGGCATCGAGGCAAAACTATAGAGCGGAACTACTAGCAATAGGCAAAGATAGTAATGGTATCCGGGTTCGGTCATCTTGCCTGGGAATCCACAAGGGAGAAGAACGGATCCATGAAGCAGAAGGAGCAACACAGTCGAGCGAAACCTCACAACTCCGGAACGAAACCGAAGCTAACAAGAGAAGCAACCGGAAAGAAGAAAACAACACGGTAAACACACAAGCATAAACATGGCATACGATGCACATCCAAGTATGATGCATGTCCGGTTTAAATATGCATGGCATGGCAAAGTGCACAAACAACACTACAAGTTAAGTGGAGCTCAATATGCAACGAGTTGCATACTGACGAAACACCACAATTAATTATTTAATTGTCTCTTGTTATTTACAAGACAAGATTAATTGTTTGTTAACATGCAAGAGGTGAAGCATAAGTAAACTATACGAACTAGGCAATTTAAATGAGGCCGGAAATAACAACAACAAGTCCGGAAAATCCCCATGAGCATGTTTAATAATTATAAGCAAACAACAATTAAACATTCAAGGTTGTTAACATGATGCGGATGATATGATCAAGTTTATGCAATTTAGTTAAACATTAACATGAAGAGATGAAGCATTTGTCGCCGTGGTGGAAAGAAAAGGGTGCCACGACAACGATCCGAAAATGATGCAACGGCAACATATCGGTTCCGGTAACTCGTTGAGAGACCGGGCAAAAGAAAGATGGCGTGAGCGAGTCAAACGAGATGAAAGGTGGGACGATCCCGTTACCGGGTTCCCACGAGTCGGTGACGAGGCAACCGAGGAACACGACAAAAGGGACGAAACGGACACGGAGCACACACGGGAGACATTTCGTACAACCACAAGCAAGCATCACACGGGTCATCGCGTCTTGGGGTTATACCTTCGAAACACTCGTTTCGTGACGGTTCGAGATCGTAGAGGAAGGAGTCCTTCTCGTTTCCGAAGAGGAAGTAGTTGTTCACGGGTCTTCGGCGACGGTAGACGTTCACGTTACGTGTCGTGGTACTTGCGACGTCGTGTAGTTGTTCCCGTTCGTAGATGTACTTGTCGTTCACGTGGCGGTAGTTGTACTCGGGCGACGGTAGCGGAAGTAGTGGTACTTGTCGAGTCGGTCGTCGTGTAGGCGTTCACGTTCAACGGAGAGGTACTCGCCATCGTAGCCGTTCACGAGCTCGTTTTTCCGTAGATGTTTGGTTCGTCGAGGTACTTGTCGCGGTCGTGGTACTTGACATATCGCCGTGTAGTCGGACTTGACGCTTTGTAGAACTTGCGCATCGCCGTGTATCCGTTCATATTGAAGAGGAACTTGATGCAACGCCGGGTTTACTCGTACACGGGTCCTCTGAAAGGTCAACAGTACAACACAAAACACAAAACAGGAGCAAAACAAAAGGGGCAGCACGGTAGGGCGACGAGGCAGAGGCAGCGGCAGCACCAAAGGGGCCGGCGAGGAAGAGGACGGAGCAGGGCGAAGGTCGAGGCCAGCTCGGGGAGGCGCTCGCGGCTGCACCTGTGCTGGCGACGCGCTGCTGAAGATGGAGGCGTTCAAAGGGGCGTCCAGAGGAGGAGGCGCACGGAGCGTCGGGCTCGCCTTGCTGGAGGCGCAGAGGAGAAGGAGGGGGGCACACCGGGCTCCTGGCATGGCGGACTCCCTGGAGGAGCCGAGGAAGGAAGGCCTGAGGGCCGGCAGTAGAGCTCCCGCGGCGGAGGCGCGGCCTGCGGGGTGCGAGAGCAGCCCGGCGGCTGGCGCTGCTCCCGGCCGGCGCTGGACGGCGGGTTCGGGGGAAGATGGCAGGGGCACTGTGGCGCGGGCGCGCTGATGCGCGGCCAGAGGGAGGCGCGCTGGTGGAGCTCGGCGACAGAGGGACGAGAGGTGCGGCGGGGTTCTGGCGTGGAGGAGGCGAGATCGATGGGGGGAACGAGGGGGGAGGATCGAGACCAGAGGGGATCGGGCCGGGAAGTGAGAGAGCGGCGGCTGAGGGAGAGAGCGAGAGGAAAGGTGCGGGCGAAGGGAATCGGGCGCATCGAGGGACGAGGCCCCTGGCGGCGGAGGGAGGAAACGAGAGGGAGAGAGCGTCGCTCTAGGGTTCAGGAGAACGGGCCAATGGGCCAAAGGCTGAGGCGCCTGGGCCAGAATGGCCTTGGGCCAAGGAGGGAGGAAGGAGATGGGCCTAGAGGCATAAAGGCTGGCTGAGGGAGGTTGGCTGCCTCTGATTCTTAAAAAAACGAAGCCGAAACAAAAAATAGAAGAAGAGGAAAGAAAAGGTTAGGAGAAGAATTTAGGCAAGAGGGTATTTTTCTCGGCCATCATAAAAGAGCACGGTCCGAGAAAAATAGAAAAGGCGTGAACAAAAATAATTCAAACATATTTGAATTTAATTCAAATAGGTTTGAACTAAGACGTGATTATAGAAGTGTCCAAAATGTTGAGGATTTTCGGAGGAATCTCGAAACAACGGAAAAGAAATATTGGCAAGGTTTTTGAAGGAGAAACTCGAAGTAGGAAAGCATGGGGAAATTATGCACGTGTGTTGCGAGTAATTCCAAACAAATGGAATATTATTATATAGCTCCCTAATAATATTGAGAGACTTTTATATGTTATAAAGAGAAGTCATCTTCCCTCGATTTAAATGGACCGAAGGTCCACACGATTTATTTAGGTTGAGATGCAAAAATAAATATGACATGAAGGCATGATGCAATGCAAAAAAATAACACAAGCAAAAAGAAACACACGGGCAACCCGGAGCATCTGGAATCTTCTGGAATCTTCTGGGATCTTCTGGAATCTTCTGGGACGTCGGTCTCGGGCGTCACAACTCTCCCACACTAACAGAGGATCTCGACCCGAGATCCTAGAGATATCACCGGGTAAAAACGGAAGAGGAAGAGGTAAAACAAAGTTGCTTCTTTGACAGACGAGTGAAACCAAAGAACCTTGAGAGGTTGAACAAGCTTGAAAGAAAGAATACAACGGAGATGAACGAAGTTAATAGCACTCCGGTTAAAAGAGAGGCAAAACTAGATAAAACGAGAGAATTGAATGAAGAATACAACACTCCGGTTAAATGATAAGCAAGGGAAAGAACATGATCTCGATAAGACAAGATGATTGTTAAAGAGAGCAATATCACAAAGCCTCCGGAATGAAAGAATAGAATATAGATCAATGAAAGAATGAATGGAGAAGAAAAATGACAACTTCTCCCATGAATGAATATGAAAAACATCCTTACGAAGAAGGGCTGAACGGAGTTGATTGAAAAATCAACAACGAAACGAATAAGCTTTATGTGGGCTTATGGAAAACATCTCAAAATTATGAGGTGACAACCAGCCACTAGCTTAAACAATTGATTGGATTGAGATGAACAAGGAGACGAAAAACTTATTCCACCGGAATGATAAATGAAGAACTTGGGTCATTTATAAGCACCACAATAGCAGCAATTCTCAGGGAAAGCTTTTAGGTGAAATACAACCCAAGATAACTCCAACGAATAAATTGAAGGGTTGGAAAGATCTCCTGAACAAGGAAAAATGATGGGTTTAAATATCTCATTCTTGATAACTCGTGAATCATGAAACATGAAGGAATTGTCAAGAATGACATAACACCATCTGAAAAGATAAGGTAGAAAGGATTGCAATTGGAAGGCATGAAGAAGAATGCTTGAGGTCCAACAAGACTCTTGATGAAGACTTCGAGGATGAATTAAAACATGATGAACCACCAAGATGGACTCCGGTAAAGAAAACATGAGATGTGAAAGATGAAAAGAATAAGATTCAAGGCCTGCGATGAATTAGATGGAGCTTTGAAATGATAATTGAAATAACTTGGAGCTCCGGAAAACAAGATGAACAACTTAGGACCGAGAATATGATATGATGAACAAACTCCGGGAAAACAGAGATTAAATCACCTTGAAGGAATAAGAATAAGAATTATGTTATGCATCTCCTTCACCAATTTAAATTGATGACAACCAAAGGATTTGTCATACTATTTATTCTCGTTGAAAAGAATTAAAGAGAGATCTAGCACAAGCTTGGGTAAATCTTCAATGAACCACCGGTAGGATTATGAAAAGAACAAATGAATTAATACGATAACAAGGAAGAGAAAAACTTGAAAGAACCACCGTAAGAAAAAGGAGACGAACGAAGAGGCATCAATGAAGAATATTTGGAGGACGAAGTTGCAACCAGAGAACGAAGAAATATTCTGAAATGATGGCCTTCGGAGGATCACAAAGAAAAGAATTCATGACATGCTTCGGATGGCATAAAAGAATACCTCACAATCTGAACAATAATGAGGATGGCATGAAGCTAGAACCACAACTCATCAAGAGAATGGGCCAAGATTTAAGAGAAACACTTCTCCGGTCTCCACAATCTAAGAAGACGATGAGAAATGCCATAAGAATTGTTGAGGCACTCCAGAATGAAGAATTAAAAAGGTTGAACCAATGATGAAAAAGAATTTGAAAGTAAACTTGGAGAAGGCATGTGACTGATGGGAATCATTCTTACGTCACACTTTAAAAGAAGTTCAGAATACTCCGGAAAAATAGAAGAGTCAGGTAAGAACCTGGAAAAGACCTGTGGGTTAGGGCCCACTCAAAGAAAATCACCGTTGAAAAGAATTGCTTAAGAGATATTGCACCGGTTGAATTAAAAAGGCTTGAGTAAGATGATAATCTCAAAATAGCTTGAACGGATTAAGAATGGAACTATGACTCTTCTGAGATACCTTGAACACTCCGATATGAATAGCAAGAGGAGAATGATTAATTGGTGCACCGGAATAAGAAAGCATTGTGAAATGAGGAAAATGATAAGATCAACACCGAATTCTTGAATTACATCCACCGGAGAAGAATATGAGAACAAAAGAATGATGAACTTGAAGCTCTTGAGCATCTTCACGATAATTCACCGGATAAGACAACTTGGGATGAATGAAACAGACAAATCGTCGGATTTCTCAACGGCGTCTGTATGGAATAACTTGAAGAGAAGGCACACCGGTTGAAAAGAATTAACATGACCATCTTGATGGTCAAAAAGAATTAGCACTCCCATAGAAATATGAGAACAACGATTAGGAAAGGTATGGAATCAACATTTGACATCGAAGCAACTCGACTACCAGAATCAAAACAAAACAAAGGATAGATGTGTAGCAGCCTAATCTTCACAATATCATTCGAACAGAGAATTGAACGAATGAATTCCGCAGGTACGTCAGCTTGACGAGAAGCCACTTGGAGAACAAAAGTAAATAAAAAGGAACAAGGAACATATAGAACAAATACAAGATAGAAGCTTCGTTCGACATCTTTGTGCTGAAAGCTCATGGAACATGTTACAAAAGGGTTTTGCAATCCCCGGATCAGCATAGCCAAGGACCCTTTAAGATGCAACTCCCGATCAGAACAAGTCCATAAAATCACTTCACTCAATGTAGAACCCCGAACTTCATATCGAGCATCCGTTGGAAGAATGCCTAGAACTACTAGATGAACCCACCTATAGATTTCCGAAAGATTCCAGTTATGCAAACAGGTGTTGGGGATACACGGGAAGCACCGCGCAATCAACTCTAAACCTACATCCAGGTGTATCCATCCTTCAACACATAACCAGTCTTTCTCGGAAATTGTTTACCTCGGACCTTCGAAACGCATCCACTATACAAGCTATGGCAATACTCCCGAACTACCTCCCCAGTACTGGGTGATGTCGGGGTTATCTTGACACTAACCGCAAAGGAGAGTTTTCGATGTCGGCCATCTTAAGTATTCTAGTACTGCCGCGATGGATTTGTGACGACAACACCTCAGAGCTCAACTCCCCGGGACACTGCCACAACCCCTAATGACAGGAGGCATCGAGAACAATGTTCTCGTCACAAAGACATCGAAACAATCCAAACAATACTCGCGAGATCCTAAAAAAAAATTGGTGCATTTTTTGAAAGTAGAAGAGGCAAGAGTAATCGTCAGGAGTCCTCACCAGAATGAAAAGAGATGAGGAGCAAAAGAAATCCTACTCTCTGATATAAATATAGGACTCAAACATATTTTCAGTGTGTGCCTAGACTCAACCGTCAACGATTCGATCAATCAGTGGGGGCTCCTAGGTCGGAGAAGGCTCTGAATACCAACTTGTAATGCCCAGGATGGGACTATACCTCCTACGTGTCGAGGCACGACTTAAAGGTATAAGCCCATCCTAGAATGATCTCAAGTTTGGTATCTTTGCACGACTCATGTAAAAAAGGGATTAAATTGCAAAAGAAGATAGTTGGCTTACACTCGCCACTTCACACAATACATTACATAAGCATAACATCATTCAAAACATCACAACCCGACTACGGGCAAAGATCCAAAGAAAGATACCAAAACAACATAAAGCCACAGGTCAGGATCGAATCCTAGTAGAAACCACTACTGATCGTCGAAACGTCTCAAGCAAACGGCCACAATCTTCATTGAGCTCTCAGTGAAGTAGTTGAACCAGCTCCTGCATCATTCTCGGCTGAACCTGCATCTGGTGTGGTAGTAACTGTGAGCCACAGAGGACTCAGCAATCCCGTTCTCGGGTAACAAGACTATTTAAGCCTTGGGTGAGGACAAGGCTGAAGAAAGAACGAGAGGTGAAGGAACAACAAGAGTCTGCAGCAGCAACTAGCACTAGCTTACGTGATAGAGAGCGAGAAGAGAAAGCCTCGGTCGAGAGATGATCACGAAGTGATCCTAACTAAAGCCGGTCAAACAAAACCCCACCATGTTCAACCCCCGAATCCCTATTCGGAAATTGACAGTCACGGTACACACGCTGGTAGTGTATTAGAACATTGTGTCAAGTTTTCTACAACCGGATATTAACAAGCTCCCATCTGCCACATAACCGCGGGCACGGCTTTCGAAAGTTCAAAACCCTGCAGGGGTGTTCCAACTTGACCCATTACAAGCCCACGATCCGCGGAGTCGCAACTCCAAGGTGGGAAGACCCGAGTATTCTCGGACTCCCGTGCTCAAGTTAAACCGAACTAAGGTAAGGCTAATCCAGCAAATCCTCCCGGCGTGTCGACACCCTGATAGTAGCCGCGCGTATCTAAGTCTCAGGACACGACCGGATGGGTGATCCTACATGTTATACCAGATACCTCGGGTTTCCCCAAGGCGGCCCCGCAGTCTCCCCGTTTGGGACCAACACCATCAGCACTGGCCCCCCTGCTATGTAGAATTAAGAATCCTCGGGGACGCGACCCCATATGCAAATTTAATTAATTAATTAAGTTGTTATTATAAGGCAAATAGTACCAAATGTTGGGACTTGCTGGAAAAGACTTAGCACTTAGCGGTTTATCAAGGGGGTCCCATACACCCCAACTGTGTTAGGAACGCATAATCAAGGAACATAACACCGGTTTATACGGTTCCTAACGGCATGAGTGGAACAAAACACCAAGCAAAAGGCTTAGCCTTCCACCCTTTCCAATATATAGATGATTTCATTTTAAGCATTTATATAGTGTGATATAACCCAACCAAACTTCAACATGAAGCAAGCATCTTCAATCTTCACCTGCAACTAACAATGCTATAAGAGGGGCTGAGCGAAGCGTACTTAGCCAAGCAACAGTTTGCATAGGTAGGGTGGTTAAACAGGTTCATGGTTACAAGTAGGAGGCTGACAAGAAAGACATGGGCATCGAGGCAAAACTATAGAGCGGAACTACTAGCAATAGGCAAAGATAGTAATGGTATCCGGGTTCGGTCATCTTGCCTGGGAATCCACAAGGGAGAAGAACGGATCCATGAAGCAGAAGGAGCAACACAGTCGAGCGAAACCTCACAACTCCGGAACGAAACCGAAGCTAACAAGAGAAGCAACCGGAAAGAAGAAAACAACACGGTAAACACACAAGCATAAACATGGCATACGATGCACATCCAAGTATGATGCATGTCCGGTTTAAATATGCATGGCATGGCAAAGTGCACAAACAACACTACAAGTTACGTGGAGCTCAATATGCAACGAGTTGCATATTGACGAAACACCACAATTAATTATTTAATTGTCTCTTGTTATTTACAAGACAAGATTAATTATTTGTTAACATGCAAGAGGTGAAGCATAAGTGAACTATACGAACTAGGCAATTTAAATGAGGCCGGAAATAACAACAACAAGTCCGGAAAATCCCCATGAGCATGTTTAATAATTATAAGCAAACAACAATTAAACATTAAAGGTTGTTAACATGATGCGGATGATATGATCAAGTTTATGCAATTTAGTTAAACATTAACATGAAGAGATGAAGCATTTGTCGCCGTGGTGGAAAGAAAAGGGTGCCACGGCAACGATCCGAAAATGATGCAACGGCAACATATCGGTTCCGGTAACTCGTTGAGAGACCGGGCAAAAGAAAGATGGCGTGAGCGAGTCAAACGAGATGAAAGGTGGGACGATCCCGTGACCGGGTTCCCACGAGTCGGTGACGAGGCAACCGAGGAACACGACAAAAGGGACGAAACGGACACGGAGCACACACGGGAGACATTTCATACAACCACAAGCAAGCATCACACGGGTCATCGCGTCTCGGGGTTATACCTTCAAAACACTCGTTTCGTGATGGTTCGAGATCGTAGAGGAAGGAGTCGTTCTCGTTTCCGAAGAGGAAGTAGTTGTTCACGGGTCTTCGGCGACGGTAGACGTTCACGTTACGTGTCGTGGTACTTGCGACGTCGTGTAGTTGTTCCCGTTTGTAGATGTACTTGTCGTTCACGTGGCGGTAGTTGTACTCGGGCGACGGTAGCGGAAGTAGTGGTACTTGTCGAGTCGGTCGTCGTGTAGGCGTTCACGTTCAACGGAGAGGTACTCGCCATCGTAGCCGTTCACGAGCTCGGTTTTCCGTAGATGTTCGGTTCGTCGAGGTACTTGTCGCGGTCGTGGTACTTGACATATCGCCGTGTAGTCGGACTTGACGCTTTGTAGAACTTGCGCATCGCCGTGTATCCATTCATATTGAAGAGGAACTTGACGCAACGCCGGGTTTACTCGTACACGGGTCATCTGACAAGTCAACAGTACAACACAAAACACAAAACAGGAGCAAAACAAAAGGGGCAGCACGGTAGGGCGACGAGGCAGAGGCAGCGGCAGCACCGAAGGGGCCGGCGAGGAAGAGGACGGAGCAGGGCGAAGGTCGAGGCCAGCTCGGGGAGGCGCTCGCGGCTGCACCTGCGCTGGCGACGCGCTGCTGAAGATGGAGGCGTTCAAAGGGGCGTCCAGAGGAGGAGGCGCACGGAGCGTCGGGCTCGCCTTGCTGGAGGCGCAGAGGAGAAGGAGGGGGGCACACTGGGCTCCTGGCTTGGCGGACTCCCTGGAGGAGCCGAGGAAGGAAGGCCTGAGGGCCGACAGTAGAGCTCCCGCGGCGGAGGCGCGGCCTGCGTGGTGCTAGAGCAGCCCGGCGGCTGGAGCTGCTCCCGGCCGGCGCTGGACGGCGGGTTCGGGGGGAGATGGCAGGGGCGCTGTGGCGCGGGCGCGCTGATGCGCGGCCAGAGGGAGGCGCGCTGGTGGAGCTCGGCGACAGAGGGACGAGAGGTGCGGCGGGGTTCTGGCATGGAGGAGGCGAGATCGATGGGGGGAACGAGGGGGGAGGATCGAGACCAGAGGGGATCGGGTCGGGAAGCGAGAGAGCGGCGGCTGAGGGAGAGAGCGAGAGGAAAGGTGCGGGCGAAGGGAATCAGGCGCATCGAGGGACGAGGCCCCTGGCGGCGGAGGGAGGAAACGAGAGGGAGAGAGCGTCGCTCTAGGGTTCGGGAGAACGGGCCAATGGGCCAAAGGGTGAGGCGCCTGGGCCAGAATGGCCTTGGGCCAAGGAGGGAGGAAGGAGATGGGCCTAGAGGCCTAGAGGCTGGCTGAGGGAGGTTGGCTACCTCTGATTCTTAAAAAAACGAAGCCGAAACAAAAAATAGAAGAAGAGGAAAGAAAAGGTTAGGAGAAGAATTTAGGCAAGAGGGTATTTTTCTCAGCCATCATAAAAGAGCACGGTCCGAGAAAAATAGAAAAGGCGTGAACGAAAATAATTCAAACATATTTGAATTTAATTCAAATAGGTTTGAACTAAGACGTGATTATAGAAGTGTCCAAAATGTTGAGGATTTTCGGACGAACCTCGAAACAACGGAAAAGAAATATTGGCAAGGTTTTTGAAGGAGAAACTCGAAGTAGGAAAGCATGGGGAAATTATGCACGTGTGTTGCGGGTAATTCCAAACAAATGGAATATTATTATATAGCTCCCTAATAATATTGAGAGACTTTTATATGTTATAAAGAGAAGTCATCTTCCCTCGATTTAAATGGACCGAAGGTCCACACGATTTATTTAGGTTGAGATGCAAAAATAAATATGAAATGAAGGCATGATGCAATGCAAAAAAAAATAACACAAGCAAAAAGAAACACACGGGCAACCCGGAACATCTGGAATCTTCTGGAATCTTCTGGGATCTTCTGGAATCTTCTGGGACGTCGGTCTTGGGCGTCACAGCATGCACAACCATTCTAGCATCTATCAATTAATTGGCGATGACTAGGTCCTCTATATATGAGTATATGGACTTAGGAGTCAAATGAGAACATTTGGTCATAGGTCATACTCATCGTTTAAGCACAAGTGGGGTTACCACTTTTACATAAAGCATTGTTGTGTTCACATCATTTAGAGTTGCTTTAGCTCAATTGATTAGAGTAAAGCTCCCCCTAGATGTGATATCCCCCCTAAGAGGGATGAACTAACATTTGGTTTTGTCGATGATGAATTCATGTAGGTGTTGAAGATGTGGATGCTCAATGTCGATGTAGATCATTTGGAGCAATCCATTGGAGTGATTTGCACTTTCAATACCTACACGGATTAGTCCCACATGGAACAAACAAAGATATCCATGGACATAGAGTGAATTGCACATAAGATGATGTCCATGAAAGCATTTGGTTACCTTGTCCCTTGTCTTACCAACAAGAGGGTTTGTGCATCCTTGAACTAGTGCAAGATATGGAAGTTGTTTGCACTTGTCCTCTCCAAAATGATATGAGTGAAGTATGTTGGCGGAGTCACCCTCAAGAACTCTCTAGTTCTTCTTCTTCGGGGTCCACACCATCTTGATGGGAATCCTTGGAGTTGTAGTCGTAATGGATGAAGTAGAACTTGATGTAGTCTTGGGAACCCACTTGACCAAGGCCTTGGGAGCTTCTTCAAATGCATCAATCTCCTCTTGAAGCTTGTCCTTGCCATTTAGCTTGTGGTCTTGTGGTGGAAGATCATCTTGTGATTGTGTCCCTTGGAAAGAAGTAGGATCATACTTCTCTTATTGAGGAACAAACTTCGTCTTGGGGTATTGATCTTATTCCCACTCAACTCCATTGGCATTGAACTTTCATTTAACACCTTGATTCTTCCAGTGTCTTCCTTGATTGCGTACAATCTCCTCAAATTGCTTACTTTCAACACGGCTCTTGTAAACTCCTTCCTCTATAATTCCCTTCAATAGGCTATTTTCTTGCTCAAGTGTAACTTGGCTAAGAAAATCATTAGTGGAATGAAGAGTACTACTAGAAGCAACAATATTTGATTTAGCATGATTATTGTTACTACTAGATGAAGAATCTTTCTTGTTCTTGTTGCTAGATTTAACTTGTGGCATGTAAGTAGACAAGAGTAAATGTTTGGCAATGTAAGAAGAACTTTTCTTGCAAAGATCATCATTGATTGCTTTTAAGAACTCATGCTCTTGCTCAAGGTTGAGCTTTTCAAAGCGTAACTTCTCGTGAGTCTTTAAAAGTTCTCGATGATCTTCCAAGGTAGTTTCATGAGCTAACTTAAGAGTGTTTAGTTCTTTAGTAAGACGCTCAATCTCCTTCTTATTATCTTCATTTGTTTTATCTTGATTAGCATGATTAATAGCAAGTTCATCATAGTTTTAATAACTAGAGTGATCAACAAGTAAATCATCATCTCCTAGCAAGTCATCTTCATCACTATTAAAATCAAGATACTCGGGGTGTGATACCTTAGGGCCTTTAGCCATGAAGCATCTTACAACTCCTTCATTTGGTGAGTCAAATATGTCGTAGGAGTTGGATGACACAAGAGCAATTCCGGCAACACCTTCATCTCGAGTATCTTCGGAGTCGGAGTAGTAGCTTTTTTCAGAGTGGTCATCAGAGTCGGAACCGGATACCCATTCACCAACATGAGCTTGATGTCTTCGTCTTGTATTGCTCCTTGATGATTTGTCCTTCCTTTCCGAATCTTTGCTTTTCCGAGAAGGTATTCGTTCATAACGATCATATCTACTCCTTCTCTCTCTTGGTGGTGATTTTTCTCCCCTACTCCTTATTTTGGGAGAATCTTCTATTCTTTTGTAGGGAGCCATACACTCATTGGAGTAGTGTCCGGGTCTTCCACAATTGTAGCAATTTCGTTCACGACTTGAAGATCTTTTGTCATTGTAGGACCTTGACTTGGAACTTCTCTCCTTGCGTCTACTCTTGAAGGTTTGTTTCTTCACCATTAGGCTCAATTCTTCATTGAAGGTTTGTTTCTCACTTGATGATGTGGGAGCATCACATGATGCTTTGTAAGCAACACTTCACTTGTTGTGGAGCTCTTCCTTATCCTTAAGTGACATCTCATGAGCAACAATTCTTCCAATGACTTCCGTAGGCTTGAGATCTTTGTAATTGGGCATCATTTGGATCAATGTGCACCATATTTTCCATCCAAGGCTCTTAGGATCTTCTTGATGATGAATCTGTCGGTCATCTCCTCACTTCCTAAGACTTAATACCTGCAACAAGGTAATTTATTAGCAAAGTAATATGGAAGTAACGGTAGTAGTGATAAAAGTAATGGTAGTATTTTTTGTAGTGATTGTAATAGTAGCAGCGGTAAAGTAACTAAGCAACAAGCAAAATGTGAAAAGCTCGTAGGCATTGGATCGGTGATGGATAATTATGTCGGATGTGATTCCTCATGTAATAGTTATAACATTGGGTGACACAGAACTAGTTCCCGTTCATCAATGTAATGTAGGCATGTATTCTGAATATAGTCATACGTGCTTATGGCGAAGAACGTGCATGGCATCTTTTGTCCTACCCTCTCGTGGCAGCGGGGTCCTTGTGGAAGCTAAGGGATATTAAGGCCTCCTTTTAATAGAGTACCGGACCAAAGCATTAACACATAGTGAATACATGAACTCCTCAAACTACGGTCATCACCGGGAGTGGTCCCGATTATTGTCACTTCGGGGTTGCCGGATCATAACACATAGTAGGTGACTATTGACTTGCAAGATAGGATCAAGAACTCACATATATTCATGAAAACATAATAGGTTTAGATCTAAAATCATGGCACTCGGGCCCTAGTGACAAGCATTAAGCATAGGTAAGTCGTAGCAACATCAATCTTAGAACATAGTGGATACTAGGGATCAAACCCTAACTAAACTAACTCGATTACATGGTAAATCTCAGCCAACCCATCACCGTCCAGCAAGCCTACGATGGGATTACTCATGCACGGCAGTGAGCATCATGGAATTGGTGATGGAGGAAGGTTGATGATGACGACGGCGACGACCTCCACTCTCCGGAGCCCCGAACGGACTCCAGATCAGCCCTCCCGAGAGATATTAGGGCTTGGCGGCGGCTCCATATCATAAAACGCGATGAATCCTTCTTTTTTATTTTTTCCCCGAAAGTGAATATATGGAGTAGGGGGTGATGTCGGTGGAGCCTCAGGGGGCCCACGAGGTAGGGGCATGCCCAGGGGGCGCGCCCCCACTCTCGTGGACATGGTGTGGGCCCCCTCCCCTGGTTCTTTCCGCAGGTATTTTTTATATATTTGAAAATAAATCTCTGTTGAATTTCAGGTCATTCCGAGAACTTTTATTTCTGACAACAATAACACCATGGCAGTTCTGCTGAAAATAGCGTCAGTCCGGGTTAGTTCCATTCAAATCATGCAAGTTAGAGCCCAAAACAAGGGCAAAAGTGTTTGGGAAAGTAGATACATTGGAGACGTATCAACTCCCCCAAGCTTAAACCTTTGCTTGTCCTCAAGCAATTCAGTTGATAAAATGAAAGTGATAAAGAAATTTTGACAAACTCTGTTTGCTCTTGTTGTTGTAAATATGTAGAGCCGGCATTCAAGTTTTCACCAAAGATCATGAACTAACCACATTTACAATAACTTTCAGGTCTCATGTCTACTCATTTCAAAGGCATGATCAACTAGCGAGTAATAATAATAAACCTCGGATGACAACACCTTTTCAAAACAATCATAAATATGATATGAAAAGATGGTATCTCGCTAGCCCTTTCTGAGACCGCGAAACATAAATGCAGGGCACCTGTGAAGATCAAGGGCTGACTAGACATTGTAATTCATGGTAAAAGAGATCCAGTCACAATCATACTCAATGGAAATTAATAGCAATACATGCAAATGACAGCGGTGCTCTCCAACTGGTGCTCTTTTAATAAGAGTATGATGACTCAACATAAAAGTAAATAGATAGGCCCTTCGCAGAGGGCAGCGGGGATTTGTAGAGGTGCCAGAGCTCGATTTTGAAATAATGATGAATAATTATTTGGAGTGGTGTACTTTCATTTTCAACATAACAACCAAGAGATCTCGATATCTTCCATGCTACACACATTATAGGTGGTTCCCAAACTGAATGGTAAAGTTTATACTCCCCCAACCACCAACAAGCACACTCCATGGCTAGCCCGAAACTACGGGTACCGTCCAAACCAGCAACAGCCTGGGGGAGTTTTGTTTAATTAATTTGATTTGAGCATGGGACTAGGCATCCCGGCTACCAGCCATTTTCTCATGAATGATGAGCGGAGTCCACTCATCGTGAGAATAACCCACCTAGCATGGAAGATATAGACAGCCCTAGTTGATACATGAGCTGTTCGAGCATACAAAGAAGAATTTCATTTGAAGGTTTGGAGTTTGGCAGATACAAATTTACTTGGAACGGCAGGTGGATACCGCATATAAGAAGGTATGGTGGACTCATATGGAATAACTTTGGGGTTTATGGAAGTGGATGCACAAGCAGTATTCCCGCTTAGTACATGTGAAGGCTAGAAAGAGACTGGGAAGCTAGAGAGCGACAACAGTCATGAACATGCATTAAAATTAATCAACAATGAATGCAAGCATGAGTAGGATATAAATCACCATGAACATAAATATCGTGGAGGCTATGTTGATTTTGTTTAAACTACATGCATGAACATGTGCCAAGTCAAACCACTTGAATCGTTCAAAGGAGGATACCACCCTATCATACCACATCACAACCATTTTAATATCATGTTGGCACGCAAGATAGACCATTATAAACTCCTAGCTAATTAAGCATGGCATGAGCAGCTATGATCTCTAATTGTCATTGCAAGCATGTTTCATTCATAATAGGCTGAATCAGGAACGACGAACTATCATATTTACAAAAACAAGAGAGGTCCAGTTCATACCGGCCTTTCTTATCTCAATCAGTCCATCATATATCGTCATTATTGCCTTTCACTCGCACGACCGAACGGTGTCGATAATAATAATAGTGCGCGTGCATTGGACTAAGCCGGAATCTGCAAGCATGTAATACAAGAGACAAGACAAAGTAATATGGCTCATGGTTAAATCAACAATAAAGCATACGAGAGCGACTAAGCATTTTCATCATGGTCTTCTCCTCTTGACCCCCAAAGAAAAGAAAAGAAACTATTTACACGGGAAAGCTCCCAACAAATAAAAGAAGAACGAGAAATCTTTTTGGGTTTTCTTTTAATTACTACTGCTACTAGCATGGAAAGTAAACTAGCTAAAAGCTACAACTAATTATTTTTGTTTTTCTTAAGGTTTTTCTAGCACACAAGAAAAAACTAAGAAAAGAGATGAAACTAGCATGGATAGTACAATGAAAAAGTATGAGCACCGACTACCGAATAAGTGTGTGAACATGAATGTAATGTCGGTGAGAAATACATACTCCCCCAAGCTTAGGCTTTTGGCCTAAGTTGGTCTTTTGCCACGGATCGAAGCTACTCTCTCTGGTGCATAGAGGAGCGTCCTCTGGGTGCCATTGTGTAATGCCCCGGATGTAATACTTTCCCTTTTGGGCAATATATATATCTTTGGCTCCATCTATTCCATTTCGGGTTCTTCGTCTTTTCGGGTTTTCGTCGTTTTGTCGTGTTACGTGTGTGCATTCATCCATATCATGTTGTCATGTGCATCGCATTGCATTTGTGTTGTCGTTTGCATCCGGTCCCACTCGTCCTTCCCGTTTTCCGTTTCGAGTTCTGGAGCCCTCTCACGTGTCCGTGGCATCCCCGAGGCCTACTTTGGTGTTTGGCCGTGTAACATTTCTGGTTTGGCGTGAGACTTTTCGTGCGATGTTGTTTTGGTGTGTGTAACCCGCCTGTCAAATCTCGTCGCGTTTGGAGTTCGTTTGGTGCTCCAACAGTTATTCTCGTGGGCTGAAAGTACCTCCTCTTTGAGGCCCAAGACACCCCTCCAACAGCCCACCAAACCAACCCAAACCCCTCCCTTCATCTAGGCCATCCAATTTTGATCGCGTGGCCGAAAACCTCACCTCATTTGGACAACCCTAGCTCCTTGTGCCTATATAAACGTCCACCTTCCCCAATTTTCGCGTCTGAAACCCTAATGCTTCCACAGTTCGCCGCCGGTGCTTCCACCGTTAACCCGCGGTGCTTCCACCGTTGACCCGCGGTGCTTCCGACGTCCCAGCGAGCCGTGCTTCCGAAGTCTCCGTCCGTGCTTCCGAAGTGCACTCGCCGTGCTTCCGTCCGACGAGTGGGCCCCACGCCGTCTTCTCCGCCTCCGGCCGCGCCGCCATCTTCCCCGCCGCCGGCCGCCCTACTCACCGCCGCCGCCGCGCCCTCCCCTCGCCGCCTCCGGCCAGATCCGGTGAGGAGCCGCCGGATCCAGCCGGACCCGACCTCCTCCGGCCTTCGCCCTTGCCGGCGTCGTCCCTGGCCGCCGCGGCAGCCTGCTTCGCCGCGGCATGGCTGCCTCCTGCTCAGGATCGAGCGCGTCCGCCCGCTGGATCGAGCGCGCCACCTGAGGCCGGCCCATCTCAGCGCTCGCCTCTGCCGCCTCGTGGACCGGCCCCCTCCCTCCTGGCCCGCGCCAAGGCCGGCCCAACAGCCAGCCCTCCAGCCCAGCGCGCCGAAGGCCCAGGCCTCCCGCAGCTTCCTCCTGGGCCGCCTCCCTCCTCCACCGAGCTGGCCCGCTCTGCCTCCCCCTCTTCTTTGGGCCGAGCCCACCTGGTGAGCCCCTTAAGTTCCGCCCGGTCGCGTTTTATTAAATTGTGCCCCGTTGTTTTTTTTCCAGTCTAGTATTTTTCTGCTAAGTCATTTCTGTCATGTTTTTGATGCAAACTTTGCTTAGTGATAACTTTTTGTGTGATGGTCCGATTTGAGCAAATGATATGTCAAAATGATCATGGAGATATGTACTACGTTTTGTTCCATTGTGCCATGCATGTTTGAGGTCATCTAGATGTCTTAATCTTCATGAGAAGAGTGCTACTTGTTATAAACTGCTGTTTGTAGTTGTTTTCATGCCATATTTGCAATGTGATATCTTGGTGCATGTTTATCCAAAGGATGCAAATGAGATGTCCACATGTTCATCATGAAATGCTCTACATGTTGGGTGCTTTAGCTTGCATGATAGATTTCATCTTGCCATGTTTATCTCCATTGCAGAAGTGCTAGTGGGTGTTATGTTGGTAAACTTGTTACGAGATGCCTCGTTGAGGAGCTCGTTGCTATTGACGTGTTTGTCCCCTTGATGCATGCTTAGATGTTTTGGATTCATCATCATGTGTACTTTGCTGTGGTGCTTACCACTTGCCATGCCATGCTTTGAGGTGACTTAAACTTGCTCACAAAGATGCCATGATGTTACTACTGTTTTAACACTTAGTGAAATTTCACTAAGTCTGGAATCTGTAATTTCTAGATGCCATGTTTGCTTGTTGTTCTAGGCAAATCCATGCTAGTTTTGGGGTGACTCTTGATGATTCCTTGTTGTATAAGTTGTTGGCTATCCATTCATGCTCTCACATTCTTATTTGGGTGGCTGTAGCATATTTAACTCTTGCTCCCAAGTTGCAACAAATTACTACTGTCAGGATTTTGTTGTCAAGTTCAATATGTCATAGCTTGTTGCTATTGATCCATGGCTCCTTTGGGGATGCTCCAATGGATTTGTTTGCTGTAGGATATGTCTAGTTTATGTCCATGCTCCTTGCGATCATGTTTGAGTGTTGTAGGCCATTTATCTCTTGCTCCGAAGTTGCTATGTGGCTGTTATTTTCAGCTTGTGCATGTTTATTGTTTCGGGTGTAACTTTTAGCCCGTTGCTCCATTTTGAGCAAGTCCTATATGAAACTTGTGTGATTTTGCGTGTAGATTCATAATATCCTCATGTTATCTTGTTTTGAAGTATTTTGCTTGAATGCACATTTCCATGCTCCTTGTGCTGTAACATTGTGCTTCCTATGTAGACTTTCTGTGCTTCCATAGTGCATCTGTTTTGCTTCCATAGTGCATCAGTCATGCATCCAGTAATTTTTTCTGCGCATTGCATCTTGTATGATTTCGTGCCTTGTGTGTTTGTGTTGAGTAGAGCCGGAAGCTGAGTACGAGTACAAGAACGAGGTTACTACCGAGGTTGAGAACGAGGAGCTCTCTTACGATCCTATCGACAACTCTTCAGGCAAGATGACCGAACCCCGATAACATTACTATCTTTGCCTATTGCTAGAAGTCTCGCTCTATAGTTTTACCTCGATGCCCATGTTTTTCATGTCAGCCTCCTATTGTAACCATGAACCTGTTTAACCACCCTACCTATGCAATCCATTGATTGGCTATACGTAGGCTTCGCTCAGCCCCTCTTATAGCATTGCTAGTTGCAGGAGAAGATTGAAGATTCTTGCTTCTTGTTGAAGCTTGTTGGGATATCACACTATAATAATTGTTAAATGAAATAATCTATATATTGGTAATGGGTGGAAGGCTAAGCCTTTTGCTTGGTGATTTGTTCCACTCATGCCGCCCTAGGAACCGTATAAACCGGTGTTATGTTCCTTGATTATGCGTTCCTTACACGGTTGGGGTTATGGGACCCCCTCGATAAACCGCTAAGTGCTAAGTCTTTTCCAGCAAGTCCCAACATTGGTACTATTTGCCTAAACAACTAAAACTTACCGAGGGAGTAATTAAACCGAGGATTAATTAATCGACCCCCCTGGGCCAGTGCTCGATTTGAGTGTTGGTCCAAACTAGAGCCACTTGCGGTGCCACCCAGTTCGCTGGGGTCTTCGGTATCTGTACGTACTGCTCATCCGGTCGTGGCCTGAGACTAGATACGCGCGGCTACTATCAGGGTGTCGGCACGCCGGGAGGATTTGCTGGATTAGCCTTACCTTAGTCGGAGTATCTTGAGCACGGGATTCCGAGAATACTCGGGCCTTCCCTCCTTGGAGTTGTGACTCCGCGGATCGTGGGCTTGTCATGGGCCAAGTTGGAACACCCCTGCAGGGTTATGTACTTTCGAAAGCCGTGCACGCGGTTATGTGGCAGATGGGAATTTGTTAATATCCGGTTGTAGAAAACTTGACACCATGTTCGAATACACTACCAGCGTGAGTACCGTGACGGTCATTTTCCGAAAGGGATTCGAGAGATGAACACGATGGGGTTATGTTTGACTTGATTACTTAGGATCACTTCGTGATCATCTCTCGTCCGAGGCACTTCTCTTCTCGCTCTCTTTTACGTAAGCTAGTGCTAGTGCTGCTGCAACCTCTTGTTCTTTCTTCAGCCTTGTTCCACACCCAAGGCTTGGATAGTCGTGTTACCCGGGAACGGGATTGCTGAGTCCTCTGTGGCTCACAGTTACTTCAACACCCCAGATGCAGGTATGATGGTGAGCTACACAGGCGATGGCACTGAGCTAAACTGGGAGTACGACGAGGAGCGTAGCCGTTACTATGTGAACTATCCGATTGATCAGTAGAGCTTCTACTAGGATTCGATCTAGACCTGTGGTTTAATGTTATGTTTGGTATCTTGTCATTCGGATCTTTACCCTTAGATGGGCTATGATGTTTATTTGAATGATGTTTGGACATGTAAAGATTTGTGTGACGTGGCGAGTGTAAGCCAACTATCTTTTCAGTTTCCATCCCTATTTTTACATGAGATGTGCAAAGGTACCACACTTGCGATCATTCCAGAATGGGCTTATATCTTTAAGTCGTGCCTCGACACGTAGGAGATATAGTCCCATCCTGGGCATTACAAGTTGGTATTCAGAGCCTTCTCCGACCTAGAAGCCCCACTGATTGATCGAATCGTCGACGGCTGAGTCTAGGCACACATGGAAAAATGTTTTGAGTCCTATATTTATATCGGAGAGTAGGATTTCTTTGCTCCTCATCTCTTTTCACTCTGGTGAGGACTCCTGACGACTACTCTTGCCTCTTCTACTTTCAAAATTGCACCAAATTTTTTTTAGGAATCTCGCGAGTATTGTTTGGATTGTTTCGATGTCTTTGTGACGAGAATATTGTTCTCGATGCCTCCTGACATTAGGGGTTGTGGCAGTGTCCTGGGGAGTTGAGCTTCGGGGTATTGTCATCACAAACATATCGTGGTAGTTCTAGAGTACTTAAGACGGCCGACATTGAAAACTCTCCTATACGGTTAGTGGCAAGATAACCCCGACATCAACCAGTACTGGGGAGGTAGTTCGGGAGTATTGCCATAGCTTGTATAGTGGATGCTTTTCGAAGGTTCGAGGTAGACGGTTTCCGAGAACAACTGGTTATGTATTGAAGGATGGATATAGCTGGATGTAGGATTAGAGTTGGGTGCGCGATGCTTCCCCTGTATCCCCAACACCTGATTGCATAACTGGAAACTTTCGGAAATTAATAGGTGGGTTCATCCAGTAGATCGTAGGCATTCTTCCAACGAATGCAGGTTACGGAGTTCGGGGTTCTACATTGAGTGAAGTGGTTTTATTGCCGATGTCCCGATCGGGAGTTGCATCTTAAAGGGTCCTTGGCTATGCTGATCCGGGGATTGCAAAACCCTTTCGTAACACGATCCATAAGCTTTCAGCACAAAGATGTCGAACGTAGCTCCTATCTTGTGTTTGTTCTATCTGTACCTTGTTGTTTTTTCTTATTTACCTTTTGTCTCCCAGTGGCTTCTCGTGAAGATTGTTGTTATCATTAAGCTGAGAATTTCATTCGTTCCTCCTGTTCGAATGATTCTTGTGAAGACTATGTTGCATTTCAATCCGTTGTTTCAACTTATATCTTCTTTCAATCAAATTGCTGATTGGTGGTCATCTATTTCAGGATGGCTCCGAAACGGGTTCCCAACGCTAACACAGAGGGTGAAGAGGTCCCAGATCGTCCTCCTTCCCCTCCTCCTCCGTCTGAGGCCTGGAGAGCGATTATGCAGACTACAAACCAAAACACCCAGATGTTGATGCAGATGATGCAGCAAATGCAAGCAAATCAAGCAAATCAGGGTGCTCCAGGGAACCAAGGCAATCTCTTCAACCAACAGCACCATGCTACGCTCAACCAGTTCTTGGCTAATCAACCAAAGGCTTTCAGTTACTGTGTCGACCCTCTTGATGCTGAAGATTGGATTACTGATATCAAGAAGCATTTTGAGTGCAGCAACGTAAGGCCCGAGGACTATGTGAAATTTGCAGCCTTCCAACTCAAGGATCAAGCAGCTGACTGGTGGCAGCAGTACAAAGACTCCAGAGAAGGGCATGTGATCTCTTGGGAGAATTTCTGCAAGGACTTTCGCTCTCACCACATTCCAACAAGTGTCATCAAGGGTATGCGTGAGAAATTCCGCAACCTGAAGCAAGGCTCTATGACTGTCTACCAGTATAATGTCAAATTCCAAAACCTTGCCCGCTATGCTAAGCAAGACATACCATATGCCAAGAGCAAGATCTATCAGTTCCGTGGAGGTCTGAAGGATGAACATCAACTTGCTCTCACCTTGTTCGAGCCTGATGAGTTTGACAAATTCTATAACATGGCGCTTAAGCAAGAGGCAGCCCAGCTCAAGATGGAGGCTTCCAAAAAGAGGATCCGAGATGCCGTTCACTCCTCCTCATCTTCTCAAGTGGTCGCGAAGCAGCAGAAATTTTGGCTTCCACCTCCTCCTGTGATCCGAGCTCCATACAATAACAACAACAAGAACTCTGGTGGACGTGGTTTCTCCCACCCACCCGACCCAAGCAACCAGTCGAAGCCTCAGTCTCAAGGTTCCAAGTCAAGTGGGTCTCATTTCTGTCCTCTCTAAGAAGTGGTGTGCAACAAGTGTGGCCAGAAGGGTCATTATGCTAACAAGTGCCCCAACCTAAGGCGCCTTCCGCCTCCTCCACCTGTCAGCACAGCTATTGTCAAGCATAATCCAAAGACAGCAAGGGTGAATCTGATGAATGCAGCGCAAGCGGAGAATTCTTCTGATGTGATATTGGGTAACCTCTCAGTTAACTCTATACCTGCTAAAGTTTTGTTTGATTCGGGTGCATCGTTGTCCTTCATTTCAAGACCTTTTGTTGCCAAGCATGATTTCGTCACTCAAGTGTTGCCAAAGCCGTTGAGCATTATTTCTCCTGGATTGCAAATGTCCTCTCGGGTGCATGTTTCGGATCTATCTATTCGCATGGGTGATTATCGTTTTCTGGCTAATCCGGTGGTTCTTGGCAATTCCGACATCGACCTCATCCTTGGGATGGATTGGCTTTCTCAGCATGATGCTCATATTGATTGTGCAAATAAGGAAGTCAAGATTACTCATCCTGATGAAGATTTGATTATCTTCGCCTCCAGGGATAACACAATCAGGCTTTTCTCTCTCAATGACAAGGGTGAGATTAATGCCATCTCTCAAATTCCGGTGATTAACGAATACGCAGACGTCTTTCCTGAAGAACTTCCAGGCATGCCTCCACACCGTCAAGTGGAATTCGTCATTGAACTCGAGCCTAGTACTGAGCCAGCATGCCGGCGTCCGTACAAGCTCTCTCCTGGAGAATTGAAGGAGTTGAAGAAGCAGCTTGATGAACAAGAACGTTTGGATCTGATCAGGCCTAGTACGTCTCCTTGGGGCTGTGGTGTCTTATTTGTCAAGAAGAAGGATGGCACGGAGCGCCTTTGCGTCGATTACCGGCCATTGAACAAGAAGACAATAAAGAACAAGTATCTGCTCCCCAACATCAATGAACTATTCGAGCAGCTCAAAGGAGCTAAAGTGTTCTCAAAGCTCGATCTCCGAATGGGCTATCACCAAATTCGCATTCGCGAGGAAGATATCCACAAGACTGCCTTCAGAACGAGCTACGGCTCATATGAGTATACAGTCATGTCTTTTGGTCTCGCCAATGCTCCACCTACCTTCTCGAGAATGATGCACTACATTTTCAACCCCTACACCGGCGAGTTTGTGCTTGTGTATCTGGATGACATTTTGGTATTTTCCAAGAATGAAGAAGATCACGAAAAGCACCTCCGTCTGGTTCTCGACATACTCAGTGAACATAAGTTCTATGCCAAGTTCTCCAAGTGTGAATTCTGGCTGGATAAGGTCTTGTATCTGGGCCATATCATCTCCGTTGACGGTATTGCGGTATACCCCGAGAAAGTTGAAGCAATTGTCAACTGGGAACCTCCTCAGAACGTCAAGCAACTCCGAAGCTTTCTTGGTCTTGCCAGCTATTGCAGAAGGTTCGTTGAGAACTTCTCCAAGATTGCCAAGCCTCTTTCCAACTTGTTGCAGAAGAATGTCAAGTACTACTGGTCTCCAGATTGTGAAGTGGCATTCAAAACACTCAAAGAAAAGCTCGTCTCTGCTCTAGTTCTTACTCCTCCAGATGAGTCCAAGCCCTATGAAGTATTCTGTGATGCTTCTCTTCAAGGACTTGGTGGTGTGCTTATGCAGGACAAGAGAATTGTGGCATACACTTCTCGTCAGCTGAAGCCAAGTGAGAAGAACTACCCCACACATGATCTTGAACTAGCAGCTGCGGTACATGCTTTGATTACGTGGAGACACCTTCTGTTGGGCAGAAAAGTCGACATCTTCACCGATCACAAGAGCTTGAAGTACATCTTCACACAGCCGAATCTGAACCTCCGCCAGACTCGTTGGGTCGAAATGATCCAAGAGTATGATCCCAGCATCAAATACACACCTGGCAAGGCGAATGTGATTGCAGATGCTTTGAGCAGAAAGGCATATTGCAACAGCCTCCTTATCAAGCCGTTCCAGCCTGAGCTTTGTGAAGCATTCAGGAAGCTCAACCTCTAAGTTGTTCCGCAAGTTTTCTTGCAAATCTTCAAGTTGCTCCTACCTTGGAAGATCAGATCCGTGAGGCCCAACTCAGTGATGCTATGGTGCAGAAAGTGAAACATGGTATTGCAAAGGGTACTCCCAAATACAAGTGCTATCGCGTTGATGAGAGAGATACCTTGTTCTTTGAGGACAGACGTGTGGTTCCCAAAGGTGATCTCAGGAAGCTCATAATGGAAGAAGCACATGATTCCCTCCTTTCGATTCATCCTGGCAGTTCCAAGATGTACCAAGACCTCAAGCAATCTTACTGGTGGACACGCATGAGGAGGGAGATTGCCCAATTCGTGAATGAATGTGATGTCTGCATAAGAGTGAAGGCAGAGCATCAACGTCCAGCCGGTCTTCTCCAACCTCTTCCTATTCCCGAGTGGAAATTAGACCACATTGAAATGGATTTCGTCACTGGCTTTCCTAAGTCCAAGAGAGGAAATGATTCTATCTTTGTGGTGATTGACAAACTTACCAAAGTCGCTCACTTCCTTCCAGTCAAAGAATCCATCAATGCAGCTCAACTGGCAGAATTGTACACTTCCAGGATTGTGTCTTTACATGGCATTCCTCAAGTTATCTCCTCAGACCGTGGAAGTTTGTTCACTTCTAAGTTCTGGGACTCCTTTCAGTCTGCCATGGGCACTAAGATCAGGTTCAGCACTGCATTTCACCCTCAGACTAGTGGTCAAGTCGAGAGAGTGAATCAGATTCTAGAAGACATGCTCAGAGCTTGTGTCATCTCTTTTGGCATGAAATGGGAAGATTGCCTTCCATTTGCCGAGTTCTCTTACAACAACAGCTTCCAAGCAAGTGCCGGCAAAGCTCCGTTTGAAATCCTCTATGGCAGAAAGTGCCGTACCCCTCTCAACTGGTCCGAGACTGGTGAACGTCAACTTCTTGGCAATGACTTGATCTCAGAAGCTGAAGAAATGTGCAAAGTCATACGTGATAATCTCAAGGCCGCTCAGTCGCGTCATAAGAGCTACTATGACGGCAAGCATCGTGATTTGGCCTTCAACATTGGGGATCATGTCTATCTCCGTGTTTCTCCGACGAAAGGCACCCAAAGATTCGCTATCAAAGGAAAGCTTGCTCCTAGATACGTCGGGCCTTTCAAGATCCTTGGCAAAAGAGGCGATCTAGCCTATAAACTTGAGCTACCTTCAAACTTCGCCAATGTTCATGATGTGTTTCATGTGTCTCAACTCCGCAAGTGCTTCAAGACTCCTGAACGCACCATTCCGTTTGAGGAGATTGATCTTCAACAAGACTTGTCTTACCGAGAGCACCCAGTTGATATTCTCGAAGAGACCGAGCGCAAGACCCGCAACAAGCCCATCTAATTCTTGAAAGTCAAGTGGTCACATCATACCGACCGAGAAGCTACGTGGGAACGAGAAGATCACCTTCGTTCCGAGTACCCTTCCTTTTTCCAGTCCTAGATCTCGGGACGAGATCTTTTTGTAGTGGAGGAGAGTTTGTAATGCCCTGGATGTAATACTTTCCCTTTTGGGCAATATATATATATATATTTGGCTCCATCTATTCCATTTCGGGTTCTTCGTCTTTTCGGATTTTCGTCGTTTTGTCGTGTTGCGTGTGTGCATTCATCCATATCATGTTGTCATGTGCATCGCATTGCATTTGTGTTGTCGTTTGCATCCGGTCCCACTCGTCCTTCCCGTTTTCCGTTTCGAATTCCGGAGCCCTCTCACGTGTCCGTGGCATCCCCGAGGCCTACTTTGGTGTTTGGCCATGTAACGTTTCCGGTTTGGCGTGAGACTTGTCGTGCGATGTTGTTTTGGTGTGTGTAACCCGCCTGTCAAATCTCGTCCCGTTTGGAGTTCGTTTGGTGCTCCAACAGTTATTCTCGTGGGCTGAAAGTACCTCCTCTTTGAGGCCCAAGACACGCCACCAACAGCCCACCAAACCAACCCAAACCCCTCCCTTCATCTAGGCCATCCAATTTTGATCGCGTGACCGAAAACCTCACCTCATTTGGACAACCATTGCTCCTTGTGCCTATATAAACGTCCACCTTCCCCAATTTTCGCGTCTGAAACCCTAATGCTTCCACAGTTCGCCGCCGGTGCTTCCATCGTTTATCCACGGTGCTTCCACCGTTGACCCGCGGTGCTTCCGACATCCCAGCGAGCCGTGGTTCCGAAGTTTCCGTCCGTGCTTCCGAAGTGCACTCGCCGTGCTTCCGTCCGATGAGTGGGCCCTGCGCCGTCTTCTCCGCCTCCGGCCGCGCCGCCATCTTCCCCGCCGCCGGCCGCCCTCCTCACCGCCGCCGCCGCGCCCTCCCCTCGCCACCTCCGGCCAGATCCGGTGAGGAGCCGCCGGTTCCAGCCGGCCCCGACCTCCTCCGGCCTTCGCCCTTGCCGGCGTCGTCCCTGGCAGCCGTGGCAGCCTGCTTCGCCGCGCCATGGCTGCCTCCTACTCGGGATCGAGCGCGTCCGCCCGCTGGATCGAGCGCGCCACCTGAGGCCGGCCCATCTCAGCGCTCGCCTCTGCCACATCGTGGCCCGGCCCCCTCCCTCCTGGCCAGCGCCAAGGCCGGCCCGACAGCCAGCCCTCCAGCCCAGCGCGCCGAAGGCCCAGGCCTCCCGCAGCTTCCTCCTGGGCCGCCTCCCTCCTCCACCGAGCTGGCCCGCTCTGCCTCCCCCTCTTCTTTGGGCCAAGCCCACCTGGTGAGCCCCTTAAGTTCCGCCCGGTCGCGTTTTATTAAATTGCGCCCCGTTGTTTTTTTTCCAGTCTAGTATTTTTCTGCTAAGTCATTTCTGTCATGTTTCTGATGCAAACTTTGCTTAGTGATAACTTTTTGTGTGATGGTCCGATTTGAGCAAATGATATGTCAAAATGATCGTGGAGACATGTACTACGTTTTGTTCCATTGTGCCATGCATGTTTGAGGTCATCTAGATGTCTTAATCTTCATGAGAAGAGTGCTACTTGTTATAAACTGTTGTTTGTAGTTGTTTAGATGCCATGTTTGCAATGTGATATCTTGGTGCATGTTTATCCAAATGATGCAAATGAGATGTCCACATGTTCATCATGAAATTCTCTACATGTTGGGTGCTTTAGCTTGCATGATAGATTTCATCTTGCCATGTTTATCTCCGTTGCAAAAGTGCTAGTGGCTGTTATGTTGTTAAACTTGTTACGAGATGCCTCGTTGAGGAGCTCGTTGCTATCGACGTTTTGATGCATGCTTAGATGTTTTGGATTCACCATCATGTGTACTTTGCTGTGGTGCTTACCACTTGCCATGCCATGCTTTGAGGTGACTTAAACTTGCTCACAAAGATGCCATGATGTTACTACTGTTTTAACACTTCGTGAAATTTCACTAAGTCTGGAATCTGTAATTTCCAGATGCCATGTTTGCTTGTTGTTCTAGGCAAATCCATGCTAGTTTTGGGGTGACTCTTGATGATTCCTTGTTGTATAAGTTGTTGGCTATCCATTCATGCTCTCACATGCTTATTTGGGTGGCTGTAGCATATTTAACTCTTGCTCCCAAGTTGCAACAAATTAATGTTGTCAGGATTTTGTTGTCAAGTTCAATATGTCATAGCTTGTTGCTATTGATCCATGGCTCCTTTGGGGATGCTCCAATGGATTTGTTTGCTGTAGGATATATCTAGTTTATTTCCATGCTCCTTGCCATGATGTTTGAGTGCTGTAGGCCATTTATCTCTTGCTCCGATGTTGCTATGTGGCTGTTATTTTCAGCTTGTGCATGTTTATTGTTTCGGGTGTAACTTTTAGCCCGTTGCTCCGTTTTGAGCAAGTCCTATATGAAACTTGTGTGATTTTGCGTGTAGATTCATAATATCCTCATGTTATCTTGTTTTGAAGTATTTTGCTTGAATGCACATTTCCATGCTCCTTGTGTTGTAACACTGTGCTTCCTATGTAGACTTTCTGTGCTTCCATAGTGCATCTGTTTTGCTTCCATAGTGCATCAGTCATGCATCCAGTAATTTTTTCTGCGCATTGCATCTTGTTTGATTTCGTGCCTTGTGTGTTTGTGTTGAGTAGAGCCGGAAGCTGAGTACGAGTACGAGAACGAGGTTACTACCGAGGTTGAGAACGAGGAGCTCTCTTACGATCCCATCGACAACTCTTCAGGCAAGATGACCGAACCCCGATAACATTACTATCTTTGCCTATTGCTAGAAGTCTCGCTCTATAGTTTTGCCTCGATGCCCATGTTTTTCCTGTCAGCCTCCTATTGTTACCATGAACCTGTTTAACCACCCTACCTATGCAACCCATTGATTGGCTATACGTAGGCTTCGCTCAGCCCCTCTTATAGAATTGCTAGTTGCAGGAGAAGATTGAAGATTCTTGCTTCTTGTGGAAGCTTGTTGGGATATCACACTATAATAATTGTTAAATGAAATAATCTATATATTGGTAATGGGTGGAAGGCTAAGCCTTTTGCTTGGTGATTTGTTCCACTCATGCCGCCCTAGGAACCGTATAAACCGGTGTTATGTTCCTTGATTATGCGTTCCTCACACGGTTGGGGTTATGGGACCCCCTCGATAAACTGCTAAGTGCTAAGTCTTTTCCAGCAAGTCCCAACATTGGTACTTTTTGCCTAAACATCTAAAACTTACCGAGGGAGTAATTAACCCGAGGATTAATTAATCAACCCCCCCTGGGCCAGTGCTCGATTTGAGTGTTGGTCCAAACTAGAGCCACTTGCGGTGCCACCCAGTTCGCTGGGGTCTTCGGTATCTGTACGTATTGCTCATCCGGTCGTGGCCTGAGACTAGATACGCGCGGCTACTATCAGGGTGTCAGCACGCCGGGAGGATTTGCTGGATTAGCCTTACCTTAGTCGGAGTATCTTGAGCACGGGATTCCGAGAATACTCGGGCCTTCCCACCTTGGAGTTGCGACTCCGCGGATCGTGGGCTTTTCATGGGCCAAGTTGGAACACACCTGCAGGGTTATGTACTTTCGAAAGCGGTGCCCGCGGTTATGTGGCAGATGGGAATTTGTTAATATCCGGTTGTAGAAAACTTGACACCATGTTCCAATACACTACCAGCGTGAGTACCGTGACGGTCATTTTCCGAAAGGGATGCGGGAGATGAACACGGTGGGGTTATGTTTGACTTGATTAGTTAGGATCACTTCGTGATCATCTCTCGTCCGAGGCACTTCTCTTCTCGCTCTCTTTTACGTAAGCTAGTGCTAGTGCTGCTGCAACCTCTTGTTCTTTCTTCAGCCTTGTTCCACACCCAAGGCTTGGATAGTCGTGTTACCCGGGAACGGGATTGCTGAGTCCTCTGTGGCTCACAGTTACTTCAACACCCTAGATGCAGGTACGATGGTGAGCTACACAGGCGATGGCACTGAGCTAGACTGGGAGTACGACGAGGAGCGTAGCCGTTACTATGTGAACTATCCGGTTGATCAGTAGAGCTTCTACTAGGATTCGATCTAGACCTGTGGTTTAATGTTATGTTTGGTATCTTGTCATTTGGATCTTTACCCTTAGATGGGCTGTGATGTTTATTTGAATGATGTTTGGACATGTAATGATTTGTGTGATGTGGCGAGTGTAAGCCAACTATCTTTTCAGTTTCCATCCCTATTTTTACATGAGATGTGCAAAGGTACCAAACTTGCGATCATTTCAGAATGGGCTTATATCTTTAAGTCGTGCCTCGACACGTAGTAGATATAGTCCCATCCTGGGCATTACACACTGGTTGGCAATCTCATCCGGGTCCCACCGATAAACCGACTGCCGATGAGGGTCAAGTGGTGGCTCCGGCTCTGAAGCTTGTGCTTGGCTCTAGTACGCATAAACGGCATCCGGCAAAATGAGGTACGTGCCTGAAAGTAAATCAAACAAAGATGGTGCATTCAAGGTAATAATTTCACAATATTTTTCATCAAACATCAATTTATACTTAAGCAATTTCTTCTTATCTTTAACAATACAATCATGTGCTATCATACTCTTATAATTTAGGAAAGTTGGGGGCAGCAACTTTTCTTCCTTCTCATGATGCCTAATAGGTATTCTAAAGTGTTGAGCAAGGTGTGAAGCAAAGATGCCACCGAAGATGGGGCCTTTTGTACGGTTCAGCCTTAATCGTTTGGCAACAACAGCACCCAAGCTAAAAGTTGTATCTCAAAACAAAGCATGGTGCAAAATAACAATATGAGGGCACTAAGATTCCCACTGTTCCCGCGACCAATTAAGCATCTACTAGCAAATATCGCGAAGTAGCGTAGAACAGGAAAATGTATAATAGTAATTCTTGCCCGTAAAACTTGCCTCGTTCTCCTACAGCTATCATATCGATAAATCCCTCAACATCCTTACGATGTGGTTCCTCAAGACTACCAGAAAAGGGTATCTTACATACTTGACAAAATTCATAGAATGACATCTCCTTAACCTCATCATATAAATGAAACTCCACTGATGGTGGTGATTTCTTAGCATGAAAATGAAAGTTTTGCCTGAAAATATTAGTGGGCAAGAGATATTGTTCACGCTAATCGTGGAGGAAGTCGGTGAGGCCTGCATTCTCCGCCAAATAATAAAAGTCTTTATAAATCTCGGCGGCTTCCAAGAACTCATTGCAAGGTCATTCACACGACCGAACTTCCACAATGCGAGGAAGATTGTATTTGGGCTTCTTGTTCTCTTCCTTCTGCTTATCCTTTGAGCCTTGACTAGAAGAGCCTCTCAACAATCTCCTCATCATTGTCTTCCTCTGAAAATTTCTGCAATTTTTAGTGACTGAAAATAGAAGTGAATCAAACTCAACAAGATTGATAGCAACTACTCCTACAAGTGCCTAGAGACTATATCATGCATTAGTACTACTTGGGACCCAATAATTTTGACATGCAGGCTCAAGAACAGGGTCACCTAGGCAGCAAAAATTTGCAATAAATAAAGCACTATAACAAAAACTAATTGGACCATCGGACGAGTCACATACTGAAGAACAATCTCCCCAAACAGTTTTGGGAAAGGAGCTTTGAGCAAGGAGATCGAAAATGGCAGCAAGATGAGCTAGAACTCGTGCTTGAGCTGGTTGGTGATTTTTTGGGAAGAAGAAGGAGTGTGTGGGTGCTGGAGTAAGTGGAGGGGGCCACATGGGGCCCACGAGGCAGGGGCGCACCTAGGGGGTGGGCGCGCCCTGGACCCTCGTGGCCAGGTGCTGGCTCCCCCCGTTGTGTTCTCAGTGCCAAATATTCTTAAATATTCTAGAAAAATCATATTTCATTTTCGGGGCATTTGGAGAACTTTTATTTTTGGGGTAATTTTTTGTTGCAAGGATAACTCAGAAAACAAGCAGATAATGCTATTTTGCTTTATTTAATCTAAATAACAGAAAGTAACAGAAGGGTACAGAAGGTTGTGCTATCTAGATACAGCCATCTCACGCTCATCAAAAGGAATCCATTAACAAGGTTGATCATGTCTTGTTAATAAACTCTTTCTGAATAACATGAAACCAGAGAATTTTCGAATAACACTAGGTTACCTCAATGGGGATGCGTATGTCCCCAGCAATAAGAATATCATATTTCTTCTTGATAGTAGGAAGAGGAAATTCGAAACCTCCAATAGTAATCGTTGAAATTTTTCCAATAGAACTGATACTGTGGACCTGCGGTTGTTACCTCAGGAAGTGTACCGTATGCTCATTACCATTGACATAAAAAGTGATATTGCCTTTGTTGCAATCAATAACAGCCCCTGCAGTATTCAAAAAGGTTCTACCAAGGATAATAGACATACCATCGTCCTCGGGAATATCAAGGATAACAAAGTCCGTTAAAATAGTAACATTTGCAACCACAACAGGCACATCCTCACAAATACCGACAGGTATAGCAGTTGATTTATCGGCCATTTGCAAAGATATTTCAGTAGGTGTCAACTTATTCAAATCAAGTCTACGATATAAAGAAAGAGGCATAACACTAACACCGGCTCCAAGATCACAGAAAGAATTTTTAACATAATTTCTCTTAATGGAGCAAGGAATAGTTGGTACTCCTGGATCTCCTAGTTTCTTTGGTATTCCACCTTTAAATGTATAATTGGAAAGCATGGTGGGAATTTCAACTTCAGGTATCTTTCTTTTATTGGTAATAATATCTTTCATATACTTAGCATATGGTTTTGTTTTCAGCATATCAGTCAAATGCATACGCAAAAAGATAGGTCTAATCATTTCAGCAAAGCGCTCAAAATCCTCATCATCCTTTTTCTTGGATGGTTTAGGAGGAAAAGGCATGGGTTTCTAAACCCATGGTTCTCTTTCTTTACCATGCTTCCTAGCAACAAAGTCTCTCTTATCATAATGTTGATTCTTTGATTGTGGGTTATCAAGATCAACAGCAGGTTCAATCTCTACATCATCGTTATTTCTAGGTTGAGTATCATCATGAACATCATCATTAACATTGTCACTAGGTTCATGTTCATTACCAAATTGTGTTTTAGCATCGGAAATAGAGATATCATTAGGATTCTCAGGTGTGTCAGCTACAGGTTCACTAGAAGCATGCAAAGTCCTATCATTTTTCTTTTTCTTCTTCTTAGAAGGACTAGGTGCATCTACATTAGTTCTCTGAGAATCTTGCTCAAGTCTCTTAGGATGGCCTTCAGGATACAGAGGTTCTTGAGTCATTTTACCACCTCTAGTCACAACTCTAATAGCATTCTCATTCTTCTTACTATTTAATTCATTGAGCAAATCATTTTGTGCTTTAAGTACTTGTTCTACTTGAGTGGTAACCACAAAAGCATGTTTACTAATGAGGTTAAGTTCACCTTTAACTCTAGACATATAATCACTCAAGCGTTCAATCATATAAGCATTATGTTGCAATTGTCTACCAATATAAGCATTGAAGTTTTCTTGTTTCACAATAAAATTGTCAAACTCATCTAAGCATTGGCTAGCAGGCTTATAACGAGGAATATCACCTTCATCAAATCTATAAAGAGAATTTACCTTTACTACCTATGTCGGGTTATCAAGACCATGTATTTCTTCAATAGGTGGTAAATTCCTAAAATCTTCAGCTTTAATACCTTTTTCTTTCATAGATTTCTTTGCCTCTTGCATATCTTCAGTACTGAGAAACAGAGCACCCCTTTTCTTCAGAGTTGGCATAGGAGTTGGTTCAGGAAGTGTCCAATTATTTTCATTGGTCAACAGGTTATTCAATAGCAATTCAGCTTGATCGGTAGTTCTTTCCTTGAAAACACAGCCAGCACAACTATCCAGGTGGTCTCTTGAAGCATCGGGTAGTCCATTATAAAAGACATCAAGTATTTCATTCTTCTGAAGAGGATGATCAGGCAAAGCATTAAGTAATTGGAGAAGCCTCCCCCAAACTTGTGGGAGACTCTCTTCTTCAATTTGCACAAAATTATATATTTCCCGTAAGGCAGCTTGTTTCTTATGAGCGGGAAAATATTTAGCAGAGTGTCGGTGTACTAAAGTAGGGGTACCTTAGTATCCCGACTTGTGCACGGGCAGTAGCAGCGTCCCGTGGTCTGGCACACCACGCTCCCGCCAAAGCCCGCTCTGGATCCTTTGAAGCCATTCAAGAACAAAGTATTCAAGTTAAGAGACAAGACCCCGGCAAGAGGAGCTTGCCGGGAAGGCCGCACCAGGCTCAAGGTTATCATTCCAGCACAAGACCCTGGCAAGAGGAGCTTGCCAGGAAGGCCAAAGAACAGCACCTCAGAAGATATATCATGGCGCATCGTGCGCCCCGGCAGGACCCGGAGAGCGACAAGCTTCCGGGCCCGGCAAGATAGCAACCCCGGCAAGGTGCTTGCCGGGGAAGGCTTACACTGTGTGCCTGCGCTCCAGCTCATCTAGCCACACGTCGCCCTGGGGCCCTTCCAGGGGCACGTGGCAGATGGATGTGCAGCCTGGGGCACACGGTGGCGAGCCGCGGTGACGAGGCCATCGTCGTGGCGAACGGAGACGCTCGGGCGGACGCTTTTGGGGTGACGGTGACGGGCATTCAATGCCTTTGTCCCCCACCATCTGGGTTAGGTATAGATCACTGTACGTGCACTGTTCATGCACTGTTCCATCTACCACCGATTTTACACTTTTGCCCTCATCTACGTTGACACCTGTCGGTGACCCCTTTGAGCTATAAAAGGAGGCCCATGCACAACGTAGAGGGGGTTCGATCCCAGAAACTCGATCACTCCCACGCTCAGTGTAGCTTGCACTGTAGATCTTCAAGCTCTCGATCTCAAGAATTCAATACAACCAAGGCAGGAGTAGGGTTTTACGCGTCCGCGCGGCCCGAACCTGGGTAAACTGCTCTTTGTGCTCCCTCCGGTCCCTTGCCGTACCGTGGAAGGGGCTCCGGTCCCATAGGTGTTCGTGGGCGGTCAGTTTCCCCGACATCTTTGGCACGCCAGGTAGGGGGGCGTCGAGGTTGTGCGAACCTGATCCGGCGCTCACGCGGGCACAATCTCCAGCAACTTTTCCAGCTTCATCTACCCCTTCGACTACATCAACATGCCTCCGAAGAAGAAGGCTTCGGAGGTCGGAGGCCCGTCTGCGTCGATCCCACCACCACCAGAACCAACGGTTGGTGGGGTAGACGCCGGCGGAGGGGCGGACGCCGGCGAGGACACTCACGGCGTCGCCAAGTCCAAGGACAAGACGGACGACCGGGCGAACTCTAAAGCCTCGGCGTCCGTGCACGCACCCCGTCCCTCTCAGGAGGTGCCGGGCCAGCAGCGACGTGGTACCCATAGTGCCATCCGTCTGCTGGGACAAGGCCAAGCCGGCGGGTCGCGGGATGCTCAAGGCCAACGTGCTGGCATGAGCAAGGCGCGGTCACCGGGGCGAGATCCTGCTCCTTCTAACCCTGTTAGAAGTCCGAGCATATCTCGCTCCTCGCACCGCTCGCCACCGCTCCCCTCCACTCCAGCTGAAGCTCTCGCCAGAGCTCAACTGCTCCTCGACTTCCCTCCAACGGCGGACAAGGCCGAAGACTGGAGGGCTACGATCCAAAGCCTCATCGCCTTCGGCAACAACGACACGCCGCAGCAGCCGGCAACATCGCGGCCGCGGCGAGTCGACCAAGCGAAGGCCGACGGCGACAAGACCGCCGGGGGTGCAACTACCATGCACTCCCCGCCGCGGAAGCAGAAATCGCCAGTTCGCCGGATCAACGTCGACGACGACTCCACGGCGTCGCCAGATCCGCGAGCTCGCCGCGATCAACGCCAAGTCCTTGACGACAGGCCACAAGAGGACGCTCGAACTCGTATCGAGCGTCGAAGAGAAGCCCGAAGACAGTCCGACCAGCGCGCTGGGACTGCTGTCGACATGCACGCGCCCGGTGAACCAGGCGACTTGCCGTACGCGGCAGGCTGCCCTGCGTTCACCCGAGAGCTGCGTCAAGTCCAGTGGCCCAGCATGAAGAACTTTAAGCCCGACATACCCGAGAAGTACGACGGCAAGACACACCCCTCGGAGTTCCTCAGCATCTACACCATTGCGGTGCAGGCTGCCGGGGGACGCGACGAGAAGATCTTAGCGAACTACTTCCCGCTCGTGCTTAAGCCCAACGTCCGGTCCTGGCTTATGCACTTGCCGGAGAACTCCATCTCTTCTTGGGCCGATCTGTGCCACCAGTTTGTCGGCGCCTTCACGGGCGGCCACAAACCCCACGGCCAGGAGAGCGATCTCCACATTCTTGCCCAGAAGGAGGGAGAGTCCCTACGCAAGTACATCCAAAGATTCAGCCGCGTTCAGCACAACATCCCGGATGTCCACCCCGCCGCGGTTATCAGCGCGTTCCACCAGAACGTGCGCAACCGCCGGATGAGGTAGGAGATGGCGATGACCAAGATCCGGGACGTCAGCGAGCTTTATGCTCTGGCTGACAAGTGTGCCCGTGCTGAAGAGGGGAGGAGACTCCCCGGAGAGGATACTGGAGTAGGAGGAACGGACAGCGAGGATGCTGCCCCGGCAAGGAAAAACCGACGGCGGAACAACAAGAAGAAGAAGAACAAGGAGGTACTGGCTGTCTAGCAGTCCGGCAAGGAGGCTGCCGCCAAGAAGACACAGGCTGGTGGCTCTGGCAAGGAGTCCACCCCTGTAGCGGCAGCCGACAAGCAGGACGGCTCCGACAAGCAGTACTGCAAGATCCACCGCACCAAGGGCCACGATCTCCAGAACTGCAAAAGAGTAGAGTACCTCGTAGAGCAGCAGAAGGCTGAATACGAGAGACGAGACAAGGAGAAGGCCCAAGGAGGCGGAGGAGAGCCCAGCAAGAAGCGGCCGTTCAATGGCCGGGGAGGACGCCGCGGCAAGGCCAAGCAGCGGCAAGGGGACAGACCTCCCCGGGGCCGCGACAAGGATGAGGATGAAGACGATGACGAGGACATGGATGACGGAGATAACAGCGAGCAGGAGTTCCAGAAGGCCACAGAAGTTCTGTGTGTCGACGGAGGTGCCTCTCTGCACACTTCCCACCGCCAACTCAAGCAATGGGTGCGGGAAGTAAATGCAGCTGAGCCACCCGTCGAGTCGCGCAGGCTGCTGAAGTGGTCCGGCACGCCCATCATCTTCGACCTTGAGGACCACCCTGACCGCACAACTGCGGTCGGGTGCTTGCCGATGTTGGTTTCACCAACTATCCGCAACCTCAAGGTCACCAAGATGTTGGTTGACGGCGGGGCCGGCCTCAACTTGATCTCTTCCGCTGTAATCAAGAAGCTACAGATCCCCGACAGCGAGCTCGAGGAGACCGGGACTTTTCAAGGAATCAACCCGGGAAGGAGCAAGCCGAAGGGGAAGATCACGCTGCCAGTGACCTATGGCGGAGAGCTTAACTTCAGGACGGAGAAGATCATGTTTGACGTTGCCGATATCCCATTACCATACAATGGGATACATGGCCGTCCTGCGCTCGCCAAGTTCATGGCAGCCTCCCACTATGCTTACAACATGCTCAAGATGCCAGGGCCAATAAGCGTCATCTCTGTCCCCGGCGACAAGAAGGACGCGCTCATTTGCGCCGACAAGATCTACCGGGACGCAGCAGCCGCGGTAGACAGCAAGACACTTGCCGCTGAAGCTCCCGAGGGGAAGAAGACCAAGACCAAGTCCGGCTAGAGCTCTGGGGCCCACTCCGGCAAGCGCACCTCTTCGGAGTGCTGCGCTGCCGTCGAGGACGCACCATCGAGCTCCACCGGCAAGTGCAAGAAAGGAATGGCAGCTCCACCGGCAACCAAGAAGGTGTCCGCCAAGGAGGACGGCATTGGTGGTACCTTCACCATCAGTGCTACGCTCGACCCCAAATAGGAAAGCGCGCTCGTTGCATTCCTGCGGGCGAATGTCGACGTGTTTGCATGGCAACCGTCTGACATCCCCGGCGTTCCCAGGAAGGTAATTGAGCACAAGCTTGCTGTTTGTCCTCACGCGCGGCCCGTCAAGCAGAAGGTCAGGAAGCAAGTGGTGGAGCGCCAAGAGTTCATAGCTGAAGAAATCAAGAAGTTGGAAGCAGCAGGCCTTGTTAGAGGTGTACTACATCCCACGTGGTTGGCCAATCCAGTTGTCGTGCGTAAGGCTAATGGGAAGTGGAGACTTTGTATAGACTTCACTGATGTGAATAAAGCTTGTCGCAAGGATCCATTTCCCTTGCCGTGCATTGACCAGATCGTTGACTCCACGGCCGGATGTGAGTTGCTTTCATTTCTTGATGCATACTCAGGATACCACCAGATATTCATGGCTGAAGAAGATGAAGAGAAGACTGCATTCATTACTCCATGTGGCACTTATTGCTTCATACGCATGCCCTTTGGATTGAAGAATGCGGGCTCAACATTTGCAAGGGTGGTCCACACTGGTTTTGAGCCACAGATACACAGAAATGTAGAAGCTTACATGGATGACATAGTGGTCAAAAGCAAGGACAAGGATACCCTGATTCAAGACCTAGTAGAAACTTTTGTAAATCTGCGCAAGATACAACTCAAACTCAACCCCGAGAAGTGCGTCTTCGGAGTCCCCTCCGGCAAGCTTCTCGGGTTCTTTGTGTCCCAGAGGGGGATTGAAGCCAATCCCGACAAGATAAAAGCCATCGAGCAGATCGAAGCCCCGAAGCGCGTCAAGGACGTAAGGAGGCTTGCTGGTTGTGTGGCTGCCCTCAGCAGGTTCATTTCTAAGTCTGCGGAACGCGCCCTGCCTTTCTTCAAAATCTTGAAAAAGGCAGGTCCTATGAAATGGACTCCGGAAGCGGAGGCAGCGCTGCAAGACTTGAAAGGATACCTGTCCTCCACTCCAATACTTGTCGCACCTAGGCCACAAGAGAAGTTGCTGCTATACTTAGCAGCAACCAATCAAGTGGTTAGTGCTGCGTTGGTAGCGGAAAGGAAGGCAGAGGAAGAGCCCACAACCCCGGCAAGCACCTCCAGCGACAAGCAGGGGACTCCTCCGACAAGCTCTGACCCCGACAAGGACCAGTCTACGCAGGAACAAGGAGAAGTGCGAAAGAAGATGGTGCAGCGCCCAGTTTATTTTGTAAGTTCCCTCTTGCAGGGGGCTAGATCAAGATACTCTAGGGTTCAGAAGTTACTTTTTGGCCTCCTCATGGCCTCAAGGAAGTTGCGCCACTACTTCCAAGCACACGAGATAATGGCGGTCACTCGCTTTCCGTTGAAGAGGATATTGCAAAATCCAGAAGCAATAGGCAGGATTGTCGAGTGGGCACTGGAGCTGTCAAGTTTTGGTCTCAAGTTTGAGAGTACTTCAACTATACAGAGCAGAGCCCTGGCAGAATTCATAGCTGAGTGGACACCAACACCAAATGAAGAAGTTCCAGAGACAAGCATCTCCGTCCAAGAAGTAAGCAAAAATGGACAATGTACTTCGCTGCAAGGCGCCGGCGCTGGCGTGTTACTCATAGCGCCCACCGGAGAGCACCTCAAGTACGTTGTTCAGATGCACTTTCCCAAGGAGCAAGCGACAAACAATACTGCTGAGTATGAAGGTTTGCTTGTCGGCCTCAGAATTGCGGCCGAACTTGGGATCAAGAAGCTGATTGTGCGGGGAGATTCACAATTGGTGGTCCGACAAGTAAACAAGAGTTACCAGAGTCCCTTGATGGAAGCGTATGTCGATGAAGCGAGGAAGCTTGAAGAACACTTTGAAGGCCTGCAGATGGAGCATATCCCAAGAGCTCAGAATGATATTGCAGATGGCCTCTCAAAGTGTGCTGCAATGAAGTTACCTGTGGAACCAGGGGTCTTCGTGCTCAAGCTAACTCAACCATCCGTTACACCATCAGTTGGGCAAAGCAAGAAGAGGAAGTTGGTCTCCGGCGACTACTTGCCGGCGGATCTTCCTGAAGCCGCCGCCAAGGTCCCCAAGATCAACGACCAAGTTGCTGAGGAACAGTCTGCTCCTGCGGACCCAAGGGTCTGTACAGTTGAAGCAGACGTTCCCGACAAGTCTTGCCCCGGCAGGCTTGCCGGGGAACACTCAGCTCCGGCAGAGCCGCAGGTTCTTGCCGTAGAAGCTGAGGTTCCCGCAGCAACCCTGATGCCTTTAGTCCTTGTTGTTGAGCCTCAGGCTCCAGCATGGGCGCAGCAAATCGTCCGTTTTCTCCAAACTGGAGAACTTCCCGACGAGCCAAAAGAGATAGAAAGAATAACCAGGCAGTCAAGTATGTACCAGTTCGTCGGCAATGAACTGTACAGAAGAAGACTCAATGGTGTCAGATTGAAGTGCATTTCCCGGGAAGATGGACAGAAGCTGTTGGCAGAGATACACGGAGGCATATGTGGCCACCACATTGGCGCAAGAGCACTTGCTGGGAAGGCGTTCCGGCAAGGTTTCTTCTGGCCAGAAGCCCTCCAAGATGCAACTGCACAAGTAACCAAGTGTGAAGCGTGCTAGTTCCATGCCAAGCAAATACACCAGCCAGCTCAAGCTCTCCAGACGATCCCTTTGTCCTGGCCCTTCTCGGTCTGGGGGCTCGACATCCTCGGCCCCTTTCCCCGCGCTGTCGGGGGCTTTGAATACTTGTACGTTGCAATCAACAAGTTCACAAAGTGGCCAGAAGTGGAACCAGTGAGAAAGGTGACAGCACAGTCAGCAGTGAAGTTCTTCAGGTCGTTTGCCGTTTCGGAATCCCTAACAGGATCATCACCGACAACGGCACACAGTTCACAAGTCGCACCTTCATGCAGTACGTCCAAGACCTTGGCGCCAAGGTCTGCTTTGCTTCTGTTGCTCACCCGAGGAGTAACGGTCAAGCGGAGAGGGCCAACGCTGAAGTGCTGCGCGGACTAAAGACAAGAACGTTCGACAGGCTGCACAAGTGCGGAAGAAACTGGATAGAAGAGTTGCTGGCGGCTCTTTGGTCAATCAGGACGACACCAAATCGAGCCACCGGGCAGACACCCTTTGCTCTTGTCTATGGAGCAGAGGCAGTTCTCCCCACGGAACTCGTATACGGGTCTCCTCGAGTGCTTGCTTACGACGAGCTCGAGCAAGAGCAACTGCGGCAAGATGATGCATTGCTCCTCGAGGAGGACCGTCTCCAGGCTGCTATACGAGCTGCTCGATACCAGCAAGCCTTGCGTCGCTATCATAGCCGCAAGGTCAAGGCCAGGAGTCTCGAGGAAGGCGACCTTGTTCTTCGGTGCGTTCAGTCCGCCAAGAATTCCAACAAGTTGACGCCGAAGTGGGAAGGCCCTTATCGGGTGAGACAAGTCACAAGGCCCGGCGCTGTCCGCCTTGAGACCGAAGAAGGCTTACCGGTGAGAAACTCCTGGAACATCGAGCATCTTCGCAAGTTTCACCCGTGAGGCGCGGTTGCCGTGATCCGCTCCGGCAACCACCTTTTGTACAAGTCTTGCCGCTGTTGCATGTAAACCTTTGTACAAAGCCGGGCGCAGACCCCGTGCATCAGTAAAACTTTTGTGCTTCGCACCATTTGTCATTTCATGCTTTTCTTTTTACTTGCATGTATCATCTGACATTTTGTGCAGCGCACACCCCCGGTAAGTAGTAACAAGCCGCAAGGCTCCATACTTGTGTTTCCTCCTCTTTTCCTTTCTCTCTTAAACAGAAGAAGTGTTCCTCGCGCACAAATTTGCCGGGGGGAAGGAGATAGAGGTATGGACCAAGTGCTGTTCAAGAAAGGGAAGCCTTGCCGGGAAGCAAACAATCCATGAAAGCTAAGTTACCAGAGTTTGAACAATTCAAATTTTTAAAATTTCTTAGTTGTCTTCCTTGAACAGCCATACTTTGTATGGAAAACCTGTGCGCGGAGGAACCTACCCGTGGCTAGCCGCACCCTTAGTTTGTTTCGAGCACACTCAACGGCTTAAGTGAGCTGCGACAAGTGTCGCGCCCTTACTTCGTTTTCGAGTTCGCTCAACAATCTAAGTGTGCTGCGACTGGCTGCGGCAAGGTTTCTTGCCAGCAAGGGCATTGCTAGCAGGCTGCTAAAGAGTCCCCGCACTCAGTGCTCGCGGCAAGGGTTCCTTTGCCGGCAAGTTCCCTAAAAGCGTAGGGTGGAAAGCATACAAAGTGAAGGGACTAAACAAGGGAGATAACACTGCATTGATTATCCAAAATAAAGTTATATTACAAGATAACTTGCCGCTGTTCTAACCAACTACTACCTATGACTTAATCGACAGCGGCAAGGGAGGCGGAAAGAAGGGAGCCTAGTCTCTTCGGTCTCCGTCGACCCTCTGGATCCTGCCCGCCTTGGCTACGATGTGCGCAACTTGTGCCTTCAACGCCTCCTGGTTAGCTTCGGGCGGCAGGGTCCGGAGGACGTTGTTGAGGTTAATCCCGGGGTTGCGGTAGACGATCTTCGACAACACCCGCTCCATAGTACCCATACAAAGCCGGCGCGCCTCGTCAGCCAGCTGCGCGGGGATCTTCTCCCGTAGCTGCGCGAGAGCCGGCACCACTCCTCTGAAGAACAGGCTCAGCTTGGCGCTGTGGGGGAGGCTCTCGTCGGGGGAGTACACGAGGTGCTCCGCCCTCAGCGCCACCATCTCCCTGTCGATGTTGGCGGCGGAGGCGACGAGCTCTTCGGTCCACTGCTCCACCGTCCGCTGGAAGTTGTTTTGCGAGACGGCGGCGCTGTCCAGCAAGGCCCTCTCAGCACGGAGGTCGTCCTTCAACTGCGTCTCGCGGTCCCGGGCGGCGTCAAGCGAGTCGGTGAGGGTGGAAACCTTCAGCGACAAGTCTGCAATGGAGTCCTTGGCGTCTTTGAGCTCTTTGCCCTTCTCGGAGAGACGGACTTGCAGCTCTGAATTGGTGTGGGCATCCTTCTCCCGCTCCACGTTGAGCGCGACAACCCTATCCTCGCTCGCCTTCAAGCCCGCCTTCAACTGCGCCACCTTGGCCTCCAGATCCCTCCTGGCGGTCTCTGCGGCAGCGGCGGCATCCCTCGCCTCCTGCAGAGCCCCGCCAATGGCCTGCTCGCGAGCGGTGAGGTCGTCCTCGTGGCTATCGAGTTCGACCTTCCGCTGGTTGAGCTCTCCCTCCCGCCGAGATAGATCCTCGGCGGCCAGTCGCTGCTGCTCCTCCACCTCGGCCTTCTCGAGGAGGAACGCCTGGTGTGCTCTGGCAAGCTCTTCGCGCTCCTCCGCCAAGTTCCGGAGGGCTGCCTGGTTGGCAACACGGAGCTCCGCGGCGCGCTTCTCCAGATCAGCACCAGCCCTGGCAGCCAGAGCCTCCCGGGACTCCAACTTAGCCTGCCTGGCCCGGTACAAGGCCAGGAGTCGACGTAGGAGTTGCTCCTCTTTGGGCTCATCGCAGCTGCCGGGCGTGTCGACAATCTTCAACCCGGCGGAGGCGAGAACTTCTTCGTCGAAGGTCTCCCCCTCCGCGGGTGCCCTTGATGAGGACGCCCACGGGACTTGGATAAAGACCCCGCTGGCGGCCTCCAGATAGACACCCGACCCAGCCGCGGGGGCGGAGGGGTTGGCGGCCGGTGCAGCGTCCGGCGCTCCTGCGGCCTCAGGGCCGGCAATGCGGTCGCCGGTCCCTTCCCCAGCTGCGGCCTCGGCGGTCAGGGCGGTCTCCTCGGCGGCTGGCTCGTCAACACCAGCCATTCCCTCGGTGGTAGTGGCGTCGCCAGCATTGCCGCGCACGTCCTCCTCGGCGATGGTCTCCATCTCCATCAACTCCGGGGCGGGCGGATCTGACAGAAGAAAAAGAAAGAAAAATCGTCAAGCAAATATCCAAAAAGAAGAATCCAAGAGAAAGAAATCACAAGGGTTACCTGCGCGGGCCTCTTCCAAAACGGGGTCCCTCGCCGGGGAGTTCTCCCTTGGCGGCGTAGTAGAAGCCCCTGCCGGCGGAGGGCTGCTGGCGCCTTCCCTCGTCGGGGTGCTCACCCTTGTCGGGGTGCTCGCCCTTGGCGGGGTACCCACCCTTGGCGGAGCGCTGTCCCTCGCCGGGGAGCTCATCCTTGGCGGGGAAGGTGGAACAAGCGGCTCGTCGGGGGCTGCCTCTTGGTGCTCCTGCGGTTGCAGTTCCATTTCTGCACAAGACAACAAACAAACAAGACATTAGCAAGGACAAGCTCAAGTGCGCCCATCAAGCAGAAAAGTGAACAAAGGACTTACGCTGGGGGCTGCTCTCCGGAGCAGCAGGCTGGTCCGGCAAGCTTGTCGCTGGCGCATCACCCGCCGCTGCGACGGGCTCATCGGCCTCGAGGTCAACCACAGGGATCTTGGCCCTCTTCGCCATCCTCTGGGTCAAGGTCCTGGAAGCCAAACAAAGTCAGAACCAAGCAACAAAAATCAAAGGAAATAGAAATTGCAAGTACTTACTCTTCCTCCTCTTCGTCGGAGCTGAGGGCGGAGAAGTCAAACTCCGCCTCGCGTGCTCCAGCGCGAGGAGCTGGAGGAGAAGGCTCCCTCGGGCGCTTGGCGGGCTCCGGAGCCGTGGGCTGTGAAGACCCCGCTCCGGTCGCCCCCGAGGACCGAGGGGCGGAGGGAGCACCAGAACCACTCCGTGAAGATCCCCCTCCGCTTGTCGCTCGGGCACGGGGCGCCTCCTTGACGACCTTGCTCGTCGTGGTGGCGCGTGTCGCACGGCGCTTCGGCTGCTGTCGGGGCGCCGGTGGCCTCGCCGTCTCAATGGTCTTGTGGAGGCGCTTATTCTGCTGTGGCGGAGGACTTGGTGGTGGCGGAGAGTTCTCGGAAGATGAGGAGGCGTCGTCGTCGAGATTCAGAGACCCGCCGGAGTCTTCGTCAGAATCGCCCCATTCGGTGTCCTCTTCGGCGGGCTCACTGGACTCAGTGCCTTGCCCGGCAGCCTCGCTCGTCCCGGCAGGCTCCCCGGCGAACTCCTCGGGCGCAATCTTCAACAACTTGAGGATCTCTTCCTCCTCGACTTGGCTTACCGCGTCCGCCGCTTCTGCTTCATCCACAGTGTACCCAAATTCACCTGCGGCCGCAGCTGCGGCGGCCTCCTCCATTCTGGTGGCTATGTATGCCACATCCCGGTCGGTGGTCGCGCGGGTGAGCCCTTTCTTCTCCTCGGGGTTGCGTGGCCGTTCGACCAGGCTGTCGAAGAAGGTCTGCACGGTCTCCTCTGAAGGCGTCAGCCAAGTGGGAACAACCCCGTGGGAGTCACACTTAGGCATTGCCGCGCGGATGGCACTAAGAGCAGTATTGTTGCAAAGAGGAACTACTCCCCGGGACGGGGTGAACCACTCCTTGTGCTTTGGGTCATGTTTGAACAGCTCCCAACCATCCCCTTGAGTTCCAAGACAGTGAAGTTATAATTCAGCCCGGGGCGCAGCCTCATGCGGTCTGCCGCGTTGCCGAACTCCCAGGCAGGCCTCTTCCTTTCCTGCAGAGGGGCAATGCGGCGGCGGAGGAAGTCAGCCCCAACTTCACCTACAGTGAGGTTGGCGGCCCGGAGGCGAAGGATCCTAGTGAGGGCAATCTGCAGCTTGTCGTCCTCCGGGGCCAAGTTGCTCCAATCCTTGCCGCGCACTATCGCGGTCCGGCGCGGCGAGGTGAACTGCTCGGGTTCATTTTCCATGACCCAGCACCAATCAGCCCTCCACTCTTCCCACTTGCCGCGGAGCTCTCCGATCAAGTACGCCTCCTTCTTTCCAAGCCTGAAGATCCAAGAGATACCGCCGGAAAGTGGAGATCCGGACTCTACTCTAGGTGTGAAGAAGTGGCGGAAGAGAGCTACGTTTGGGTGGACCCTGACATAGTTTTCGCACAGATGTGCGAAAACGGCCAAAGTAAGAACGTCATTCGGGGTGAAATCTAAAAGGTGGAATCCATATGTGTTCATCACATCGCAGAAAAACTCTGAATACGGAGGACAGAGACCGCAATGGAAGAACAAGGCGAAGAAATGGTAACCTCCCGGGTACATGTCGACGGCTACGGCAGGGAGGACTCTGGTGCGAGGGTGAGCCTTCGTCTCCTTTGCCCAGAACAGGTAATACTTGTCCCGCAGCTCCCTCGGGCCGAGCCTCGGCGGGAAGACCACCATCCTTCTCCGCATGGCTGCCAGCTGCGCTGCCTTGTCGGACTTCTCCTTCTTCGCCTTGTCGCTCTTCGCCTTGTCGCTCTTCGGGGCCATGGCGGGGGCGGCGAGGGTGGTCGACGGCGCTGAGGATGCTGGAGACGGCGGAGGAAGGGTGGAGCTCGGCTCTCTGTCGACCTTTGGGGAGGCAGAGAGCGGCGGGGGTTTCTGGAGATTCAAGGCACAATGAAAGCAATGGGGGGAAACTGCCCCTGCGTCCTCTGCTTTTAAGGGGGAAGTGGGGGACGTTCCGCATTTTCCCATTAAAGAAGCAGGCCACGATCTCTCCCACGACGCCGCAATCGACGCGTGCCGTTAGGGAGAGATGCGGCAGATGCGGAGTGGGAAACGGCGCGCCGTGGGCCGCGTGTGCCCGTGCACTGTTTTGGGCCTGGCCCAACAGCGCTCGGCACTGTGTGTGGCCCAGGCCCGGGGGCTCCTGTCGGTGTACTAAAGTAGGGGTACCTTAGTATCCCGACTTGTGCACGGGGAGTAGCAGCGTCCCGTGGTCTGGCACACCACGCGCCCGCCAAAGCCCGCTCTGGATCCTTTGAAGCCATTCAAGAACAAAGTATTCAAGTTAAGAGACAAGACCCCGGCAAGAGGGGCTTGCCGGGAAGGCCGCACCAGGCTCAAGGTTATCATTCCAGCACAAGACCCTGGCAAGAGGAGCTTGCCAGGAAGGCCAAAGAACAGCACCTCAGAAGATATATTGTGGCGCATCGTGCGCCCCGGCAGGACCCGGAGAGCGACAAGCTTCCGGGCCCGGCAAGATAGCAACCCTGGCAAGGTGCTTGCCGGGGGAGGCTTACACTGTGTGCCTGCGCTCTAGCTCATCTAGCCACACGTCGCCCTGGGGCCCTTCCAGGGGCACGTGGCAGATGGTTGTGCAGCCTGGGGCACACGGTGGCGAGCCGCGGTGACGAGGCCATCGTCGTGGCGAACGGAGACGCTCGGGCGGACGCTTTTGGGGTGACGGCGACGGGCATTCAATGCCTTTGTCCCCCACCGTCTGGGTTAGGTATAGATCACTGTACGTGCACTGTTCATGCACTGTTCCATCTACCACCGATTTTACACTTTTGCCCTCATCTACGTTGACACCTGTCGGTGACCCCTTTGAGCTATAAAAGGAGGCCCATGCACAACGTAGAGGGGGTTCGATCCCAAAAACTCGATCACTCCCACGCTCAGTGTAGCTTGCACTGTTGATCTTCAAGCTCCCGATCTCAAGAATTCAATACAACCAAGGCAGGAGTAGGGTTTTACGCGTCCGCGCGGCCCGAACCTGGGTAAACTGCCCGCGTGTGCCCCTCGATCTGCTCTTTGTGCTCCCTCCGCTCCCTTGCCGTACCGTGGAAGTGGCTCCGGTCCCATAGGTGTTCGTGGGCGGTCAGTTTCCCCGACACAGAGAAGTAATAAATCATATCCTGGGGACTACGCACACAACCAGGATCAAGAGAATTAAACCATGTTTTAGCATCACCCTTTAACGAGAATGGAAAAAGCTTAAGGATATAATAGTAACGAATTGTTTCCTCATTGTTGAACAGGGTGGCTATATCATTTAGTTTAGTAAGATGTGCCACAATAGTTTCAGATTCATAACCACGGAAAGGATCTGATTCAACCAAGGTAATTAACTCAGGATCGACCGAGAAATCATAATCCTTATCAATAATAAAGATAGGTGAAGTAGCAAAAGCAGGGTCATATTTCATTCTAGCATTCAAAGACTTTTTTCAGCTTAGCTAACCGTTTCTTAAGATCATATATATCATTGCAAGCAAGAAAGTCTCTAGCAGTTTCTTCATCCATAACATAACCCTCAGGAACAACAGGCAATTCATATCTAGGGGGAGAATCTTCATCATCACTTTCATCAATAATATCAGTTTCAATATTTGCATTCCCCCTAACCTTAGCAATTTGTTCATCAAGAAATTCACCTAGTGGCACAGTATTATCAAACATAGAAGTAGTTTCATCATACATAGCAGAAGTAGCATCATCAAGAACATGCGACATATCAGATTCAATAGCAGGAGTAGGTGTCGCAAGTTTACTCATACAAAAGGGTGAATCAAGTGCAGAGCTAGATGGCAATTCCTTACCTCCCCTCGTAGTTGAGGGATAGATCTTGGTTTTTGAGCCCTTGAAGTTCTTCATAGTGATCAACAGATATAAATCCCAAGTGACTTAAAGAATATAGCTATGCTCCCCGGCAACGGCGCCAGAAAATAGTCTAGATAACCCACAAGTGTAGGGGATCGCAACAGTTTTCGAGGGTAGAGTATTTAACCCAAATTTATTGATTCGACACAAGGGGAGCCAAAGAATACTCTCAAGTATTAGCAGTTGAGTTGTCAATTCAACCACACCTGGAAGACTTAATATCTGCAGCAAGGTAATTTAGTAGCAAAGTAATATGGAAGTAACGGTAGTAGCGATAAAAGTAACGGTAGTATTTTTGTAATGATTGTAACAGTAGCAGCGGTAAAGTAACTAAGCAACAAGCAAAATGTGAAAAGCTCGTAGGCATTGGATCGGTGATGGATAATTATGTCGGATGCGATTCCTCATGTAATAGTTATAACATAGGGTGACCCAGAACTAGCTCCAGTTCATCAATGTAATGTAGGCATGTATTCTGAATATAGTCATACGTGCTTATGGGAAAGAACTTGCATGACATCTATTGTCCTACCCTCCCGTGGCAGCGGGGTCCTAGTGGAAACTAAGGGATATAAAGGAATAGAGTGCCAGACCAAATCATTAACACATAGTGAATACATGAACTCCTCAAACTATAGTCATCACCGGGAGTGGTCATGATTATTGTCACTTTGGGGTTGCCGGATCACAACACATAGTAGGTGAATATTGACTTGTTAGATAGGATCAAGAACTCACATATATTCATGAAAACATAATAGGTTCAGATCCGAAATCATGGCACTTTGGCCCTAGTGACAAGCATTAAGCATAGGAAAGTCATAGCAACATTAATCTTAGAACATAGTGGATACTATGGATCAAACCCTAACAAAACTAACTCGATTACATGGTAAATCTCATCCAACCCATAACCGTCCAGCAAGCCTGCGATGGGATTACTCATGCACGGCGGCGAGCATCATGGAATTGGTGATGGAGGAAGGTTGATGATGACGACGGTGACGATCTCCACTCTCCAGAGCCCCGAACGGACTCCAGATCAGCCCTCCCAAGAGAGATTAGGGCTTGGCGGCGGCTCCGTATCGTAAAACATGATGAATCCTTCTCTGTGATTTTTTCTCCCCGAAAGTGAATATATGGAGTCGGGGGTGATGTCGGTGGAGCCTCAGGTGGCCCACGAGGCAGGGGGCGCCCAGGTTCTTTCCGCGGGTATTTTTATATATTCCAAAATAAATCTCTGTTGAATTTCAGGTCATTCCGAGAACTTTTATTTCTGCACAAAAAATAACACCATGGCAGTTCTGCTGAAAACAGCGTCAGTCCGGGTTAGTTCCATTCAAATCATGCAAGTTAGAGTCCAAAACAAGGGCAAAAGTGTTCGAAAAAGTAGATACATTGGAGATGTATCATCCTTCCTTTCCGAATCTTTTCTTTTCCGAGAAGGTCTTCGTTCATAACGATCATCTCTACTCCTTCTCTCTCTTGGTGGTGATTCTTCTCTCCTACTCTTTCTTTTGGGAGAATCTTCTCTTCTTTTGTAGGGAGACGTACACTCATTGGAGTAGTGTCCGGGTCTTCCACAATTGTAGCAATTTTGTTCACGACTTGAAGATCTTTTGTCATTGTAGGACCTTGACTTTGAACTTCTCTCCTTGCTTCTTGTAGAACTTGTTGAATTTCTTCACCATTAGGCTCAATTCTTCATTGAAGGTTTGTTTCTCACTTGATGATGTGGGAGCATCACATGATGCTTTGTAAGCACCACTTGACTTGTTGTGGAGCTCTTCCTTATCCTTAAGTGACATCTCATGAGCAACAATTCTTCCAATGACTTCTGTAGGCTTGAGATCTTTGTAATTGGGCATCATTTGGATCAATGTGCACACGGTATCATATTTTCCATCCAAGGCTCTTAGGATCTTCTTGATGATGAATCTGTCGGTCATCTCCTCACTTCCTAAGCCGGCAATCTCACTTGTGATGAGAGCAAGCCGAGAGTACATTTCAGCGACAACTTCACCATCCTTCATTTTGAACTTGTCAAGCTGAATTCGAAGCACATCCAATTTGGATTCCTTGACAGAGTCATTACCCTCATGCATACCAATCAAAGTATCCCAAATTTCCTTTGCATTCTCAAGACGCCTAATTTTGTTGAATTCTTCGGGCACAATCCGTTAAAGAGGATATCACAAGATTGAGCATTGTATTGTAGCATCTTCAACTCTTCCGTGGTAGCCTCACAGTTTGGTTCTCTCCCATCAAAGAATTTACTTTGCTAGCCAGCACACACAATAGCCCAAACGGCAGGGTTATGTCCAAGAATATGCTTTTTCATCTTATGCTTCCAACTAGCAAAATTAGTACCATCAAAGTAAGGACCTCTACTGTGGTAATTTCCCTCGCTAGACGCCATACTCTCCTAGGTTGTGAAACCAGGGCTGTGATCACCAAAATCTATGGAAATCAAGGCAAATGGAGCTATATGTTGTTAGTAATTACCAAAACCACCTAGGGATAGTTGCACTTTCAAGTATACTCCGCACGGGGTGAGGAAGGCAGTCTTCTCGACGTCTTGTACCACCATTTTGATTTGATGGTAGCCCAAAAAGGCACCTAGTAAGCACAGTAGGTCGCACTGGGCAGTGGAGTCGACAATTTGGTCGATGCGCGACAGTGGTAACGGATCTTGTGGACAGGCCTTGTTGAGGTTGGTGAAGTCGACACACATGCGCTCCTTCCCACCTTTCTTGGGCACGACTACCCGATTTTCCAACCACTCTGGATATCGCACCTCGTGGATCATGCCAGCTTCTTGCAACTTGCGAGTCTCTTGTACGATGAAAGACTGCTTCTCAGTGGACTGGCACCTGGCCTTATGCTTTACTGGGCGCATGTTGGGGCATACGTTTAGGTGATGCTCAATCACCCCCCTCGGGAGTCCTGCCAAGTCCTTGAGTTCCCATGCGAACACCTCCTTGTTGGCGCGCAGGAATCCGACCAACGCCTTTTCTTGAGCTGGGGGAAGGCCAGTGCCTATGGTGAAGGTGGTTCCCGACGTCCCGTCTTCATCCACCAGCACCTTCTTCGTCTCGGCCCGGTCTTGAGAGAAAAGCTGCTTCTTTTTGGTTGGCGCAGCCCCCACGGCCTCCGGAGGAGCTTCGTTGGTCGGGCGAGCCATCGTTGTGGCCCTGAAGGCAAGCTCGAGGGCCCCCAGGGCCTCCTTGGTATCTCCGGCCATAGTGAGGATGTCGTTGCTCCCCGGCATCTTCATGAGGTTGTAGGCTGGGTGAGTTGCCGCCATGAACTTGGCTAGGGCTGGGTACCCAAGAATGGCGTTGTTGGGGAGGCCGATGTGGGTGATGTCGAAGTCAATAAGCTCGGTGTAGTAGTTGTTGTGGGTGCCGAAGGTGACGGGGAGTCGGATCTGCCCCATGGGGCTGGTGATGCCGTTGACGACCCCGGAGAGCGGCCTGGAGGGACACAGCCATTCGGGCGACACATGGAGCATGTTGAATGCTTCTGGGGAAAGCATGTTGAGTCTGGCCCTACTGTCGATGAGGGTCTTGGTTACAGCCACGTGGCATATAGTGGGGTGCAGAGCATCGGGAGCACGCCTGCACCTGCGATGGCCAACGGGTGGTCTCTGGAGTCGAAGGTGAGGTCGGCCTCAGGCGCAGCCCATCCTGGAGGGTCTCCCTGCAGGGCTTGGGTGGAGCCCACTTGACGGAGGAACTGCTTGACATGGCGACCCGAGGGCGGCGCCTGAGAGCCGCCGAGGAGGGTCGCGACAGCGTGGGGTGCCGGCGCCGCGAAGCATGCGACGAAGAGACCGCGTAGCTCATCCCAGGATGCCATAGATGACTCTAGCAAGCTGACAAACCAGGCGCGTGGTACGCCGGTGAGTGCCATGGGGAGCCAGCTAGCCATGACCTTGTTGTCGCCGCTGGCCGCCAAAACGGCCTCCTCGTAGGCCTGAAGGAAAACAGCCGGATCTACTGCTCCGTCGTAACGGGGTGGCATCTCTGGCCTAAACCTGAGCGGCCACTGCACTTGTCGCAAGGTAGGGATGAAGGCTCGGTGGCCTGCAACGCTGCCGCGCGCACCCACCGAGCTGGTCGGAGGAGGGGCGCCCACCATAGGAGCCTAGCAGATGGAGAGTGAGGTGGACGGAGAGTCGGAACTTTGGCGCACCCCTAGCTGGAGCGAAAATCGGATTTCGGGTTCCGCAAACCCTTGACAGGTTTGAACTCTGGGGTGCGCACGAAGAACACTCTCTACCCAGCGTGCTCACCCTACGATTCCACGGCCTAGCTCGATGAACTCAAAGAACAAGGGACAAAGGATTATACTGGTTCGAGCCACCCTGTGGTGTAATATCCTACTCCAGTGTGTGTGGTGGATTGCCTTGTATGGCTGAGGATGAACTAGTACAAGGGACGAACAGCCTCCGGAGCACTGGTGCGCGTCGGCCCTAAACAAACGGTTTTTAACACCTTTCCGCGACGGCATTTGGAACCGTCGCCAAGTGAGTGTGGGCGATAGGGGGGTCCTTCCCACACGACCCAGAAACCGTCGGGGATAGGGAGCCTTGATGCATAAAATTGTCCCTATATAACTGTTTCTGATATCTCGAATATCTCAAACGCTTCATCCTTGCTACTCGTTTGTGCTCGCATTGCCATCGCAATCGGAGTTTTGTGGTTCTGCCTAAAACCAGGCAGATTCTAGGCATGGGAGTTTTCCAGGTAGATTCTAGGCAGATTCTAGGCACGGGAGAGATTTACGATGCCTGGCATATCATAAACAGTTCATGATTATAAACCGTGTACGATAGGTAGACAATCACACACATTTAGTTTTCCCGCACCGTATGTGATAGAGTCTGACATCACACACACTTTGCAAACGGAAACTGTGTGCATGCTTGCACACGTTTCCTCTCTGTGAACCGTCTCGGATTATGGTGTATATCACAAATGTTTTTGTTTTACCAACCGTGTGTGCCGTAATGACCTGCACAACGTAATTTCGCCCTAATTTAATTGCTGCTATTTAAAATTGTACCTAATTTAAACTTGAAAGTAGGCTATAGCTTTATTCATATCCATTGGGTTCAAACAACCAATGCATTATTCGATTCACATGTACATATGTTTAAGAATTACAGAAGCACCAAATAAAGAATGATGTATCAGGGTTCTATACTTGTACTATTACGGATGGTAAAGAAAGAGGCGACAAACATTCCAGTTGCTGAACAAGGTGAAGTGGAATGGCCCTATTGTGCTCTCCTAGATGCAGAAGGCATGCAGGACTCTAGTCCAACCCCTTGTGATGGCCGGCCGCCAATCATGTAGTTTGAGAGGTAATCTTGAGTAAACTGCTTCAAGATCCACTTCAAAAGAAAAAAGATTCAGATATTGTCATCTAACACAACTCATTACGGGCAGTAAAAAGAAGGCTATAGGGTTCTTAATTACCATCCTGCAGTTCACTGTTGTCTTGCATAAAGTGTAAACAAATAGTTTGATTGACATCTTTTGACCCATTTTAGTAACAATCTTTATCAGTTTCCTCACTTGATGCTGGTTCATGAATATCTCATTGCCCCATACGCAGAAAGGGTCGAAGTGTGGATCTTTGGCAATGATATATGTACCTAAAAGCACCAAGTTAATATTAGTAGCTAAACAACAATTGAAAAATGATGTAGTACTACACTCCATCCATCCCATTATATAAGATTTTATTACATGTATATCTAGACATCATCAGAACATTAAGGTAACACTCTTCCTTGTGGCTATGTAGCCTGGGATTGCATATTTAGTTATTCAGTACAATGCATGTTGCTAAACAACAATTGAAAAACGAAAAGGCATGTTAACTGCAATATCCTTAACAGCAACCAAATATCGTAACTCATAGTGGTATTGTTGAAACTGTTATTGATGAAATTGAACTACACAACAAATAGTTGCACATATAGAGCATCACATTGTGAAGAACTGAAATAAACAAGTCACAAGAACATCTCTAGGCGATCCTTAAAAAGATAAAGGACTAAAACCCTTAGCGGATAATATATACTCCAGCAATGTTTGGCCTTTTCTAGTCGATCACCTAAACTTAAGGTTGTAAACTTCAATTTGATCAAGTTCAAAGCAGGTTCAACTGAAAGTAGCATGAATTCAAACATAAACATATATATTTTTGCATAACCGAACATAAAACATAAATTAAAAGTAAGCTAAACTACTTTAGGTCGAAGTAGAGGTCGAGCCAATCCTTCCTCGTCATGTACAGTGTGCCGCGAGCCAGGTCCGGGCCAGTACCGTCATCGGGGTCATTGAGGAAGGCACTCCTCCACTCATCGACGTCGATCTCCTCGTCCTCGGGGCCCACCTCGACGCCCTCCACGCCGCCTTCGACCTCGTCATCAGAGGAGAGTGTGATAACCTCGCCGCCCTCCGCGCCGCCTTCGACCATGTCATCGGAGGAGAGCGCAATAACCTCGTCGCCCTCCGTGCCGGCAAAGATCACCTGCTCCACCTCTACGAGCTCCGGGTGCTGGCGGCGGAGCTCTTGCAAGTAGGCCTCGTCGACGGCCTCGGCCTCGAGGCGCTCCCACGCCTCGCGGTCCTCCCGCGCCATAGCCGAGCTCACCACCCCTGGCTTCGATGGAATGAGGTGGACCGAACGTGTGCCGAAGGGGAAATTAAGCCTAGCCGTCGTGCCGTGGTAGCGGGCCTGCTAGCGGTCGTACTCCATGGCCTCAAGCTTTGCCGTGTGGAAGCTACCAAGCCACCGGCGGTTGTGGGTCTCTCGATCTGTAATCTCGGCGACCCACGTCCCCCACCGCTGCTACCGGACCCCGAGGTAGGACTTCGTCGACTGCCGGGTCCGAGGGAGGACGGGGAAGTCCTCAAACCGGTGTAGGGGCATGGCGGCGGGCGGATCAGGGGACCGGCGATGGCGGATCGGGCCCGCAGAGGATGACGGGGACACCTTGGCGGCCACCTTGCTGGCGTCGGGCGAAAAGGCCACGATAAACCTCTTTTTTCCCATTGGCTCCTCGAGCTCACCGACACATAGGCAGATGTTCAGATGGAGGCGCCAGCAATGGCGGCGATCTACCAATGGTTTTGAGGGTTGTTTGTGTCTATGTGAGCGGAGGTTTTGGGGTGTGTGTGGAGGGGGGGCAAGGTTGTGTTTGAGGAAGTACTGCGGCAACTGAAAATTTTACTAGGCGGGAGTAACAAGGCGGGCTACTGAAAATTTGGATCAAGGGTGAGCAGATATTTTTGAGATTGCAAGAGATGCAGAGGCGGGAGTAAAATGTCGAGGCTACTAAAAATTTGAATCAAGGGACTGAAGCAGAGCAGGAGTAACAGACATTCCACATGGTCCGCACATACTAATCGTGTGCTATCAAAAATAAAAACCTTCCAGGCGGTAGATATTTTCCAGATTGCCAGGGATGCAGAGGCGGGAGTTTTTGGGGAGTGAGCTAGTGTGCTTGACACGCCGGCCATGGACTGTAGCCGACGCACCTTCTCGCGTACTATACACTCACGGTGCTCCAAGATATTTTGTACTACATCTCATGCGGGTGGTGATAATAAACTGTGTGGGATCAACTTGATTTGAATTACAAAATGGGGTCACAGTGACAATGGATGTTGTTTGAATTGCTAGACCATTTTTCTGCAGTGAACATGCAACTATATACGTGTCGTAAAAGAATTTGAATTATTCAGGGTTCGTTTGGACATTTTATACATTAAACAGGGTTTCTGGCCATTTCACGTGCACAATTCAAAATTAAACTACATGCACATGCTCCGGTGTATACAAATTGGTTGAAAAATCAAATTTGTTTCCTTCAGTGCATGCTTAGGTCCCATGCAATAAATGGGAATGAATTTTTTGGGTTTCGTTTGGCCTTTTTATACATTAACTGGGTTTTCTAGGCATTTTATGTAAATAATTCAAATTTGAACTACAAGCACATGCTCCAATGCACCAAAGTTGGTTGAAAAATCACATGTGTGTCCTTGGGTGAATTTCTAGGTCCCATGCAAGAGATGGGAATGAATTTCAAATACTAGTGCATTGTTGATTGCCGGCAAAACATTGAGATACCTGGTTTTTAAATTCTAGTAAATCCAAAACTCGTCTGAAATTCATGAAACTTGGCATGCTATCATGGAGCGGCATCAACATGTTGTGTTGAAAATTTTGTCCCATTTGGGGCAGGTTTGGGTATAAGCATGAAAAATTCAGTAAATGCATGAAAAATATCAAATGAACTCAGAAAGGGTTGATAATTGATGATGTGGATTTGAATGGTGCATTTTGAACACACAAAAAGTATGGACTTCAAATAAGTCAAAAAATGAAATGCCTTTTTAATAGATGAGTTTTCGTCCGAAACCCTGATACTTCAAAAGAGATTGTCCATTTTGTACACGAAGTGCATCCAGTTTTTGACGTAACCCTCTCTACTTTTTTGCACATGCTATGTGGCTGAAATGATGATACCATGCCAACTTTCAACCTTTTCAGAGTTTATTTGAAGTGTTTTTCAATTTCAGGGGCATTTAGCTCTAAAAAATTCAGCAAATGCATGAAAAATACCAAATGAACTCAGAAAGGGTTGATAATTGATGATGTGGACTTGAATGGTGCATTTTCAACACACAGAAGTCTGGACTTCAAATAAGTTCAAAAAAAATGAAATGCCTTTGTAACAAATGAGTTTTCGTCCGAAACCCTGATACTTCGAAAGAGATTGTTCATTTTGTACAAGAAGTGCATCTAGTTTTTGTCGTAACCCTCTCTACTTTTTTGCACATGCTATGTGCGTGAAATGATGATACCATGCCAACTTTCAACCTTTTCAGAGTTCATTTGAAGTGTTTTTCAATTTCAGGGTCATTTAGCTCTTAAACAATTCTGTAAATGCATGAAAAATACCAAATGAATTCAGAAAGGTTTGACAATTTATGATGTGGATTTGAATGGTGCATTTTGAACACACAAAAAGTCTGGATTTCAAATAAGTTCCAAAATAATGAAATGCCTTTGTAACAGATGAGTTTTCGTCTGAAACCATCATACTTCGAAAGAGATTGTCCATTTTGTACACGAAGTGCATCCAGTTTTTGTCGTAACCCTCTCTACTTTTTTGCACATGCTATGTGGGTGTAATGATGATAACATGCCAACTTTCAACCTTTTCAGAGTTCATTTGACGTGTTTTTCAATTTCAAGGTCATTTAGCTCTAAAAAAATCTGTAAATGCATGAAAAATACCAAATGAATTCAGAAAGGGTTGATAATTGATGATGTGGATTTGAATGGTGCATTTTGAACACACCAAAAGTCTGGACTTCAAATAAGTTCAAAAAAATGAAATGCCTTTGTAACAGATGAGTTTTCGTCCGAAACACTGATACTTTCAAAGAGACTGTCCATTTTGTACACGAAGTGCATCCATTTTTTGCTATAACCCTCTCTACTTTTTTGCACATGCTATGTGGGTGAAATGATGATACCATGCCAACTTTCAACCTTTTCAGAGTTCATTCGAAGTGTTTTCCAATTTCAGGGTCATTTAGCTCTAAAAAATCAGTAAATGCATGAAAATACCAAATGAATTCAGAAAGGGTTGATAATTGATGATTTGGATTTGAATGGTGCATTTTGAACACACAAAAAGCCTGGACTTCAAATGAGTTCAAAAAAATGAAATGCCTTTGTAACAAACGAGTTTTCGTGCCAAACCCTAATACTTCGAAAGAGATTGTCCATTTTGTACACGAAGTGCATCCAGTTTTTGCCGTAACCCTCTCTACTTTTTTGCACATGCTATGTGGGTGAAATGATGATACCATGCCAAGTTTCAACCTTTTCAGAGTTCATTTGAAGTGTTTGGAAATTTTTATGCATTAACTGGGTTCTCAATGCATTTATGTGCATAATTCAAATTTGAACTACATGCACATGCTCCAGTGCATATAAATTTGTTGAAAAATCAAATTTGTGTCCTTGGATGCATGCTTAGGCCCCATGCAAGAAATGGGAATGAATTTCAAACACCAGCGCACCGTTGATTGCTGGCAAAACATTGAGATGCCTGGGTTTTAAATTCTAGTAAATCCAAAACTCGTGTGAAATTCATGAAACTTGGCATGCTATCATGGAATGGCACCCAACATGCTATGGCATTTTTTGTGTCCATTTTGAGAGAAGGCGCACTCGAATAATGACAGCCAACAAAGGCATTTTCAAAAAGTAGCTGCCACTTTAATATCTCAAACGTTTGTAGAATTCATACCGTGTGCGTTCAATTGACCATTCACGTGACACCACGTGTCTTGGTTCTAATGGCTGTAGGAGGTGCCATGCGGACAGCTGCTTGATCTTGACTGGACGGGAGGTGTGCGAGCACAGTCCGGTGCGCAGGCTAACTGAGAGGCGTGCAACTTGTCCTCTAATGCGCAGGCTCACCGAGAAGCGTGCGAGCTGTACGCTGCGCAGGCTCAGTGGGAAGCGAGCCCTTTGTCTTCCATGGCCGCCCGCCTTCCTCTCCATTAATGGTGCCCGAGCTGCTATTTAATACGGGCGGCCTTACTGTTCGCCTCCCATTCCCCTCCCTCCCGCAGACCTCCACCAACACCATGGTGCAGAACGATCATCTCCCACTAGTCTTCAAGTTTGGTGAAGTCGACTCCGAGCCAGAGGAGATAGAAAATAAGGAGGAATGGGGCCTCATAGACATGGCCCAGAATGAGCTGGCCGCGGCGGTTGCTGCCCCCGCTCCCATCCCAGCTCCCTTCCCCGCGCGCGCGCCAGCGACCATCCCCGTAGCATTGACGGGCTGGTCGCCGAGCACTATCGCAGAGCTGGAAGCCGCGGGCGTCAGCGAGGTCTCCACGGACCTGCGCGACCTCGTGTACATGCCAGCGCCAGCGCCCGTGCTCGTGATTATCACCATCATCATCTCCCCCTTGGTTATAAATTTTTTCAAGTATAGGTGGTGGAATGTTCACAGGACCTTGGAAACACAAGAAGGTTAATAAGTACGGTGATACTAACTAGCATGCATGTGGATGAAACAATTCTAATTACGGTGGAAGACAAACGTACCGAAAAAATAAGGATCCCATGCAAGAACAGTGCCACGAGTGGTGGCAGCCAACACAAGACGCTCGTATTGAATTGCATCACAATACTCATTCATGTACAAAAATTGATTTTTGAGCAATATCCATCAATCCGTGGAAGCAGAGATGGCAACAAGCTTGTCAAAGATAGCAACAACATCATAGTTCTTGTATTCCCAAGAGCGGTTGGGAACTCGAGAAATTACTATCTTCCATAGACGAATGCCATGATGATTGTATCTGAACGTACGTAGACTATGTGTGTGCTGAACCTCATGGTAGTCTGAGATTTTTGGACGTGGAACCCAGTGACGAGTGCACACATTCACAAGTTCCCACTCGCAGTTGTTCCCAATATAAACAACCCAATCTCCATTTGCGCCTGCACAGGCCTTACCCTTAAGCGATGGCATCTTAACATCACACGTATAATTATAAAGCGGCAGCAACTTGCACAAGGCAAGGCTTCCGTCGTCCTCATGACGGCGAGCAGGGTCATGGAGAAGAAGATAGGGGAGATCAAACCGCTCCTGAACCCTTGGGTTCTTTGTAATTATCCTATTTATTGAGTCGAGAAAGGTCTTGTACGAACCTGCCATGCTAGACCAGGTGATGACGTCGCACCGATCAATGAATTCCTCCACCATGTCATCTTTCAGATTAGGGCAAGAATAACAGGGTCATTTCCAGCCTGTTCCATCCATGGAGAAGACGATCGAACAATGGTAGAAGGAAGGGTGAAGGCAAATGGAGGGAGGAAGAACGTGCGACAGCAGTTCCAAATCGAGAGGGAAAGGCGAAGAGGCGGTGGACGGTTGCCATGGTACAAGAAGAGGCTAGTGGGGAGCGAACGGATGCCACAGAGGTCACACACTGATGACAAGGCCGAGTGAACCGCATGTCGTATATCGCACACACATTGATCTGGCTGACCATTTCTTTCGTGTTGCCTAATCACAAACAGTTCATCCGAGTGAACCGTATGTTGTATATCGCACACACCTTCATCTGGCCGCCCGTTTCTTTTGTGTTGCCTAATCACAAATAGTTCATCCGAGTGAACCATATGATGTGTATCGCACACGCTTTCATCTGGCTGCCCATTTCTTTTGTTCCTCCTCATCGCAAACAATTCATTTAACTGAACCGTATGCCCTTAATCGCACACGCAACTAAAATCTGAACCGTGTTTGATGCATCCGTCTTTGCAAACTTTTTACACATATTTGATGGTTTTCATGCACCACCGTTTGCGATGATTGCATCGCACACAGTTTCTCGAAGGGTCTCTCATCGTAGTGTCGCGTTAGTAGCATCCTGCAGTAGTGGAGGAGAGGTGTTCTTGGGCTCAGATGAGCTTGTTGTGTCTCTTCTACTAGGTGAGCTCTCTCACGGATCGAGATCTGATCAGCCCCCTCTATGGTGGTGGCGAAGTCCTATTTATAGTGGCCTTGGTCCTCTTACCATATATCGGAGGGAAGGGGTCCCACAACAACCAAATTTGAAGGGGAACAACTAGTACAAGTTATCCTGACAAAAGTGGTCTTCGCCTGCCAAAGGCTCTGGTGGTGACGCCGCACCGGGCTCCACGATGACCTCCGTTCTGCAGCCCCGACCGTACTTGGTCTTGTTGCACCGATATGGAATCCTTTGCCTGATCCCTCGGGACTCCGCGCCTGCGCTTGCCCTCTTAGCACCAAAGAGGAAACTGGTACACTGCGCCGCTGGCGCCCGCTTGGCCTTGGTCGTCATGGCTCACATCACGTGAACCTCGCGAGGTGCTCCTTGCGTAGATATCTCCGCTCCACGGGTGCCAGCCTAGAGAGCATGCCGCTAGGGAGGTCTTGTTGTCGCCCGCCTCGCGAGGCTTGGCCCCTCACGAGGGTCTTGAGTTGTAGTTGCTGAAGTTGGGTCGTACCATGCCGCTGATGGAGCCACGTCACAAGCCGCAGGCAGGCAAGTCTGGGTACCCCCGTTCCCAGGACGCCGACACGCGTGGACGATGCACCTACACCCATGCCCCGGGCGAGGTGGTCCGGCTGGATTTGAGACCAGCGATGAGCAGAGATAGAGTGTGGACACCTATGTCTTTCTTAGATCTGGAGAGCATGAGAGAGTGAAAGAGAGGATCCCTAGTAAAGCAAGTCAAAATATATACTCGTGTACAATGTATATTCAAATGTACCCCCTCCATTCCAAAATAATCATATTTTTAGGACTTTCAAGAGTAAAGATTTTTGAAGTTTGACAAATCCTGAAAGTTTAATTCAAGAGAACTATAAACATTAATGCTTATGCTCCCAAATATTGAACGAAGTGCCAAATAAGCCTCTGCGAAACCGCACAAGACTAATGTTTGGTGGTAGGAAATTATTGTCCTGACTCTGACCCATGTAGCCTATCGACCCGATGTCCAAAGGTCTAAATCGGGGTAGGTTTGTCACTTCACCAAGATGCCAGTCTTAGCCACCTCTAAGAAGCATTCATACACCATGGGTGCGTAAACACCTCTATGCACTCGGTCGAAATCTATCCCGCCCACTATGTGGGATACCTGAGATTAACTGTCCTACCCCGACCCGCAATATGTCCAAAATTTCAGATGGGGGGCAAAGTTTGTAACTTTCCCCAAATTTCAAACAAACACGTCCCAAACTGAAACATTGACCCCCCTTAGTTCCCCTCCCTCCGTTTCCTCGTTCATACTCCGTGGGCGCCAAAACGCCCTCTCCACCAGCCGCGAAACCTTAGCCTCCCCCGTCCTCCACCCCATCGCACCCAATCCACCGCCGCCCTCCTCCATCATGCCGGAGCCGGCACCCTGACATCGTCATCCAACGCAACCGCAACCGCAACGCCCTCAAGGACTTAGCAGCTGAAGCCGAGGCAGAGCTGCCTCCATGACGCCGACGTCGACGTGCGCCATACCGGAACCACTTCAACCATGCTGTCCTGCGCCTCGCTGCTGCCGCTCCACTGTCGCAACCGCCCACCGCACCAGAGTTGTTCCTGCTACGCGTCGTTCGCCGCCTCGGATCTTGTTCCCCGCCGCCGACAGACAGCCACCGCACCATACTCAACAACTTGGCCATGGGTTCGTCCAAGGCTCCACCGTCCTCCACAACTTCTCGTTTACAGCGAACCACAAGAAGATCGTTGGAAATATAGAAGGAGGACACAACACTGCAAGAAAAAGGAGGTACTCCTCTTCCCTTATTCGTGCAAATCTTACGTCTCTGCTCACACATCGTATTCATCCCACGAAAGAAAATAGTTGAGCATTTCTTATTGCACCTTCTTCGTGATACTAAATGCACAAGGTTTCCTCCCATATACTATTTCACCTTAGCCAGAGGTCAGTCGCCCGCCTGGATTTCAATTCAGGGTCAGTTGATTCGCAATTAGAATAAGAAGCACCTGCTTAGGTGCGCGGAGCACCTAGTCTGTCTGTTTGCCAGGGAACTGGCACATCGGTGTCTATCATAGAGGTGTGGGGCGCAGGAGCTACTTGCGCCCGATCTAGAGGTCGGCGGGGCTTGAAGGGATGGCCGGGGGGTGGTGCCAAGCATGCCGGTGCGGTGAGGTCGAGGGGAGGGCGGAGGCAGGGGCAGGGTCGGTGGTCGCTGGCGTTTCGAGGAAGATCATCAACACTGACTGGTTGGAGGTAGATGAAGGCCATATGCATGTTCTTTGTACATCGAACGATGCAGAAAAGATGGACTGAACTATTTGTTTTCAGTTAATTGTTATTTACATAGGACCACATCTTGTTTGTGCTGGAGGAGTACCTGCCCTCTGCTCATATTTCAAAATCCTATTGAAAGTGCAATCATGCCCTTAATCTTATTTTGATGTTGATGACAACAAGCATATAGGGGACTAATCATGTTTATCAAGTATATCTCAGGATTATGTCTCAAGGGCGTGTGTGGATCATGAATACCGACAAATTTATATCACTCAAGAGCGCATATACAATACAATAGCGTTGGCTCTTTTTCGGTTTGTTCTTGAGTATAGGGATCCCGCACTATTAAGAGGGGACCATTGGATTTCGTGAAAGACTAGCTCAAAACCCACAAAGTATCCGCTCACAACATCCCCGCTTCACCCCTAGCTCTTCTACTATTGTGTGCACAAAGATCTTGTGTGAAACTGAGCTAGTGTGCTCTGTTATCACCACACGTACGGACTTCTTCGGACGTCCGACCCTTCACATTCTACTGGACGTCCGGCACTCTCCGGATGTCCGGTGTATCGTCACAGAAGAAAATAGCGGTTTTTCGTTCCTCACCGGACGACCGGCACATTCCGGACGTCCGACCCCTCACTGCCAAACGGACGTCTGGCTCCCTCCGAATGTCCGGTGCATCTTCACAGAGAGAAAATAGAGGATTTCCGCTCACCTCCGGATGACCGGCTCGTCCCGGACGTCTAGTGGTTGTGTATCTGGTGCTCTTCGTGGCCTGACCTGGTGAATCCACAATGTCCGGATGACTGGCAGTTCGAGCGGACGTCCGGTCCAACCTGTGCCATCGGACGTCCGGTGTTGTCCGGACGTCCGACCTCAACAGTACATTTAGTGGATCAACAGTCTGTTTTACACTACGACTATATATAGCCTTCTCCTCTCACAGGATACGGTAGACCATTCACTTTGAGCTTACCCAAGAACACATTTCACTCTCTCTCTCACTCTCAAACACCAAATCTTAGATCCCCAAAGGATTTGAAAGCATTTGAGAAGTTGTCCACCCAAGTGATAGATCCACTCCTTCTCCTTCTTTGCACCAAAGGAATTTGTGATTTGAGAAAATCTTGAGCTTTTCCCCGTCGTTCTTGTTACTCTTGGATGTTGGAGACTCCTAGGTGGTAGGAGTCATTCGAAGAGGAATCAAATATTGTGATTACCCCCGGAAAGTTTGTGAGGGTTTGGAGGCCACCTAAAGGTCTACCACTAGTGGTTGGGAATCGCCTTCATGGTGATATCTCAAAGATAGAATAGGGTGAGCCTTCGTGGCGTTGGTGTGCCTTCGTGGTAACACCCACCTCTCTAAACGGTGATGTAGCTTCCCTCCAAGGAAGTGAGCATCGGCATACATCCTCGTCTCTCAAAGTTGCGGTTATTCCTAACCCTAACTTTCTACTTGTGGTTACTTGTCTCTTAGTCCTTACTTAGATCTCATTGTGCTTGCTTACTTACATACTTGTGCTACTATCTTACCTTGCGTAGCATCTTACTTGCAATTGTTAGGCTCACTTTCATATTCCGCATTTTTGCCTAAAATTGCTAAGTAACAATTAAAATTTGTAATTGTACCTATTCACCCCCGCCTCTAGGTCCATCTCGATCCTTTCAATTGGTATCAGAGCGATGTGCTCTATTCTTGTGGCTTAACCGCCCTAGAGCGAGATGAACCCCGATGGGACTCCCCTTGTTGTGGATCCGAAGAGTACGGACATGGCTTCCACGGAAGTCAAGTCCTTCACTGCTGAGGATCTGGAATGGGCGCTTGCTAAGAGAAAGGAGGAGCATGATGCTTCTCTTGAGGCCTTGGTCCAAATGAGACTAACCACACTAACCACGATGCTTGCACCACTTTCTGGTGGTGCGGCATCGAGGCCAGTTGTGCCTACCCCTTCACTTGGTCAACAACCTCCTAGTAATGAACACTCCAGTGTTCCTTGGCTTTATGCAAGACCTCAAATAGAGAAACCAAAGTATAACCCACAAGGCAAACCTCCTTTACTTGATCACACTACCGATTTTGCTTTGTGGAGAGTTGCTATGCAGGATCATCTTCGATATGGAAATGATGAGATGTTGGAGATCTTGGAGTATGGCTACCAAGCTGTTGATCCGAAGAATCTTACTCCAAGAGAGGTATATGACAAGAATCTCAACGATACTACAATCATGTGCATAAGGAGAGGTATGACTGACAAGCAAAGGAGACCATACATACATATCACAAGTGCCAAAAAATTATGGGATAGCTTTGTGAGGACCAAGACCGGTACCTCCACTCTCCGGCTTGCTTAATATAAAATTGCCAAGGGACAATTGCAAAACTTTTGTATGGAGAAAGGTGAATCTCCCAAGCCACTCCTTGAGCGTCTCATGACTCTCAGCGCCGACATCGAGTCATGTGAGTGTGAAAAGACACAAGATGGATTCAACTTGACTAAGCGATTTTTCATGGACAAGTTGCTTCATTCTCTTGCTCTCTATCATCACCAAATGGTGTGGGATATAAGACAACACCATGGATTCAGGGTAATGACTCCAGATGACATCATATCCACTTTCCAACTCTTTGAAGAGTCAAAGGCAAATGCCACGAAACATCTTGCCATGCATGGTACCTCAACATCAAAAATCAATCTTGCATTGAAGGCCAAACATGTATATGAATAAGAGAAAAAATTATGGGATAGCTTTGTGAGGACCAAGACCGGTACCTCCACTCTCCGGCTTGCTTAATATAAAATTGCCAAGGGACAATTGCAAAACTTTTGTATGGAGAAATGTGAATCTCCCAAGCCACTCCTTGAGCGTCTCATGACTCTCAGCGCCGACATCGAGTCATGTGAGTGTGAAAAGACACAAGATGGATTCAACTTGACTAAGCGATTTCTCATGGACAAGTTGCTTCATTCTCTTGCTCTCTATCATCACCAAATGGTGTGGGATATAAGACAACACCATGGATTCAAGGAAATGACTCCAGATGACATCATATCCACTTTCCAACTCTTTGAAAGTCAAAGGCAAATGCCACGAAACATCTTGCCATGCATGGTACCTCAACATCAAAAATCAATCTTGCATTGAAGGCCAAACATGTATATGAATAAGAGAAAAGTGAAGAAGAAGAAGATGATGGGGAAGAATATGGTGATGAGATTGACTCCGATGAGAGCCCTTCATATGAAGACATTGCCCTCTTTGTCAAGAAGTTTAGCGCGGGAAAATTCAAAGGAAGATTCCAGAAGAAGAAAATGAGAACATGTTACAACTGTGAAGAAACAAACCACTTCTCCAATGATTGCCCCTATGAGAAGAGAGAAGATAAACCAAGGTTTCCCAAGACATTTCCCAAGAAAAAGTTACCAAACCCTTTGAACTCAAAGCTCAAGAAGAGAGATGGGAAAGCAATGGTTGCTCATGAAGAATCCGATCTGGATGATGTTAGTGGTGTTGCCGGAGTTGCTCAAGATTCCAAAAACACTTTGAGACTAGTAAACAAGAGTGGTGAAGTTGTCACCTACAACTATAAGAAAGACTACAAGGGCAACGCTCACAAGTGCCTAATGGCAAAGGCCGTGGTAGAAGATGGAGAGGACCAAAACTCTCCTGACAAGGTCAAGGTAACCCCACGATCAAATCCTCCTCTCTTCACTCCTCTTACTCCTAGTGATGAGTACCTTGATGCAGAGGATAAACATGATGATAATGATATAGATGACCTCATGTTTGCTAAATTAAATAAGGTCATGTGCTCCCTCAAAGGAAAGAAGCTCACTATGTTTTGTATGCTTATGGAGATGGCGGGTAAGCACACCGTCACCATTAAGGAACTCGAAACCCTCGTAACTGAGGAAAAGGAAAATGTGAAATCCTTGAGCGGAAAGTCCAATATGAGGAAGCATGAAATGATGAACTATGCTTGAAAATTGGTCCAAACATTGATGTTCATGATAAAGATCTTGCCTCCTTGAAAAAGCCTAAGGACTCTTGCGAAGAGTTAATGAATGATAAAAGTAAGCTTGTGAAGTCACATGTTTGTCTATCTAAGGATTGTGAGCTCCTATCCATGTCCCTCAAGACTAAGGAAGAGGAGCTCACCCTTCTTAAAAAGAGTTTTGTGACGCTCAAGCTTACTTATCTTGAAACTCTAGCCAAGGCTTACTCTTCTCCTATTATCAATGTTGATGCTTGTACTACTAACTCTAGCAGTGATCTAGCATCTATTCTTGAGGACAATCGTTTTCTCAAGGCTCAAATCGAGAAAGGTCTCTTGACATGTGCTCAAGGACAAAAGAACCTTAATGAGGTATTAAGCCAACACAATGAGGTGTTTGCCAAAGAGGGGCTCGGGTTTGACCCAAGCACAAGCAAGAAGAAGACGTCTTCTCAAAAGTGGACCACTCCTATAAAAGAAACATTTGTACGAGAAGGGCACAAGGAGAAAGGTAAGGTTGTTTGTGGGAAGGCCACAAGGGGCATGCCCACACACAACAAGCCAAAAGAGTCCATGCCTCCATCCTATGTACTTTGTAAGACTAAGGATTGAGAACTTTATGCAAAATCTATTGGTCCGTGAAATGCATTCCGGTTCTATGCTATTTGGGTCCCTAAGACCCTTGTGACTAACTTGAGAGGTCCATTGCAAAATGGGTGCCTCTAACCAAGTCATAATTGTGTGTAGGTTGCTTTATCTGGTGGAGTAAATTGGGTGATCGATAGTGGATGCACAAATCATATGACCAGAGATAGTAAATTGCTCTACGATTTCATGGAAGCTATTCAACCATTTATGAACATTATGTTTGGTGGAGGATCAAAAGGACATGTACTCGGATTGGGCAAGGTGGCTATCAAAAATGGCATGTCTCTCGCAAATGTCATGCTTGTTCAATCCCTTAAATATCATTTGCTTTATGTTCGCCAATTTGCTTCTGTTGGTTATGATACACTATTTGGACTAATGGATGTGAAAGTCTTTAAGAGAGATACTCTTGAAGTAGCCTTTTTCGGAGTGTTGGATGGCAACCTTTACACGGTTGATTTCTCGAAAGAGAGGACATTCCATGCAACTTGTCTAATGGCCAAGGCCGACAAGGGGTGGCTATGGCATCGCCGGCTAGCCCACGTCGGCATGAGAAATCTTCAGGATCTCTTAAAATGTAATCACATCCTTGGACTAACAAATGTCTCTTTAGAGAAAGATCGTGTGTGTAGTGCATGCATAGCCGGGAAGCAACATCAATCAAAGCACCCACCCAAGAATATCGTGTCTACCTCAACGCCTTTGGATCTCCTTCATGTGGATCTTTTTGGGCCTCCTTCATGGGATAGTCTTGGTGGGAAAAAGTATGGGCTTGTCATTATTGATGATTACTCAAGACATACATGGGTGTTCTTCCTCAAGTCCAAGGACGAGACAAAGATCACCTTCATTGATTTTTCCAAGCAAGCACAATGCAAGTTTGACAAAGAAATCTTGGCAATAAGAAGTGATAATGGCTCTAAGTTCAAATACTACACCTTGGAAGAATTTCTTAGTGATGAAGGGATTGAGCATCAATATTCAGCTCCATACACTCCTCAACAAAATGGTGTAGCCAAAAGGAAGAAAAGTACACTTGTGGAGATGGCAAGGTCCATGTTGTATGAATACAAGTCGCCACATAGTTTTTGGGCCGAGGCTGTCAACACTGCATGCCATGCATCAAACAGGCTCTTCCTTCGCAAAATATTGGAAAAGACTCCATATGAGCTCCTAACTGGGAACAAGCAAAATGTCAAGTACTTTAATGTATTTGGGTGCAAATGTTTCATCCTCAACAAAAGGGAAGAGTTAGGAATATTTCAATCCAAAACAATTTAGGGCATATTTGTTGGCTATGGATCAAACTCTCAGACCTATAGAGTCTACAACAAATCCAATGGATGTGTTGTAGAAACTTATGACGTGGTGTTTGATGAATTTAATGGCTCCCATGGGGAGCAAGTTGATCTAAGTGATGTAGGTGAAGAAGATTCTTCTCAAGATATTCTGACCATGGGTGTTGGTGCACTTCTTCCAATGGAACAAGAACCTCATGATGATGAAGATGAAGAGGGAAGCTTCACACATCATCAAACTACTTCAACACCTACACCATCACAAGCTCCTATTGCTCAACCAATGCCCTTACTTCAAGTACAAGAAGATGATCAAGTCCCTCTTCAAGAACAAGATCATCATCAAGGGCAAGAACTAGAAAGTGCAATTATTGATGATGAACCTGAACAAATGCAATACGGAGAAGAAGATCTTGCACCACGCATTGATGATACATATGTTGAGGACGTGGATGATGGACATGAAGTTGAACCTCGCGAAACCCTAACCTCCATCATGCCTCGAGTGGTCAGTCATGTTGACGTTGACAAAATTCTCACCGGCATATCGGAAATTAGAGTCACTCATAAACATTTGACAACTTTTTGTGCTCACTTCTCGTTTGTATCTAGTGTTGAGCCTCTCAAGGTACAAGACACATTGATGGACAACGATTGGCTCGTTGCTATGCAAGAAGAGTTTAACAGTTTTGAACGCAACCAAGTGTGGTCTTTGGTGGAAAGACCTACTACAGAACACAATGTCATTGGAACAAAATGGATTTTCAAGAACAAGCAAGATGAGAATGGTGTAATCATCTGTAACAAGGCAAGGTTAGTGGCACAAGGGTACTCACAAGTGGAAGGTTTGGACTTTGGTGAGACCTTTGCCCCTGTTGCCCGTCTTGAATCTATTCGCATCTTACTTCCTTATGTTGCTTTCAATGGTTTTACATTACATCAAATGGATGTGAAGAGTGATTTCCTTAACGGTCCTCTACAAGAAGAAGTATATGTATCACAACCACCTAGGTTCGTTGATCCCGATCACAAAGACTACGTGTATAAACTCCATAAGGCTTTGTATGGTCTCAAACAAGCACCTCGTGCTTGGTATGATCATTTCAAGAAGTTTGTACTCGATGATGGTTTTGTGAGAGGGGTGATCGATCCCACTCTTTTTACTAAGAGGCACAAGGGTGATTTCATCTTATGCCAAATCTATACAGATGATATCATTTTTGGTTCTCCTGACATTCATTTGTGCAAGAAGTTTGCGGCTTCAATGACCAAGAACTTTGAGATGTCACTCAATGCGGATTTGAATTCTTTCCCGGAATCCAAATTCAAGAATTTCAAGAAGGAATATTCTGATCTCAAGCAAAGTATCTCAAGGATATTCTAGAGAAATTTGGCATGACTGATGCTAGTCCATGTAAGACACCCATGCCAACCAAAAATGTACTCACTGCAGACACAAACAATATCCCTTTTGACCCATCTAAATACCGCACTATGATTGGTTCATTGCTTTATCTTTGTGCATCTAGACCAGACATCATGTTCAGTGTATGCATGTGTGCTAGATTTCAAGCTTCCCCTAGGGAAAGCCATCATAAGGCAGTTAAGCATATTCTTAGATACCTTGTTCACACCCCAAAGTTGGGTCTATGGTACCCCAAGGATGCTAAGTTTGATCTCATTGGGTACACGAATGCGGATTGGGCTAGCGGCAAAGTGGATCTAAGTGCACCTCCGATGCATGTCAATTTATTGGACGCTCTTTGGTAAGTTGGTCCTCGAAGAAACAAAATTGTATTGCCCTCTCCACTGCCGAAGCCGAATACATTGCAGCCACTAGTTGTGCAACTCAATTACTATGGATGAGGAAAACTCTGAAGGATTACGGTATCACCTATAGACATGTGCCTCTGCTATGTGATAATGAAAGTGCCATCAACATTGCTAAGAATCCCAAAGATCATCTCCGCACCAAGCACAATGATATTAGGTATCATTTCTTGATAGATCATGTGGAAAAGGGTGACATTGATATTGCTCATGTTGGTACAGATATGCAACTTGCAGACATTCTCACCAAGCCATTAGATGAAGCAAGGCTTTGTCAACTTAGGTGTGAACTTGGTATCTTGGAGCTTGACAACATTATGTGAAATCTCGCACCCATGCATGCAATTTACTTCATGGCTTGTCTTGATGTAGGCATATATTTAGGGGAAGACACTCAACTCATGAGTACTCTCACCCTATGTAATGCATAAAAAGAACAAACACTCTCAAAGCTTACCATGTTATTCTAACTATGATGCTTTAAAATGATGCAGTAGTGATTATGCACCCAAAGTCCAAATTCTTGCGGTTTCATATCACATATACTCAAACATGGTGGCATCGGCCACCGCTCTTAGCGGTTAGAATATTATTTGAGCGGGTTGTTTCTTGGGCATAGGATATTCACTGCTTAATATTTTTACCTCATACTGGTATCATCATCTCACTACCATTGTCATTTGCCCCAAAATAATAATACCAAAACAAAAAAAAAGATGAGGAAAGAAAACCCAAAATCCTGAGAGCTTCCGGTTGTTCGGTACTATTCGGACGTCCGTAAAATCTGTTCTGTCATCCTCATGCCGTACGTCCGGTATGATCAGACTTCCGTTAATTTTTATAGCTCCGGACGTCCGTAAATCACCGGGCGTCCGGTCATCCTCTGGCCCATATATGGGTGCATTGTGGGGCAGTTTTAACCTAAATCTCGATCCCCTTTCTCTTGTCCACCGCCGCCACCCACCTCATCTCCTCGGTGCGGCTGCAGTCCGGCCGGGCCCTTCGCCGTTGTGCCTCAGACGCCACCCCATGGGCCGCCCCGGTCGCCACCGTGCCTCTAGTGCCACCTCGCCGTCATAGCACCACCTATTTATTTTTCCCTCCATCTCATTCTTCACTCCGAGGTAGCACCTTACTTCTCCTCCTCTCATCAAGCGATTCTCCCTTGATCTATGGAGGTGGGTTGTTGATTTGGGTCTTCCTCCTCCTCTAGGTTCGGTTGCCAAAGATCAAGCACTATGCACGCAAGGAGGCCCCAAGTGGGTCCTCTCGTTCGTCTCGTCGTGGTGGTTCCGATGATTCACAAGAATGTGCTCGTCCTCGGAAGCATGCCGCCCAGCCTAGCAGCCCTGCTAGCGACTCCTCAACGGAGGAATTCGACTATGAGGATGAACTAGAATATATGGAGCGGGCTGAGTTTATTGTTCCCCACACCACTGCACCCAAGCCGGGAACTCGGAGGCCCGTTTTCAAGCCTCCTTCTCCTCCGGTGCAACCTCAAGGTGATGCTCGTCACATCTCCCTTGAACCTCCTCTACCTCTCAGCCGCAAAGTTAAAAGGTTCAATGCGGTTCCCATTGCTTCCTATGTTAACCAATTCTCGGTTGCTAGCGACTCCCAGGATGATCGCTTTCGCACAAACGTCTAGGCAGGCATTTTTACCACTGTCATCCTTCCTAAGGGTCTGTCTTTGCATGTGTGCATTAACTTAGAGCATATTTGTACTCATCAGGAGAAATATCCGGGGGCTATTGAGCACATCGATGCGTCTGGTGTTGCAGCTCATTTGCATTTCAGCATGATTTTAACCATGCTGCCATTCATCAATTCTATGCCACATGTTTCTTCCTCCAAATAACAGTGTCACTTGGATCACCTCCGACACCGTGCTTACCGCTTCTTATTATCAATTTCTTGTTGCCCTTGGTTTTCCTGACATTGAGTTCAAAATTCATAAGGATGACCCCAACCATAAGCCAAAGGACATTGACGTATGCATGGATCTTCTCAAACCTCTCACTGACATGACTGCTGAGGAGAAACAGAAGGATTGAACCAAATTTCCATTTGGCGCTCTCCTTTCTACATTGTTTTTTAGTGTGTCATTCGCACCACTTATCCTAAGATGGGTGACAAGGGGTCTTGCAATAGCTACTGCATCGATCTCATGCATCGCCTCTATGCGTCTGCCAAAGGGAAGATCAATGTTCCTCACTTTCTGTGGCATAAGATCCGTCTCGCTTCTTTTTAGCACAAGCAGGCCTTTCCTCATGCTCCCTTTCTTCATGCATTGATTGAAAGTGTGGCTCCGCTTCCCATTGTCCGCACTCACTTGCATGAGCGGTGGGTCATTCCACCTCACATGGCGGACGACTGGGTCAAGCCCTCTTCCTCTTCTACTAATCCTCGCCGATCTGCTGCCCGCATTCCTCCTACTGCTCCTTCCGGATCTGCATCTTTTGGGCGCATTACTCGCTTTCTTGGGAAAGCTTACTCTGCCATGATGAAGGCCTTTACCTTTCACTGCTCCCCAAATCACGATGTTGTCACTCGCATGGTCACTTCCAAGAATGCTCTAAAGGCTCGTCTGAGAGACTCTAGAGTTTTCGATGTGAGTGATGATGAACGTCTTCCTGATAATCCACCTTCTCACTTTGGTTTTCCCTCGGGTCCTGAGTGGTCTGATTTCCTTGACGAGGCTGGTGGCAGTGGTGCTCATGATGATGATGATGATGATGATGATGCTTTCTAATGATCTGACCCCCTTTTGGGTACTTGCTGCCAAGGGGGAGTAAGCACTTATCTATTATGTAATGCTGTGAGATTGGCTTGTATCGAACTAATGTTATGATTTAGTGATGAACATTTATGGGCTGTGTAATGCACCTATCTATCTATGGAGACTATTATGGTATTGTGTTATCTTGTCTATGAGATTTGGTTGTGATTGATATCATATTGAGGGGGAGCTCAACATGCTTATTTTATTTATGCACATGTTTAAGGGGGAGTTCCACAACAAATCATTTTGAATTTTAAAGTTTTTCTTACATATTGAGAAGTGCATGCATGTTGTCATCAACTACCAAAAAGGGGGAGATTGAAAGTGCCATCATGATCTTAATCTTATTTTGATGTTGATGGCAACATGCATATAGGGGACTAATCATGTTAATCAAGTATATCTCAGGATTATGCCTCAAGGGCATGTGTGGATCATGAATACAGACAAATTTATATCACTCAAGAGCGGATATACAAGACAATAGCTTTGGCTCTTTTTCGGTTTGTTCTTGAGTATAGGGATCCCACACTATTAAGAGGGGACCCTTTGGATTTCGTGAAAGACTTTCTCAAAACCCACAAAGTATCCTCTCACAACATCTCTGCTTCACCCCTAGCTCTTCTACTATTGTGCGCACCAAGATCTGGTGTGAAACTGAGCTAGTGTGCTCTGTTATCACCGGACGTCCGGCCCTTCACAGTCTACCGGATGTCCGGTGTATCGACACAGAAGAAAATAGCGGTTTTTCGTTCCTCACCGGATGACCGATCACCGAATGACCGACACATTCCGGACGTCCGACCCCTCACTGCCTACTGGACGTCTGGCACTCTCCGGATGTCTGGTGCATCTTCACAGAGATAAAATAGCGGATTTCTGGTCACCGTACGACCGGCTCATCTCGGACGTCCGGTGGATGTGTATCTGGTGGTCTTCATGGCCTGGCCTGGTGAATCCCCAGCATCTGGGCGATCGGCAGTTCGAGCGGACATCCGGTCCAACCTGTGCCACCAGACGTCCGACCTCAGCAGTACACTGCGACTATATATAGCCTTCTCCTCTCACGGGATACGGTTGACCATTCACTTTGAGCTTACCCAAGAACACATTTCACTCTCTCTCACACTCTCAAACACCAAATCTTAGATCCCCAAAGGATTTAAAAGCATTTGAGAAGTTGTCCACCCAAGTGATAGATCCACTCCTCCTTCTTTGCACCAAAGGAATTTGTGATTTGAGCAAATCTTGAGATTTTCCCCGTCATTCTTGTTACTCTTGGACGTTGGAGACTCCTAGGTGGTAGGAGTCATTTGAAGAGGAATCAAACATTGTGATTACCCCCAGAAAGTTTCTGAGGGTTTGGAGGACACCTAAAGGTCTACCACTAGTGGTTGGGAATCGCCTTCATGGTGATATCTCAAAGATAGAATAGGGTGAGCCTTCGTGGTGTTGGTGTGCCTTCGTGGTAACACCCACCTTTCTAAACGGTTATGTAGCTTCCCTCCAAGGAAGTGAACATCGGCACACATCCTCGTCTCTCGAAGTTGCGGTTATTCCTAACCCTAACTTTCTACTTGTGGTTACTTGTCTCTTAGTCCTTACTTATATCTTATTGTGCTTGCTTACTTACATACTTGTGCTACTATCTTACCTTGCGTAGCATCTTACTTGCAATTGTTAGGCTCACTTTCATATTCCGCATTATTGCCTAAAATTGCTAAGTAACAATTAAAATTTGTAATTGTACCTATTCACCCCCCCCCCTCTAGGTCCATCTCGATCCTTTCACCTATAACATAATTTCTTGTGCCATACATGTTATAGAGCTATAATATGTCTCCCATCATTTATTTCTCACACACTTGCTATCTGCTACGTTTACAGTGTACTACTTGTGCACACACTTCATCCATACTCACACTATTGTTTTTTTATGCATTGTTATTTCAGACTCTGATGCTCTGTTGATAAATACACAAAGGAAATGATAGAAGTCACTCCAGTCTAATTTTAGGATAAGCAATAAGCATTTCAGCGTTCTAAAGGGTGTAGTGTCAGCACATGTAGACAGTAAACATAGCTCTGCAAATGATGATATCATTCGCCATGAACCATCATCCCAGGTGCTTGCTTTAACTTTGTACTGTCATATGTGGTTGAATGTTGCATATGGTGTCTAGCTTGTATTGCTTCCAATTTGGTTAAATTGCATCTCCTTACTTTACAGAGTATACCTATTATAAGGGTGCCTTCCTGTTTTTGATACATACTACATGTGTCTATTAACCATGTTCTTACATCAAACTAATGCTCTTGTGTATTCCTCATCAATCACTTATGACGAGACAGTCGGGCCAGTGGGTTACTGTGAGACGTGCTACTCCTTTAAAGAGTGCAGTGTCATCCTCCCCACATGATTCTCAAGAAACAACAAGGCTAGATGAAGATAGTCAATGTAGCTATGTAGTTGCTGACCGCATCTCCCCTACACCACCATCGCAGGTGCTTGCTCTTACTTGGCAGTGTGATATGTGGTTGCATATTGCATATGGTGTCTACCTCGTATTGCTTCTAATTAGTGTAAACTGCATCTGCTTAGTTAACACATTATACCTATGAATATGACATGCCTTCCTGTTTTTGGTACATAATACGTCTTTCTATTAACCATGTTCTTACATCAAACTACTTTTCTTGTGTACCCCGCATCAATCACCTTCAAATTGACAGTGTGATATTTGTTGCATCATGCATATCATTTCAACCATGTACTGCCTCTAATTAGTTCCGTCTCCAGTTATGATGAGACACTTTTTACTTGGTACAGTGATTTTGGTTGGATCTTTAATGTGGCGTCTAGCTTGCTTCTAATTTGTTGAAATGCCTTCTGCTTAGCGTTTTTCGTACATATTCCATCCTCCTACAATGCGGTTGCCTTACATAAAAGTGATGTTCATTAGTATCATGCATCAACGGATTTGGAAGAGCGAATTTCATTTCTTTTTCTTGTGGGTTTGACTTGACAAGGCAAAATCTAAAAGGAAGAACGCACGACATGATGGTGGTCCTCTGGAGCAACCAAAACAGATGATATCTGCGTATTCTCCTGCTACTCCTACTGCAACGCAAGTTCTAAATCTCATCTCCCCTACTCCACAACCCCAGGTGCTTGCTCTAACATGGCAATGTGATATCTAGTTGCATGTTGCATATGGTGTCTAGCTTGTATTGCTTCTAATTTGTTAAATTGCATCTTCTTAGCTTACACATTATACATGTGAATATGACACACCTTCCTATTTTTGGTACATACTACATCTGCCTATCACACCATGTTCTTACATCAAACTACTATTCTTGTGTGTCCTGCATCTATCACTTGTGATGAGACAGTCATGCCCGTGGGTTAGTATGAGACGCGCTACTCTTATAAAGAATGCACTTTCATCCTCCCCACATGATTCTCAAGAAACAGCAAGTCTAAATGAAGGTATTCAATGTAGCTCTCTAGTTGAAGACCCCATTTCCCCTACACCACCATCACAGGTGCTTGCTCTAACTTCGCAGTGTGATATGTGGTTGCATGTTACATATGGTGTCTAGCTTGTATTTCTTCTAATTAGGGTAAATTGCATCTGCTTAGTTTACACATTATACCTGTGAATATGACATGCCTTACTATTTTTTGTACATACTTACATCTATCCATTAACTATGTTCTTACATGAAACTACCACTCTTGGTTATCCTGCATCAATCACTTACGATGAGACACCTTTATTCGTAGCATATTGCCTATGATTTCTAGCTTGTTGTGGTGTTGACATGTATTGCTTCTAATTTGTTGAAATACCCTTATGAGGCCACCCTTTTAATTTGGCAGAGTGATATTGGTTTCATCTTTCATATGGTGTCTAGCTTGCATTGCTTCTAATTTCTTGAAAATCCTTCTGCTTAGTTTACACATCGTAGGTGTGAATATGTAAGGTTGTCATGTTTTTCTTACATATTCCACCCTCTTCATACGGTTGTCATATCAAAGTATTGCTTGTCTATATCATGCATTAATGAGTTCTGAAGAGCAAGTTTGATTCTTTTGTATTGTGGGTACGTCTTGACAAGGCAAAGTTGAAAAAGAGCAAGGAAAATAATATAGTAGGGAATGGTGTTACTCGCGGGGTGCAACGGAAAAGGAACTTTCCTCAAGATTCTGCTGGTACTTATAGTGAAGTAGAATGTCCAAGTCCACCAGCTAGTACGTTTGTTCCGCAACTGGCATGTTCCCAAGATGCCTTCACACCTAACACTACTTCCGAAGCACTGCTGACAGTACAGGACTTGGCAAGATCATATGAACCTCATGAGCATCAACACCAAGACGGTAACTGGCCGAGTCAAGTTGCAATTGCATGCTCCTTTATATGTACTCTCACAGTTTGATGTGCACTAACACTTTCCATATTCATTGTTGAACTAGCACCACGGCGCAAGAGGAAACATTCATCAGGGATAATGCTTGACATATTAACAAAATCTAAAGGAGGAAGAATGGAGATTCATTTTGAGGAAGGTTTAAAAACCTCGTGATGCTACAGAGTCAGCCAAGTTAGTATCAGAGGCAGCTGTTGCCGTTAGGTGTCATGCACGTATCCTCCCAACGTGGATCCAGTACAGGAATGCGAAAGATGGTACCCATTTTAACACCTTCCTTGGCCATTTATTCCTACGTAATGTTATTCATCACAATTTTTTATATTGTCTTGCTCTGTCTCATACTTTCTAGGTTCCTCCTAATGAGACTCCCATTCTTTTTTCAATAGATGAGGTTCATGTTGGATCTGAAAGACGATGCAACTAAACAATCATGCACTCATGTTTTTAAGTGTGCTCTGCGACGATATCGGTATCAACTTAGAAAAACTAACTTTGAAGGCAAGGCTAACAATGAAATCACCCAAACATCTCCAGTAAAATATATTATGAATGAAGACTGGATAGCCCTTGTTAAACACTGGTCTGATCCAAAGTATCAGGTAGGGTATATGTATGTGATGAGATCACATATTGACCTCGTATTTACGTATGTGCCTTACAAGTCTATCTTATTCTAGGCTAATTGTTTGAAGAACAAGACCAACTGTTCTAAAGTGAAATTCCAACAGACAACAGGATCTCGGAGCTATATTGCACACTGTGAGGCTCTTGTAAATAGCTGTTTTTTCCTTATTTTTGTTTTGTCATATTATCGTATCTATATTTACTTGTTCCAAATACAAAGGAAAACCCGTGTGGACCAAAAAGAACCTGAACCGAATGCATTGCAAATATTCAAGGATTGTCACACCAGCAAGACGAAGGGCACGAGCCCACCAGTTCAAGTCGTTGTTGTAAGTCCTTGCTCCTCATGCCTTTGAACTGCTTGTTACTGTGAAATGTTCATTTAACTGCTTGGTTTGTAGCCAATGTCAGTTACTTTGTTCACTTTTATACACAATTGTCTTATCGTATCATTTCACCTTACACGGTTTAAAAGAGAGGAAGGATATTCCTTTGGTCTTGATCAGTAATCTAGTTGTGATGTTCATGTGCCCACACAATGATACAATAGCCTGTTTGTTCAATATCTGTTTGCCCATGATATGAATGATGTCATGGTTGTTCATCCTACTTTAAACATGTCTACTTTATCCTTAGATGTCAATGAATGTGAGGAAATAGACAATACAGTCGGCATGCTACATGGACATAGGTTCTGAAAGTGATTTTATCGCTACAATACATGCTAATGTATTATAGCATCTCACCAAAATAAGTTATGTATAAACGTGAAACCTAGTTTGTTTGTTTTTTGTCTCATTAGTAACTTATTTGGTACACTAATCTACAAATTCAAAATTTCAGCAAGCTATGGAACAAATGATTGAACAGCCACAACCACCTAAAGGTGACGACGCTACCACATACACAATGTCACCTCTTTCTGCAGTGCATAAGTATCTCTTCGCTAACAGTGCAAAAAGCACCTTCCTGCGTTAATTCTGGGTTGGTTGTCAAGGTAACCTCGTCCAAATCGCCTAATAAACAAAATATTCCGGCTAGACAAAGTGATATATGTGTGCTCCAAACACAAGTCCAATCCTAATAGATATCATTTCTAAAACAAGAATAGTGGTTGACAAATGTCGTGAAGATATGAATGGTTTTGAAACCAGACTATCAGACATTTGCTTCGTTGTTCAAGAGCAATGGCGGAAAAACGGGGAAGGTCATGCTGCTCCATCAGATTCTACAACCTGAAACATTAGCTCTCGGGTTAAATGATATGTGCTTCTATACATCTGATGGTGCAAGGACTATAAACTTTTATGCCGACAGGCCTTTTGTTGTATGTCTGTAATTTATTTTGTTGTGATACAACATTTATCGTGCTGCCAAAGACCGTGGAAATTATGACGCTATTTTTGTATAGTGTAAGTTTATCTTAGTAATGTATTCGGCATCATAGATCTCCTTTTGGCCGAAATTCAAATTCCGTAAAAAACAATTATGGGCCGTAATCAGCATGTAGCCAACTTAAAATATTGCGGCCTCAATCAGTATAAGCTTTCTTATTTTTGATAGGCATGTGCCCGCAGTGGGTCGTTAACAGGCCTAACATAATTTGAGCCCTTAGTAACAACAGGCCCTTAACATGTGTAAATATCTCGCAGGCCTAATACGACCCATAAATAAGAAGGGCCTTTATAGGCCGAAAGTCAGATTGGGCCGCAATTGGGCCAGATTATACCCATGACTTTTAAGTGGGCGAAAGATGATTGGGCCACATTAGGCCCATGTATCTCAGCTCATGCTGGACCATTTGCAGTTCGGATCATTCACGGGCCGAAAGTCAGACGGGCCGCAAATGCGCCGACCTACTAGACGGGCCTTTAACAGTCCGGAAGAGCGGTTGGGCTTGATTTGTATGAGCGAGTATATGGGCCTTTAGTAGGCGTGATGTGGCATTGGGCCACATATGGCCCATGGGCTTCATCCGACGTTAATAGGCCAAAAAGCATAACAGGCTGGAAGTGGGACAAATCTGCAATGGACCGCTGACAGGCCGTATGTTAGACCAGACCGAATATGGCCCAATTTCATCCCAGACTTTCATGGGCCGAAAGTTTCATCAGGCAATAAATGTGCACAAATGTAGCAGGACCTTTAACAGGTCGGAAACACACTTGGCTGTAATTCGTCCCAAGTACTTAGCGGACTGTTAACAGGCCAAAACAAACCATGGGACGCAATGATGTGAAATCTAAAATGGGCCATGGACGGGCTGATTTGACACTATTCCTCTCGGCCTTAACTGCGAATGGGTCTTCTGCAAGCAGGCCATTAATGGGCCAGCCCAGTAATTTTGGCTGGGCCGACCTTCTTAAAATTGAATGGGCCAATATTGGGTCGTGCCACGTGTCGACGTATCATAGGCGCCTCCTATCCATTGGTCGGTTGACATCTGTCTGCACAAGGATTGACACGTGGTCCCTTCGGCCAATGAGAATTTTACACGTTGAAAATCCCCATTGGTCCTAGCTGTTAGGGGGTTATCGAATCCAAAATCGCCCCTGATAGCTTAATGGCGACCCGTTACGGTGGATGCCATGTGTCGGTTACCCTTGACGAAAGCACTTCCATGATGCGCCATTTATCGTCATGGAAGTGGACACTTCTGTGATGATAATTTTAGTATTGTCATGGAACACTTCTACGACAACACAGGTATGACTATCTTGATTCTGTCATAAAATCATCATGGATGTACATGCATGACAGAAAACTTGACCTACTATGACAAACACGTATTATCACGGAAGTGTTTTTTTCTTGTAGTGATGGCGCTTGAGTTTCATACAATAAAGAGACAACCATAAGGCTCCTGCCGGTTACCGATAATTTACAAAACATGATCATCTCATACAATAACGTATAACTCATCACGTCTTGACCATATCACAACACAACATGCCCTGCAAAAACAAGTTAGACGTCCTCTACTTTGTTGTTGCAAGTTTTACGTGGCTGCTACGGGCTTCTAGAAAAAACCGTTCTTACCTACGGCACAAAACCACAATGGTGATCTATCAAGTTTGCTATTTTAACCTTCAACAAGGACCGGACGCGGTCAAATTCGATTCAATTAAAGTAGGAGAAACAGATACCCGCCAGCCACCTTTGTGCAAAACAAGTTGCACGTGACGGTGGAACCAGTGTCATGTACGTGGACATGTAATGTTGGTCTGGGCCGCTTCATCATACAATGCCGCCGAATCAACATAAGACATTTGTTGTAAGCAGTATGACGATCATCGCCCACAACTCTTTGTGTTCTACTTGTGCATATCATCTACGCAAAGATTTGGCTCTGATACCATTGTTGGGAAACTTTGCTTGAAAAAAAACTACGCACACGCAATGATCTATCCATGGAGATGCATAGCAACGAGAGGGAGGGTGTTTCTATGTACCCTTGTAGACTGTAAGAGGAAGCGTTTCACAACGCGGTTGATGTAGTCGAACTTCTTCGCGCTTCAACCGATCAAGTACCGAACACACGGCACCTCCGCGTTCTGCACACGTTCAACTCGGTGACGTTCCTCACCTTCTTGATCTAGCAAGATGTCGAGGTAGTAGATGAGTTCCGTCAGCACAACAGCGTTGTGACGGTGATGGTGAAGTGATCCGCACAGGGCTTTGCCTAAGCACTGCGAGAATATGACCGAAGGTGTATGATAACCCACAAGTATAGGTGATCGCAACAGTTTTCGAGGGTAGAGTATTTAACCCAAATTTATCGATTCGACACAAGGGGAGCCAAAGAATATTTGAAGGTATTAGCAGCTGAGTTGTGAATTCAACCACACCTGGAGATTAATTATCTCCAGCAAAGTGATCAATAGCAAAGTAGTTTGATAGTTTTGATAGTAGTGACAGCAACAATAGTTACAATGACAATGATAGCAGTAATTTTGTAGCAAGTGTAACAGTAGCAGCAGCAGTACTAACTTAGCAATATCAATATGGGACAAATTCATAGGCATTGGATTAGTGATTTGTTGGATGACATTCATCATGTGACAATTATAACTTAGGGCGATACAGCACTAGCTCCAGTTCATCGATATAATGTAGGCATGTATTCCGTAAATAGTCATATGTGCTTTATTAAAAGAACTTGCATGACATCTTTTGTCCTACCCTCCCGTGGCAGCGGGGTCCATATTGGAAACTAAGAGATATTAAGGCCTCTTTTTAATACATAACCAGAACAAAGCAGTAGCACATAGTGAATACATGAAATCCTCAAACTACGGTCATCATCGAGAGTGGGCCCGGTTGTTGTCACTCCGGGGTTGTCAGATCATAAACGTAGTAGGTGACTATACCTTGTAAGATCGGATCTAAAACATGAATATAATTATGATAACATAAACGGTTTAGATCTGAGATCATGGCACTCAGGCCCAAACTGACAAGCATTAAGCATAGCAAAGTCATATCAACATCAATCTAAGAACATAGTGGATACTAGGGATTGGGCCCTAACAAAACTAACTTGAAATCTCATCCAACTCCTCACTGACCAGCGAGCCTATGAATGAATTACTCACTCCCGGTGGGGAGCATCATGGAATTGGCGATGGAGAAGGGTTGGTGTTGACAAAGAACGAAGATCCCCCTCTCTAGAGCCCCAAGCGGACTCCAGATCTGGCCTCTCAAGGAAGACCATGAGATGACGGCGGCTCCATCTCGTGGATCGCGATAATTCTTTCTCCCAGAATTTATAGGGTCAGGGTTGTCGTCTGCGGGGCCACCAGGTGGGTACAACCCATCTGGGCGCGTCAGGAGAGGGGGGCGCGCCCTGGTGGGTTGTGCCCACCCAAGGGCCCCTCTCTAGTGGGTCTTGGCTCCAGTAATTTTCTTTTATTCCATAAAAAATGCTCGCAAAGTTTTGTTCCATTCTGAGAACTTTTATTTCTGCACAAAAACAACACCATGGTAGTTCTGCTGAAAACAACGTTAGTCCGGGGTTAGTTTCATTCAAATCATGCAAATTAGAGTCCAAAACAAGAGGAAAAGCATGAGAAAAAGTACATGTGTTGGAGACATTTTTATTGCACGAGAAATTCAGAAAACAGACTAAACATGGCATTTTATTTTATTTTATTAGTAAAAATAGAAAACAAAAGGTAAGGACAGTATGTAGTGTTTACTAAATTTATCAACTTCATACCGCTCAAAAAATGATTCAGTAATAAGGTTGATCAGGTCTTATTAACAAACACTTTCGATTAGTATTAAACCGAGGAACTCTCGTAAATCACTAAGTTACCTCAACGGGGATTTGAAAGTCCCCAATTATAAGCATTTCATATTTCTTCTTGACATTAGTAGAGGTATTTGAAAATTTCTAATAGTGATTGTCGGAGATTTTTTAATAACATTAATACCATTCACTTGGAACTGTTTCTTCGGGAAGTGCACCGTGTGCTCATTACCATTGATATGTAAAGTGATCTTGCTTTTATTGCAATCAATAACAGCCCCTGCAGTATTTAAGAAGGGTCTACCAAGGATAATCGACATGTTGTCATCCTCGGGCATCTCAAGTATAACAAAGTCAGTCAAAATAGTAACATTAGCAACAACAACGGGCACATCCTCATAGATACTGATAGGTATGGCAGTTGACTTGTCAGTCATTTGCGAAGATATTTTAATAGGTGTGAGTTTATTCAAGTCAAGCCTTTTATATGAAGAGAAAGGCATAACACTAACACCAACTCCTAAATCACACAAAGCAGTTTTCACATAATTCTTTTTTATAGAGCAAGGTATAGTTGGTATACCCGGATCATCAAGTTTTTTAGGTACTCCTTCCTTAAAAGTATAATTAGCAAGCATAGTGGAGATTTATATTTCGGGTATTTTCCTCTTATTTTTGATGATGTCATTCATATACTTTGCATAAGGAGGCATTTTTAAGATATCAATTAAACGAGTACTCAAAAATACTGGCCTCAGCATTTCCGCAAAACATTCAAATTCTTCATCATCTTTCTTTTTAGTTGACTGGGGTGGAAAAGGCATAGGTTTTGAACCCATGGTTCTCTTTCTTTACCATATTTTCTAGCAATGAAGTCTCTTTTATCATATATTTTATTTTTAGGTTGTGGGTTATCAAGATCAACAGGTGGTTCTATCTCAACATCACTATCTGGTTCTTTTTCATTGTTTGGTTGAGCCTCTTCATGAACCTCGTCATTATCTTTTTCATTATAATAGGTGAGTGTTCATTACCAGATTGATTTTCAGCATCAGAGATAGAAGTTTCATTATCGTTATCAGGAGGTTTTTCTATTTCAGGTTCACCACAAGTGTGCAAGTCCTATCATTTTTCTTTTTCTTTTTCGTTTTAGAAGGACTAGGTGCACTAGTCTTATTTCTTTGTGGGTCTTGTTCAATTCTTTTAGGGTGTCCCTCGGGATAAAGTGGTTCCCGAGTCATTTTACCTCCTCTAGTTGCAACTCTAACAGCAAAGTCATGCATATTATGATTCATTTCATCAAGTAATTCTCTTTGAGATTTAGCAACTTGTTCTAATTGAGTTTGAACCATAGAAGCATGTTTTCCAACACCTCTACCATCATTTGAAATTCTAAATAACAACTCACTCAAGCGAGCAATCATATCAGAATTGTATTTCAATTGCTTCGTAACATTTGCATTGAAGTGATCTTGTTTTCTAATATAGTTTTCGAACTCATAAAGGCATTGGCTAGGATGCATATTGTGAGGATTATCATTATCATTGAACTTCATAAGAGAATTTACCTCTACCACCTCAGGCAGTGGTGGCGTATTAAGCCCATGTATTTCTTCAATAGGAGGTAAATTTTTAACATCCTCAGTTTTAATACCTTTTTCCTTCATAGATTTCTTTGCGTCTTGCATATCTTCAGGACTGAGATATAATATACCCCTCTTCTTCGGAGTGTGTTTAGACGATGGTTCAGGAATAGTCCAGTCATCATAGTTTTTCAATATGTTACTCAATAATTCTTCAGGAAAACTTTGTTTTTCCCACACTAGCTTTTCCCTACTTTGCTTATGCCACTCTAGATTTTGACATATCACTTTTACCCCTTAGTTTTTGACAATACATCACAAATGCCATTCCGCGGCAAAAGCGATAACTTTTCATTCCACTTTTGCCACTCTTTGATTTTGACAATGTATCACAATTGCCACTCTAAAATTATTGCTTTTGCCACGAAATGGCAATTGTGATGTATTATCAAAAACTAAGAGAGGCAAAAGTGAAATGTCAAATTCTAGAGTGGCATAAGCAAAGTGGTCAAAAACTAGAGTGGCAAAAACAAAGTTATCGCTTGAGCAATAGTTCGTTCCCTGAAAACACAACTAGCACAACTATCTAGGAAGTCCCTAGAAGCATCGGTTGGTCCATTATAGAAGATATCAAGTATTTCATTTTTCTTAAGAGGATGATCAGGAAAAGCATAAGTAAATAGCAAAGCCTCCCCCAAGCTTGTGGGAGACTCTCTTCTTTAATTTGCACAAAGTTAAATATTTCCTGCAAGGCAGCTTGTTTCTTATGTGCAGGAAAATATTTTTTAGAGAAATAGTAAATCATATCATGGGGACTACGCACACAACCAGGAGCAAGAGTATTGTACCAAGCTTCAGCATCACCCTTCAATGAGAAAGGAAATAATTTGAGAATAAAGTAGTAGCGAGTTTTCTCATCATGAGTAAAAAGGGTGGCTATGTCAATCAACTTAGTAAGATTTGCCACAACAGTTTCAGTTTCATAACCATGGAAGGGATCAGATTCAACCAAAGTAATTAACTCTGGGTCGACAGAGAATTCATACTCCTTATCATCAATAGAGATAGGTGAAGTAACTTAGGATCACATTTCATTCTAGCATTCAGAGATTTTTCTTTATACTTGTGTAGTAATTTTTCTAGATCATCTCTATCATTACAAGCAAGAATATCGGTAGTTGCTTCTTCACTCATAACATAACCTTCCGGTACCTTAGGAAATTCATATCTAGGAAGGCTAGTTCTAGCATGTGTTTCAAGAGTTTCAATTTCAAGCTCATCATCAGATTCAACAACATCATGTTGTATTACTCTAGCAATTTGTTCATCAAGAAATTCACCAAGTGGCACATCATCATTATCAAGCAAGGTACTAGCACCATCATAACCATCATTCATAGTAGAAGTAGCATCATCAATAACTTGAGACATATTAGAATTTATAGCATGTGGTGGTGTTGGAAGTTTACTCATAACAGAAGGTGAATATAAAGCATAACTGGTTGGCAGCTCCTTACCTCCCCTTGTCTTTGAGGGAAATATCTTAGTATTTGGATCCTTAAGATTCTTCATAGTGATAATATGATAATAATCCCAAGTGACTCAACCAATATAGCTATGCTCCCCGGCAACTGTGCCACAAAAAGGTCTTGATAACCCACAAGTATAGGGGGTCGCAACAGTTTTCGAGGGTAGAGTATTTAACCCAAATTTATAGATTTGACACAAGGGGAGCCAAAGAATATTTGAAGGTATTAGCAGCTGAGTTGTCAATTCAACCACACCTGGAGATTAATAATCTGCATCAAAGTGATCAGTAGCAAAGTAGTTTGATAGTTTTGATAGTAGTGACAACAGCAATAGTAACAGTAACAGTGATAGCAGTAATTTTGTAGCAAGTGTAACAGTAGGAGCAGCAGTAGTAACTTAGCAAGATCAATATGGGACAAATTCGTAGGCATTGGATCGGTGATTTGTTGGATGATATTCATCATGTGACAGTTATAACTTAGGGCGATATGGCATTGGCTCCAGTTCATCGATATAATGTAGGCATGTATTTCGTAAATAGTCATACGTGCTTTATTAAAAGAACTTGCATGAAATCTTTTTTCCTACCCTCCCGTGGCAGCGGGGTCCATATTGGAAACTAAGGGATATTAAGGCCTCCTTTTAATATAAAACCAGAACAAAGCATTAGCACATAGTGAATACATGAACTCCTCAAACTACGGTCATCACCAAGAGTGGGCCCCGTTGTTGTCACTCCGGGGTTGTCGGATCATAACCATAGTAGGTGACTATAACTTGCAAGATCGGATCTAAAACATGAATATAATGATGATAACATAAATGGTTCACATCTGAGATCATGGCACTTGGGCCCAAAGTGACAAGCATTAAGCATAGCAAAGTCATAACAACATCAATCTAAGAACATAGCGGATATTAGGGATCGTGCCATAACAAAACTAACTCGATTACATGATGAATCGTATCCAACTCCTCACCGACCAGCGAGCCTACGAAGGAATTACTCACTCCCGGTGGGGAGCATCATGGAATTGGCAATGGAGAAAGGTTGGTGATGACGAAGAACGAAGACCCCCCTCTCCGGAGCCCCAAACGAACTCTAGATCTGGCCTCCCGAGAAAGAACAGGAGGTGATGGTGGCTCCGTCTCGTGGATCGCGATGATTCTTTCTCCCTGATTTTTTTTCTCCAAAAATAGGAATTTATAGGGTCGGGGTTGTCGTCTGCAGGGCCACCAGGTGGTACAACCCACCTAGGCGCGCCAGGAGACGGGGGGACGCCCTGGTGGGTTGTGCCCACCCAGGGGCCCCTCTCTGGTGGGTCTTGGCTCCAGTAATTTTCTTTTATTCCATAAAAAATCCTCGCAAAGTTTTGTTCCATTCCGAGAACTTTTATTTCTGCACAAAAACAACACCATGGTAGTTCTGCTGCAAACAGCGTCAGTCCGGGGTTAGTTTCATTCAAATAATGCAAATTAGAGTCCAAAACAAGAGGAAAAGCATGAGAAAAAGTAGATACGTTGGAGACGTATCAGTGTAATCTGTGGAGGGGGGGCGCACATGGCTAACAATTGATGTTGTTTGTTCTAGGCGCCCCTCCCCATATATTACACTTCTGAACAGCATTGTAATACTACATTGGAAAGCTATGCGCACTGCTTCCTTCTTCTGTTTCGAACTACATAGAGGGGCAGTAGCAAACCTTCATGGAGCAGCGATTCTGGCTAGTTTGATCGATTTCTATTGTTTTATTTGTGTGTGCGCTGATTTAATATGTGATTAAACACGCAATTCAGCGAGAAAACGACGGAAATCGTTTGCTTTGGCGGATCTGCCTCTGTTCTTCCGCTCGTGCAGGAGTTTCGCATCCTGCTGGCTGTTCATATTTGATTTTATAGCGTGGTCCTAGTGTGTTACTAATTTCACGTTCATGTTTGTGTTATGCCGCGACAGATTAATTTGCTAATAGGATTGAAATTTTATTATAATTGGTCGAGTATCTCTCTGTTCTAGTGCAAAAACAGCAAGTTCTCTGTCCTTCCCCGTCCGGATCGAAATTGTTGTGTTTTTATGTAATTTTCTGTTGTTTTCGGCAATTATGTGCTGCCTTGATCTCCTATCCGTATGAATTGCAGCGGTTTAAGTTGTTAATTTTGAAGAATTTAACTTTTGTCCATGTTTTTTGTGTTCTTGCGGGCCCCACTGGCTCTGGTCGTTACTCAAGATGTTTTTTGAGATTTTTTGCATTAAATAGTTGTTAGAACTGCATTGGAGGCTGTGTTTTTTGTCTGCGAATCATGGAGGGGTGAACTGCAGTAATATGCAATGCGCGGTAAATATTGTAGCGTGGTGAACTGCATTAATATGCAATGCTAGCCTGTATGAACTGCATTACATCCACGGGGGGGGGGGGGGGGGGG
>LR738710.1:625126769-625138412 GCA_902687465.1 Secale cereale | reverse complement strand
TATATATATATATATATATATTGGTGGGTCAATTGGCTCCCCTCCCACCTTATCCCTGGCGGCTCCCATCTCACCTTATCCCTGGCGGCGCCACTCTTCCTCGATCTGTTTTTTCCCAACCAGACCCTACGCCTGGCAATGGATTGCGCGTGCGGCTGCCTGGCAAGGTTGGAGCCCATGCTGGAGACATGTGTTTTTTCTGGAGGGTTGGTTCTGAACCAGAGGCAGCGGCACAGCGCGCTCTGTTCCCTTCTCTATTCTTCAGGTATTGGATTTCGGGCTCCATTCGTCCATCAGATGACTGACGATGATGTCAGTGATTCATGGGTATGTATTTCTCGCATAGTCTTTTTCATGTGTTGTTTGTAGTTAACACTATCTGAATATTTGTAGCAGTATTAGTTTTTGAAGAAATATTTTTCACTAAGTATAAGTGAACTGCTTTTCTCACAGTAGTTTTATTATGAACATTGTAGTAGCAGCAGCAATTTTGTCTAGTCAATATTATTATATGTTGACATCAATATTTTTTATGAAGATTGTAGCAACAATTTAGTTTATGAAGATTGTAATCTTTTTCTTATTTGTTCTTATTTTTTCTGTTCTTGTTGTTTTTGCTTGCAGAAATTCCCTTCTGGTCTAGTCAGGGTAACAGAAAGCTCTGTTAATTTGGTCTTGGTTAGCAAGAATGGATATCATGATGTTGATGTTATGTATTCTGTTGGCTCTGATGATTGTTTGGTTCTCAAAGATGGCTGGAAGGAATTTGTGGAGGAAGTTGGTCTTCAGGCTGGGGATGTTGTCATGGCTATGTTTTATAGGCATGCAAAGTGTTTGGAAATCAAGTTAAATTTGCTTTAGATCAGTCTTGCTTGAGCAGCAGCAGCATGAGACAATTTTGTTGTAATAATTTGACATTTTTGTGTGGCTTCTAGTGTATTTCCTATAAGAAATCTGAGTATAAGTGAACTGCTTTTCACATATAGTTTTTCATGTGCATCCTATCAGCAACAGCAGTTGAAGAATATACATACTGGAAACACCCACTGAGCTTTCTTTTTTTAATCCACATACGGAACTAGAGTTTTTAATAAAAGAGGACTGCATCAACCATTATAATAGCAGCAGTTTTGTGAAAGAATACTCTCTGTGAACTCCTTTGATAGATTGTTTTTTATGTGTATCCTAGCTACAGCAGCAGTTTGAAGCAATATACATACTGAAAACAGACTATTGAGAACTGCATATTGTTGATAGATACAAACCAAGGTTCTGCGCTCATAATTAACAAAGTACATCATCAAGCAAACTAATTCAACATAAGCAAATATTGTGCCAAAGCAAATTACAATGAAAGCAAACTAATCTACATAAGCAGAAGGAAACAAATCGAGCACTTGCGACAGGAATCCTTGGCTATCAGCATCTGGCCTGCTTCACCAGTTCCACCCGTTGGAGTTGGAGGTGGAAGTTGATCCCCCCTTGCCCGCCACCCTCCAGGATGACCTCGGGCGCTTCCTGGTCTTCTCTTTTGCAGAGCGGGCGAGGCCTTTCTGCACTGTGGTGATTCGGTTCCATACCTTGAACGGAGTGTAGGCATCCTTGGCAGCATACTCGACGTGCCTCGTGCTGAGAATCGAAGTCCACAGGCTGTGGTCGTGGTCTGTCATCTTTGTCTTCATGTTTGCGTACTCGTCGTCGATGATGGTAGCAGATAAATCGCCAAGTGAGTCCAGTGGCTTCGTTCCATCAGGCACCCTCCAGTTCGTGAAAGCTTCTGTCAACTCGAACCTAAGGGAAGTGAACCACAAGTTATACTTTTCGAAACTGCATACAGAGACATATAGAACTGCAACACATACTCGGCAGACAGAATTGCTTACCTTGGGTCGTCGAGGAACCTGTCGAAGGTGATGCATCTCTTGCCCATTGTACCACATACCTGGAAAAGAAGCACTGGGTGGTACTTGCCGATGGAGAGTTGAATCAGGGCCGCTCTGCTCTTGTTGGGTGTGTACTCGAGGTCGATGCCGACGATCTTCTGGCGGCGCCGCTGGAGAACTACCTTGTACTCTTCGACGTACGTCGCCATGGCGTCCACGTCGTTGGTGTAGATCACCTTGACCTTGGTCTTCCCGTGCGCCAGGACATCGTCGTAGGTCTTGGTGAACGGCATGGCTGGAAAGAGGAGGAATAGGACGAGGAAGCGCAGCGTCGTGTGTTTTCTGCGGACGATCAGGGTGATGGAGCACGGGATTTAAAGGGGAGCGGCAGCAACTTCTGCCGAGGACACGATCTCATCCCCCAACCGTCATGGCGATCGTGGGTTCGTGATGATCGTGGCCTTCGCGCGGCTTGCAACCGGCCGAATAGAGGAGCGGGCGCGCGGCGCTTGGGGCGATAGTGAGCGCGTTTATTTCGGGCAGGCGAACCGAATCGTTTTCTGTAAGTGAACTGCATCGTTTGAGAAACCGAGCCGTTTTCTGTAAGTGAACTGCATCGTGTTACAACCGAGATGTTTTTTTATTTTTTGTCTATGACATGTGGGCCTGTGGGCCTTTTATTCATTAAGTCTCTCTTTTTCTTCTATGTTTCATGCAGCCCCCCTTGGCCCCTTCCCCTTCCTCTCCCCCGCACAAAAATCCCCCCTGCCCTCGTGCTCTCGCATTGTAGAGCGACGACGCCCGCAACCGCCTCCGTCCGTAGGGGCGCTCTCGTGGTGGACAGCGACGACGCCCGCAGCCGCCGTCGTCCGTAGGGGCGCCTCCTCCGCCGTCGCCGTCCGCAGCCGCTTCCTCCGGCAGTCACATCGTCTAACGGTGAGCCCCAAATCGCCCCCAACCCATTCCATATCTTGTGCTAGGGTTATTTTTTGGAGTCAGCATTCTCTTCTTAAGGTTGTTTTGTATGCTTGAAATTGCAACGCCCTATGGATTGAAAGTTTTTCTCTGCCTGCTTTTGGGGTTTGTTGTCTAGGGTTTAATTATTATCCCTTTCTGATTGCAGACACAACATGGCTTCTTCCTCCCCAATTGATGTGTCACTAGTTAGAACGGCTTCCCCATCTGGTACTACATCAAAGTGAACTGCATTTTTCATACACGGTCAATTTTGCTTCTTGTTGAACGAAATAGTGCACTGCATCGTAGATTCCTTTTTAGCAAGGCCCATTTTTTCAGACATGTGGCAAACTGATATGAACTGCCTCAAGTTAATTGTTTTTACATTTTTGGAATGACATTAAGTTACTTGTTATGTTTAATTGTTAAACATAGATTGCTAAAAGAGCACTGCATTTGGACATTGCTTTGTATTTTTTTTGTCTATCCACTATGCGGTTGCCAAATTGATATGAGCTGCATTTAGTTTTAGTTTTTGCCTCTCACAGAACTGCATGAATTTGTTTTGTTTTGTATATCTAAGCGCACTTATTTTTATATGTGGTCAATTGGTCACTTAACGAATTAGTGCACTGCATCATATATCCCTTTACCAATGTCCATTTTCAGACACGCGTCAATATGATATTCAAGCGACATGAACTGCATTTAGGTTTACTGTCACGTTTTAATTGTTAAACATAAACTGCTGAAAAGAGCACTGCATTTCTACATTTGTGTTTCCAAGTTGATATGAGCTGCATTAAGTTTAGGTCTCCCTCTCACACACATATCTTTCTTATGTTTTTCTCACCCACAGTTTTATCTCCTGGTGGGTCAGGGGGTGGTGGTGTTAACTATTTGATTACACGTTATTTCACAGCCGATGTTGTCGGTGGCGGTACATCTGATCAGGGCAGCATTCTACCTGAATTGAGTGAAACCCAGTCGCAATCTGTTGATGGCACAGAACCAGTTACACAGGATTGGATGGTCCCTGATCAGATTGCAGCTGATGTTGAGAGGAAAAGGCAGAAAGCGATTGCGCTCGGTAATACTTTAGTGAAGGCCCATAAGGCGAAGCAAGTAAAGTTTGAGGAGGGTAAGGAGATAGGAAGGAGGATTGCAGATTCAAAGAAGTCTGCTAAGTTTTCCCCCGCAAAGAATCCTGTGAAGAGAAAACTCAACACTGTTGCAGAGCAAGGTTTAAGTTCTCCACGCCGGAGCCCGCGTGTTGATTACTCAAAGAGACCTAATTATGCCGAGGTTGATGTGGATGGGATTCAAGGAAAGCGGAGACGCGCGGACGATCACTCTGGTGTTGATTCTGAGCGTCGATCTAAGCTTGCGCGGGAAAATGCAGCTGAAGAAGCGCTGGACAGTGATTCTAATGAGGAGGATGTTGATGTTAGTAAGGTATACGCTGTTTATTTATTTTTTTCTTCTGTTTTTTAAGTTGTTTGGCATGAATTTGCTGATGTGAACTGCATTTTTTATTCTTTTTTTTGTAGACTGTTAAGAGTACCAAGAGGAAGAGGTCTGAAGATGATGTTGCGCATGAATGGCGTTTTAACAAGACTGTTCGGCTGTCCATTCCAAACGTATTCAAAGCTGTCGCTTTGTTGGGTGAGGCGCACAGAACTTTGGTGCGGCAAGCAGGTTTTGGCATTGTCTTCGACCTGAAATTAGAGAAGAATGTTTCTCGTGTTCTGATGTGCAAGCTGATGGGAAAGATCGACCCTGATACCATGAGATTGGACTACGGGTCAAACAAGGTTCTGGAAATCAATCGTGAGGCTGTCCATCACATTTTGGATTTCCCTATGGGTTCTCACACTGCTCCCAGGCCTGCTGCCAGCGGCCATGATGATTCGCTGGCTAATCTGAAGGATGAACTTGGTTTCAACCGTTCTCGTAGCATAGATGCGAAGGACCTGCTTATTTTACTTCGCACGCTGGCTACGGACCCTGCGAAGGTTAATAAGATTGTGAAGGTTTTTTTTCTCATTGTTTTCCAGTGCTTGCTTTGTCCCAGCCCCGCAACTCGGTTGTCCAGGGTAGCTGCTATGGTTGAAAACTTGGATTTTGCATCTATGGCTAGCATGGACTTTTGTCAGCTTGTTGTCGACGAGCTGCAGGCCGCTGTGTACAAGTGGAATTCTAAAGGGAGCAAGCAGAACTGCGCTGAGGGTTGCACCATCGTGCCCCTGTTCATGTACCTGGATTCGTTGAATCTTTGAAAAGTATCGGTTATGGATAGATGCACGCCACGCGCCACAATACTGTCCCATGTGCAGTTGAAGAAGATTCACAACGCCGACATTATTGTCAGGGGAAAGATACACCTGGACTCTTACAAGTTTGGCAAGCTGTCGGTCAGTGCATAGCCAGCCTTTGTGTTTGTTTTATTCCTTTTTTTGCGCATGCTAAATGTGAACCTCTTATGTACTTTTTTTTGTGAACTGCATCTCTTTTTTTGTTAATTTTTTTAGTGGAAGGCGGAAGCGGACATTGTGTACAAGCTGACTGCAGTTGCCGAAGCGCCTGAAATGTTTTGTGAGCCTCTTGCTAGGGCGGCTCCAATTCGACGGGGTCGTGGTTTTGCTAGGGCGGCTGCTGGAGGTTTTTCTGGCCAGGCTTCTGCTGATCGCAATAAATTTGTTCAGGTCGATGAGCTTCTCGACAGGGTCATCAATTTAACTTGTGATTTCCCAACATCCGGTTCCAGGATGAGGAATATTGATGGATTGTTTCTTGAAGGCAAATGCCCTTCTGAAGCAGAAATCGAGGCCGCTCATAACTTTGACTGTGGGCAGCTTGAATTCCTTAAGCAGGCAGTTACGAATATTAGGTCTTCATTCGTTCAGTTTAAGCAGTCTCAGGACGACAAGTGTGCTAGGTATGAGCAGGAAGCTGAGGCATTTGTGAAGGAAATGAACAGGCATGAAGATGTTGTCCGGCCTTCTTTGCCTGACCCCGCAGATGTGGATGTATGTCTTTTTTTTCATTTGTGAACAGTTTTTTTACCCATATTTGTTATCTATTTTTTCTGTGTGTTTGTGGCATTGACTATTTGTTTTTCGCATCCTTTTATTCTTTTCGCAGTGTGGAGGAGAATCTTCTAAGGCTAACGCTTGTCGTGATGATGACCACCAGGACCACCACGGTGTTGATTCTGATTATTTGTTTGACAGGCCATTGTCCCCCGTTGACGAAGCTGCCAAAGACAATCCTCTTGACGAAGGTGTCATCGACAAGGTTTGATTTCTTCCTTTTTTTTGTTAAAGTGAACTTCATTGTTTAATTTTTTGTAGTGTCCAAAACAAAAAATCATATTTTTGCACCAGCAGTGGCAGCGAACTGCAGTTTTTAACTTTTTTGTATTGTGCACCAGTAGTGGTAGTGCACTGCAGTTGTTGTTTAGAGAAGAGGCATCATCTTTTTTAGCAGTGAACTGCATGATCTGGTGTTGGTTTTTTAGATGTAGAACTGCAAATTTGGATAATAGTTTTATTTATGTTTTTTGTTTTTTAGGATGCCGAATCAAACGTGGAAATACATGGGAAGGAGGCAGAGGGTGACGCTGGCAAGGACGAGGAGGCTGACAAGTGTAAAGAGATGGAAGGCGACGCTTCTCTAGTGAGTATAGAGAATTTTGCATTTTGTGTTTTATTTTTTATTTTTCATGGGAGCTTCATGGTCCGTTTTATTAGTGAACTGCATTCTATCTTTTTTGTGTAATGTGTTTTATTTTTTAACTCATCAGAACTGCGGATTAAATGTTGAAATCCAAGCGGAGCGCAACATTGAGGATGATAATGTGGAAGGGAGAGGAGGGGAGGAGCCTGATGCGGAGGTTGATAAGGCAGAAGGTAGAGAAGTAGGGGAGTGTCCTGTTGAGGCTGATAAGGCACAAGAGAGAGAACGAAGGGAGGATATTGTGGATTGTGATAAGGATGAAGAGAGAGAAGGAGCTCCTTGTGTTACAGTTGAAATTGCAGAAGAGACAGAAGGAACTCCTAGAGTCGGATTTGATGCTGCGGGGACATCCGCTGGCATTGATGGTGTTGGAGGGCCTACTGTTTTGTTGCTTGGCGATGAGGTGCCTAAGAAATTTTGTGTCGTCCCTCGCGCCCCCGAGCAATCTGTTGGCAATCTGGCTTTCCCAGCCAAGACAACCAAAGTCCCAGCTAAGACAGTTTCGATTGGTTCTGAAGAGGAACAGGCAAGACTCTCTCAGGACATGAGCAATCAAGTGCCGCTTGACGATGATATTACCGGGCTGGATCACTTGACACTCAGTGAAGATGTATATGAGCAGCCGCAGGAAGTTTATTCTAAAACCGAAGGTAAGCGAACTGCATTATTTTTGTTCTCTTCCGGGGGCGAAATGGACCGTGTGTGTTTTATTATCTGATATCGTTCCCACTCTATATGCAGATGAGGAATTACCTATTGTTACTCCTTCAAGGATTGATCCAGCTCTTATGAGAAGATACAATGAGTTATATGACGTTGTTACGAGGGCTAGGAGGGATAAGAAGAAGAAGTATGACATTTTTTGTCTTACACCCTGGTTATTTAATATGTTATTTTTTTAGGGACACCCATCTTATCACTTTTTCCTCGGCTTTTTTTCTTCTTGTCTGAAGGCATCTAGTTGCGTTCAAGGGTGAGTTTGGTGATATTACTATCGGTCATGTTGGCGAGTCTTTTTGGTCGTATGGAACGCTGAGCACGCGTCTCGCAAACATCGGCGTCTCTATGTTAGCTGAGAGGTTCAAAGGATCTCAAACGATGATTGTCCCGTACAACCTATGTGTAAGCATTTTCATTAATTTATATTTTATCCCTCGTCCAATTTTTATTTGTGCTATAAGCATTTTCATTAACTCTCTGGTTTTGTCTTTTTTGCAGAATTCCATTTGGAACGGCGGTGCCACAAATAGGGCTTTGAAAAAGATGTTTTCTTCAAGCGCAGAGGAACGTGTGGACAAGAAAAACTTGGTAACGCATTTTTACCACTTTCGTCATCTTGAAAATAAGTTTTCTGTTTTTCTATTTTCTCATCTGGTTTGTTTTATTCTTTTTTTATTTTAGATTATGTTTGCAACATTTGACCCTCCTCCCGCAACAATGAAGGACGCGATAGGCCACTACTGCTTGGTCACTTTGAACCAGCGAGAGAAGCGTTTTTTCTCGACTCATTGAACGAGGCCGACAGCGCTCCTGCAAATCTTGTCTTCGGGAAAATGGTCAGGAACATCAAAAAGTTTGGAAAGATGGCAGCGCAAGCTGCGATGAGCCGTTGAACCCTCCCACCCTTGACGGCTTTGCGCTGACTCATATTAATGTCCCGCAACAGGGAAACGGGTTTGTACTTGTTCTCCTTTTTTCTTTTTCCTCCTTCAGTTTTTTTGTGTAAGTGAGCTGCATTGTTTTTACTAAATTAGAAGCACATTTTCCCTTGAGCGAACTGCATTACTAATGTGTTATTGGTTGTTCTCCCTCGGTTTTTTGTGTGTATGGAGCTGCATTGTTTTACTAACATCAGTAGCACTTCATTATTGAGTGAACTGCATTAGTAATGTGTTTATGTTGGTTTTCTTACAGGCATGATTGTGGATTTTACATGTTCCAATTCATGCAGACCTGGGATGGTAAAACGATTGCCAACTTTGGGAAGGAGCACATTGGCTACATCAGGAAGGCGATGCTCTATAGTTGGCTGACCTCGTCGCATTGCTGTCTTGACCTGACATCACTTTTAATTTTTAAAGAAGGTTATTACATATTTTTCAGTCACACACCCTTTTTTTAAGTGAACTTCATTGATACAGAGAGGGGAGGTCCACTACTTTTGTTAAGCTTTTTAGTAGAACCCCATTCGCATGTTAAAATGACTTTCCTTAGTGAACTTGATGATTCTTTTCATTTTGCTCATTATCCATTTTTTTTGTGCAGGCTTTGATGAAGGCGCACACCAAGGTGGTATTTCCTTGTTTGAAACTCAGGTTCACACTCCAACGATTCAGAAACTTGTCCTTGATGAACCCCCCGTTAAGCTTGTGAAAGAACCTATGTGTAAGAGGTTGAGGAGTGGCGCCGGCACTTCGAATGAAAAAGCTCTTGAGAAATCTCCTGTCAATGTCAAGCATGGGAAGAAAGCAGTGAGCCCTCCGAATGCTGAAGATAGTGATGATGATTTTGAGAGGCCACCACCAATGCCTAGGAGGACCAGGAGCGCAGCTGTGGAACGCCCGACGGACAGCGAGGCACTAGTTCTATCAAATAAGAGGCCTGTGCAGAAGCCATCAAAGTTTCGATCTCCTGAACAGAAGTTGAATCCTGCGAGATTCAGCTATCTTGCGGAGATGAGGAAAGTCTTGCAACTCATCACGAGCACACCATTCAGGCAGAAATACAGCGAGTCAGTTCTTTTTTCGTTAGTTTTTTCGCTTTTTGATTTTTAATGTGTGTAATGTTCTTCTGTGTTTTTGCTTTTGTGCTTCTAACCCCCCCCCCCACCTTCGCCGTTTCTTTTTGTGCAGGTGCGCGCTTTTCATGCACATGAATCCTATCGAAGTCTACACTGTGAATGTGGACTACATGTTCTTAACTTTCACCAAAGGTGGTTTTATGGACTCAGAATTGATGGATCATATCATCAGGTACTGGAAGAATGACGAGCATATGAATGTGGTTTATCGATCTGGCGAACGCGTTCTGCTGTCCCCTTTGTTTATCACGGTATTTCTCTTTTTTCCCTTTTTTCTGCTCGAGTGAACTGCAGTAAATAGTGCATAATAATTTGTTTTAGAATGTACTGAACTGCATACATTTTTTTTTTGTGTTTAACCCATGTATCTTAAATGAAACAAATTATGGGGAGAATTGTGAACTGCATACTATTTTTAGAGAAGCGTGATCAGTTTTTTGATTAAGCGTCGGAGCGAACTCGGAGGGGGAACTGCATAACGTTCTTTTGTGAATTACCCACACGCAGTATGTGCTTCAAATGAATGATCACGCGGATAGAGATGAAGATGGAAACGTTGTGTTGCCTTTTGTCCACGGCAAGTTTAACGTTGACGATGTAGCAAAGCAGTTCAAACTTTATGTTCGTGATGACGAGAACCTTCTTGATTGCAAATTAGTAAGTTATCAGATTTGCTTTTGTTCAGCCTTATGTTCTTATTTTCTCTCCCAATTTTTTCCAGTAATCCTTTTTCACTCATCAAACCCATAACAAATTTTATGAAACAAAATCAGATTTTGTTGCCACGGATGAAAGACCAGCATTATTCGCTATACACGATGAATAGGCACCGCGAGACCCTTGACATTCATGACACTAGGAGGTACAGTGGACCGGTTGATCAAACGACGAGGTGGCATAAGTCTGAATACCACAGCGACCGCACTGAAATGGTAAAAAATTTCCTTTTTCACCTTCTTGTTTTCATGCGTGCGCGTGTTGAACAATATTTGTTGTGATGTGTATTTTTGTTTTTTTTATTTCCACCAGATGATCAGGATGACTGCATTGTTGAAGAAGGTTTATGGAGAAAAGGAGTACAAGAGAAAGGAGTCGGTAGACTCGGTCGATGTTTCAAAGAAAGCTAGCTTTTTGGGCTCCCCTGAGCAGGGCCCCAACGAGTGCGGCTTTTTTGTTCTGAAGATGGCTCAGATTTATGACGGCAAAAGCTTTGTTGTGAAATTCGCAAAGCGTAATGTAAGTATCTTTTTTTAACCCAATAATAATCCCTCATTCTTTGATATTTTTTTGTCAGTTCTTTTTTGTAGATGATGTTGTATATTTGTTTTTTTTGCTTCATCGCAGGAAGCTGTTGTTCAAGAATGGAAGGCTGAGTTTTTGTTCCAGATCCTGTTCCACCCTGAAAACATGGTCGTAGTCACCGAGTTCTCAGAGGATCTAAGAAATCTCTGCATTTCTCTTGGCTTTTCTCCAAAACTGTATTCGCAGGAGCAGGATGGGGCATAAATGATAGCAGATCTTTTTTTATGTGTGTTGATGTCTTTTTGCGTGTGCTCCAGAACTTTCTGTAAACAGTATCTATGGTCGCTGTGTGTAGTTCTTGATCTGCAAAATTGTTTCACACCATGTTGTGTGCTTTTGTATATACCGGTCTAGTTAGTTTTTGTGTTTTTCTTTTTGTGGCAGACGGGGACAATGTCAAATATGTACATCATGGAGCTTTCAGCCAACTCCTCCTTGTGATTTGTAACATGTTCGCAGCGCACTGCATTCACTTATATGAGTAGCAGCCAAGTTTTTCTAAATACACGCATCCGCACTGCATCTCACCTTATGACATGGGACTGCAAAGACGAATTCAACGTGTTTGTCGTCGAGTTTCAAAATTTTGGAAGAATTGTATTAGAAGACAGAAAATCAACCGTGTCTGCTAAGGGAGAGCTCAGTTTTTTACATTTTTTGCACTAAGCGCACTGCACTGTGTACTCGAAGTGGACTGCACTGTAAGCTTTAAACGCACCACACACGCACTGCACTGTACGTGAAGCCTAGTCTGACTTTATATTTTTTTCTTTCTAACTGCATTCTATATTGATTCACGGTCATCTCAGATTCTATAGGACGAAGAGAACTGCATTCTCAAAATGACATTCTGATCTCAAGGTTTTCATACAGAAGAGAACCACATTCTGAGAATGACATTCTCATCTTATTTCTTTCATATAGAAGAGAACTGCATTTTATCAAACATACCCCCCCCCCCCC
>LR738710.1:625092151-625126657 GCA_902687465.1 Secale cereale | reverse complement strand
ACATTGATCACAAAGTATATATGGCATATGTTATATCTATTCATTTTGAACTTCAATATTACATGTTGAATTCTTTTTTTTTGCAGCCCACTGAACACAAGCTATATATTATATACGATACGATATATATAAAGGATGAAGTTAATATATTTTTTAAAATGTAAAACTGTATATGTGTAGATCTATGTCCTTTTCCTGCTGCTTCTTCTCAAATTGTGCACTGCATTTGTTTCAATTGTTGTTGCTGCTTCTGTCTTGCTCTTGTTGTTCGCATTACCCCTCGTAACGCGACCGTGCGACTGCGATGCTTGCCTACGCGCTGGATTCTGCGTTCTGTCTCTCCCCCTCGTTTTTGATGATGGTTCTTCGATGTCTTCATCTTCTTCTTCTTCTTCTTCCTCATCTTCCTCTTCTTCTTCCTCATCTTCCTCTTCAGTTACATCAGCTTCGCTCGCTTCCCCGTTCTCTTCTCTGTCAGCATCTTCTTCGTCATCTTCTTCATCTTTTTTTTTCTGTTCTATTTGGACAAGTTCTCGCGTTATGCTTCTCTCTCTTGTTGCAGACGCTACATAGTCTTCTCTTTGTCATATCATCTTGTTGGTCAACTTGGTGATTTGTGGTGGCATTTTCAGCCTGAATTTTTTTCAGCCTCTCCATACATGTTCTTGAGTTGTGTCCCGCAATCTTATTGCATGATTTACACATCCTTACCCCCAGTGGTCTTCCTCCGCTGTCCAGTTCTGGCTCAGGCCTGCTATTTTTTTTAGGACTTTTTTCATTTGCTGCAGCTTTTTTATTGGCTGATTTGCTCTCTTTCTTTCTCCCTTTTGTGTTTGAAACAGGTGGGGGAAGAATTGTGTCATCCATATTATGAGCTGCACCATCAGCAGCATGTTCGCGCTCCTCTCCTTGTTCTTCACCCCGCGCATCCATGATCTTCTCTGCTTCTTCTTGTTCGTTTATTACGTCGACTTCTTGTATGAGTTCTCTCATCCCAGCTAAAGCTCTGTTGTACCCTCTATCCGATTTGACACCCCTGTTTGCCAGGTCCATTGCTGTTTCTGCAAGTAGTCTCCTACGGCAGAACATCGAACTCCCATCTGGAGCAGTTTGCTCATAGTCTCTGCGGTCAAAAGTTGGATTTTGGCGTGCGTTCCGTAATATGTACTCTTCAGGTATCTTGTCCACCCGCAGCTGATCCAACATGCAAATGATGTGCACGCAGAACATGCCTGCAGCAAAAGAATTTTTTTGGTTATTCATGTCAGCAAACTTCACATAAATATGCAACATTTTTTCAATTTTTGGTTTTGTGAACTGCATTATAAATAGGTCCTAGGTCTACTGTTCTAGTGAACTTCACTAAGGTTTTTTTTTGTTTTTCATCTCTTTTTTGCTACCAACAGTAAGTGAACTTCATTATGTTTTCTGTGTGCTTATTTTTTGTTTCCTGTCTCACTGACCTGTGTGTGTCCACAGCTTGCATTTGCATTCGTAGATACCGTTCATCACATCAGAAACTACCTGGAACTCGTGTCTTGCCCAATAAAAATCATCAGACCGGTTTTAGTGGCGCACCAAATATTTCGTCTGGTTGTCAGGGGACTGCTCTGATCTGAATGCAGTGCTGCGGTAGTGCGTTTGCTTGAAGTCAGCAAATACCGCCCTGGTGTAAATCTTGGAGAGCTGAACCTCGAAACCAAACTGAGTAGTAGTCTTTATTTCCGTCTGTGAAACAAAGAAAACCATTTAAGTAGTTGTTTTTCACAACAAAAATCAAGAAAGCTAGTAGTGTTTTATTAATTGCTCATCCAGCTAAAAACTTTGCTTTGGTTTATATACCTCGTTAGCTATGGTCTCCGCGTGCTCGACGCCCTTCCTTATCTGGATGCACCTGTCCACCTGCGATGCAAAGATGTGTAGGTCGTGTCTTTCCTTGACAAAGTTCCTCTTCAAGATCCGGTTCATGCTTTCACTTCTCTGTGTCGACGTCATCCGTGCACAGAACACCTCCTTGTAGTAAGCTGATAGCCATTCTTTTTGGTCTGTCCAGAGCGCCTTCATAATCTCATCATTTTGCAGGTTATACTTGTCCATGAGCTCATGCCAAGCGCGTTCAGACTTTGATGGCACCAGTGGGTGGTTGAGAACGGAGGTCAGCTCATCCTTGAATGTCTCATACGCTTTGTACAGCAAGGACAGGTGATCCTTGTATTTTTTTTAGTATATGCCAACGACATAACTTATGCAGCGTGCCTATTAGCGTATATTTTTATCGCGGCATCCATGGAGGGGCATTGATCTGCATGTTTTTGAAAAAAATCAAGAAGTGAGTTATTGAGAGAACTACATATCCTTTTTCTGCTTTTTTTTCATTGGATGGAAGAAATGGACTACAAAACTTGGCAGTGAACTGCATTGTTATTTAAACCCATTCTTTTTTTTCAGCATACATGTGAGTATGCAGATTGGCCGCTTGTTGTTCATGCAACGCAAGAACGTCCGGAACACCCACTCGAAAGTCGGTACTGTTTCGTCTTTGATGAGAGCCATAGCGAATATTGTACTTTGGAGGTGGTGGTTGACTCCAACGAAGACGGCCAGAGGCATGTGGAACTTGTTGGTCTTGTAGGTCGTGTAAAATGTGACACAATCTCCAAAATCTTCGTACGATCCCCTGCAGCTCGAGTTCGCCCAGAATATGTTCCGCACACGGTTATCGACATCTTTGTCATAATCATAGAAGAACTCCGGGTTTATTTGCTGCATCTTCTCAAAGAAAGCCAGGAGTTTCTTCACATCGTCTTTTGTTTCCTCCCTCGCGAATTGGTGCTTCCTGCAGTTCGAAATAATAATATACTTGCAGCATTAGAGACATACAGAAAATGCACAAGTGAACTGCATGAAATAGACGAGATATCGTTTTTTGTTTAGTGAACGTACCTGTTCACCCAGTCACGACTGGTGCGCCCCATAAAGTGCAGCCCTCCTGACATCCTTGACAGGGTTGACATCATCTGCGTGTGCGTCAGGTTGTCGCTCTGCATGTCCTTCACTAGTTTATCAAGTAACGGATCATCCGTCTTATGCGAGTGCATGTGCAGAAGCATAGCCGGGCTGTCAATCATCCTGTGGTTGTGATTGAGCTCAATCTCTGCTATCACAAACACATCCTTGATTTTTTTTCAATCTCATTCCCGCCTTGCAGCCAGTCCTCTTTGATGTTTTATCTCGCTTTCTCTCATAATCAGTGACAGTTTCCTTGCTTCTGCCTTCCTTTGAGCACACTATGTATCTGTTTGTTCTGTATCCGCCGTTTTTGCATGTGCCGAAGCCTGCATGCCTCGCATACGTGTTGTAGAATTCTCGCGCCGCAGCGTGTGATGTGAATTGCATACCTTTCACAGGCACAAGTTCTTGGAGCATGTTCTCATCCTGCACACACAATATGGAATGTTTTTTTTGTTAATGAGAATGCACAAGCTGAAAGAATGCGTAAGTGAACTGCAGTAGTTAGGAAAGGAAGCTTACATGTGTGTACTGTTTTTTCTCTAACGGTGTTTGCAGCTCACCAATGTTTATTGGGCATGGAGGGGTGACAACAGATCTGTGTAATTTAGGATCGCGAGGAGGCAGAAGTGTTGAGAACTTTACTTTTTTGGTTGCTTGTGGCTCCTTGATTCTGCTTCCGATTCTTTTGGTACGCAGTAGGCGGCCTGGGTGGAATTCCACTGTCTCTTTGTCGACGAATCGTTTGCTCATGAACTTGCCGAACTTGCTGTGTTTCAACATTGGCTTCGGGAGGTGCTACATCATCCGTTCTGATCTGCTCGCAAAATGTTTCAAAGACACGCGTGTACCTTGGCTGCATAACTGTTATGATTTGCTCTTCATCATCATCCTCCTCATCATCTTTCTGTGCATGCTCCCCCATGAAGACCAGATCGTCTTCGTCCTCCTCATCTTGCGCGCTTTTTGCTTCACTGCCTTCTCCATCTCGAGTGATGTTTGGTTCACTGTTTTCATCTTTATCCTCTACATCTTCCTCCACGGAGTACGCAGTTCTGTTTGTTGTGTTAAAGAAACCCCTAGGTATTTCAGGTGTTATCCATCCAGGTATCTCCCACTCTTCTCTTCCAATGCATTTCAGGGGCTCTGGGTCGTAAATGAATCGAGGTATCTTCTGTTTTGGAGGCATAGTAATTTCCTGCACAGTATTAAGCCAAAGCTTTTTATGCACGTCAACAGTGAAATGAACTGCATCTTTCGTACTATATATCATTATATTTTGCAACTGTAAGAAATTGCACTTCAATTTGTCATTCTATAGCAGGGGCACTGGGAGTTAACATGAAGAAACAATGCACTTCAGTTTTAGGCACAGCGCTCTACATATGTAAGTCATGGTGGACTGCAATTTTGAGCCATATAGCATTTTTTATTTTTCGAAGTATCTTTTTCTGTTTTCTACTGGAAGATACATGGGACTGTAGTCGACGCAAGAGGGGCACTACATGGGGATAAAAACGGCACTGCAAACTGGATGTGGGGGTTGGGTATGTGATTTTCTTACATTATATGCAGTTCTCTCCTTCTGCAGATGCAGCTCTGGCTGCTGTTGGCGTGCAGTCCACCTCCGCTGCAGGAACTCATGGGATTTTTCAACTTTTGCCATTGTCGCAGGAGAAGGCTGGATGGGCAGCATTCAGTTCGCAGCCACGACGACTGCGATGGAGAAGGCATCATTGCAGTTCTCTTTCCCCTGTCATGCATAACCGAGGCTGGATGCTTCAGCGGCGGATCCCCCAGGTGGTGTTGGGGCGAAGGTGAGGGGCGGCGTCGCTTCCTAAACGCCGTCGCGGAAGAATCCTCGCCGACGGACTGCATCGCCGGCCGCTCGGCGCGCGCTCTGCGCTACTGGCCGCGGAAGAAGACGGGGAGGGGTGGGGGTCGCCGTCGGCCGCCGGGGCGCTGCCGCGCAAGGAGGCGGGGAGGGGAAGGGGACGCCGTCGGCCGCCGGGGCGCTGCCACGCTAGGAGGAGGGGAGGGAGGGGGACGCCGCTGGCCGCCGGCCGCCGGGGCGCTCCCGCGCTAGGAGGCGGGGAAGGAGGGGGACGCCGCTCGCCGCTGGCCGCCGGGGCGCTCCCGCACTAGGAGGTCGGTAGGGGGAGGGGTGTTTTGAGAATAAGGTTTTTGTTAGGAGAATAAGGTCTTAAGGGGTGTTATGAGAATAGACCCACCTTATATATATATATATATGGGAGGGGAGGAGAGGCAGCCAAGGGGCGCCCCAAGTAGGCCGAATCCTACTTGGGGTCTTCCCCAATTTGGCCCCCCTTACCATATTTAACCGGAGAAGAAAGGAAGGGCGAAGAAGAGAAGGAACGGGGGCCGAACCCCCTCTTCTCTTTCTCCTATTCGGCCACCTACCATAGGGGGCGCACCACCCCCTGTGGGCTGGGGTGCTCCCCTCTCATGGCCCAGATGTCCCGTATACCCCTCCCCCCGGTTTCCGGTAACCCCTCCTGTACTCCGATAAATACACGATACACTCTGGAACACTTCTGGTGTCCGAATACTATCGTCCTATATATCAATCTTTATCTCTAGACCATTTTGAGAATCCTCGTCATGTCCGTGATCTCATCCGGGACCCCAAACAACTTTTGGTCACCAAATCACATAGCTCATATACTATAATATCATCATCGAACATTAAGCGTGCGGACCCTACGGGTTCGAGAACTATGCAGACATGACCGAGACACTTCTCCGGTCAATAACCAATAGCGGAACCTGGATGCTCATATTGGCTCCTACATATTCTACGAAGATCTTTATCGGTCGAACTGTCAGGACAACATACGTTATTCCCTTTGTCTATCGGTATGTTACTTGCCCGAGATTCGACTGTCGGTATCTTCATACCTAGTTCAATATCGTTACCGAGAAGTCTCTTTACTTATTCCGTAATACATCATCCCGGGACTAACTCATTAGTCATTTGCTTGCAAGGCTTATTATGATGTGTATTACCGAGGGGGCCCAAAGATACCTCTCTGATACTCGGAGTGACAAATCCTAATCTCGATCTATGCCAACTCAACAAACACCTTCGGAGATACCTGTAGATCATCTTTATAATCACTCAGTTACGTTGTGACGTTTGATAGCACTCAAGGCATTCTACCGGTATCCGGGAGTTGCATAATCTCATAGTCGAAGGAATATGTATTTGACATGAAGAAAGCAATAGCAGTAAAACTGAACGATCATTATGCTAAGCTAACGGGTGGGTCTTGTCCATCACATCCTTCTCCTAATGATGTGATCCCGTTATCAAATGACAACTCATCTCCATGGTTAGGAAACTGATACGTCCATTTTGCATCATGCTTTTATATTGATATTTATTTCATTATGGGTTGTTATTACACATTATATCACAATACTTATGCATTTTCTCTCTTATTTTACAAGACTTACATGAAGAGGGAGAATGCTGGCAACTGGAATTCTAGACTGGAAAAGGAGCAAATATTAGAGACCTATTCTACACAACTCCAAAAGTCCTAAAACTTCATGGGAGCCAGTTTTGGAATATTAAAAAATATTGGGCGAAGAAAGCACCAGGGGGGCACCAGCCAGCCACAAGGGTGGAGGGCGCACCCTACCCCTGGGCATGCCCCCCATCCTTGTGGGGCCCCTGGCAGGCTTTCGACTCCCATCTTTTGCTATATCACGTGTTTTGACCTGGAAAAAATGAGAAGGAAGCTTTCGGAATGAAGCGTCGCCGTCTCGAGGCGGAACCTGGGCGAAGCCAATCTAGGGCTCCGACAGGGCTGTTCTGCCGGGGACACTTCCCTCCGGGAGGGGGGAATCGAAGCCATCGTCATCACCAACGATCCTCTCATCAAGTGGGCATCAATCTCCATCGACATCTTCACCAGCACCATCTCCTCTCAAACCCTAGTTCATCTCTTGTATCCGATCCTTGTCTCAAAACGCCAGATTGGTACCTGTGGGTTGCTAGTAGTGTTGATTACTTCTTGTAGTCGATGCTAGTTGGTTTATTTAGTGGAAGATCATATGTTCAGATCCTTAATGCTATTCAATACCCCTCTGATTATGAACATGAATATGCTTTGTGAGTAGTTACGTTTGTTCCTGAGGACATGTGAGAAGTCTTGTTATAAGTAAGCATGTGAATATGGTATTCGTTCGATATTTTGATGAGATGTATGGTGTCTTTTCTCTAGTGGTGTTATGTGAACGTCGACTACATGACACTTCACCATTATTTGGGCCTAGGGGAAGGCATTGGGAAGTAATAAGTAGACGATGGGTTGCTAGAGTGACAGAAGCTTAAAACCTAGTTTATGTATTGCTTCATAAGGGGCTGATTTGCATCCATATGTTTCATGTTATGGTTAGATTTATCGTAATAGTTCTTTCGTAGTTGCGGATGCTTGCGAGAGTGGTTAATCATAAGTGAGAGGCTTTTCCAAGGAAGTGTAGCACACAAGCACCGGTCCACCCACATATCAAATTATCAAAGTAACGAACGTGAATCATATGAGCGTGATGAAAACTAACTTGACAACAATTCACATGTGTCCTCGGGAGCACTTTGTTTTATATAAGAGTTCATTTAGGATTGTCCTTTGCTAAAAAAGGATTGGGGCACCTTGTTGCACCTTAGATACTTTTGTTACTTGTTACACGTTACGAATTATCTTATCACACAACTATCTGTTACCGATAATTTTAGTGCTTGCAAAGAATACCTTGCTGAAAACCGCGTGTCATTTCCTTCTGCTCCTTGTTGGGATCGACACCCTTACTTATCGAAAGGACTACAATAGATCCCCTATACTTGTGGGTCATTGAGACTCTTTTCTGGCGCCATTGCCGAGGATTAAAGCGCCTTTGGTAAGTGGAATTTGGTAAGGAAACATTTATATAGTGTGCTGAAATTTACTGTCACTTGTTACTATGGAACATAATCCTTTGAGAGGTTTGTTCGGGGTATCTTCCCCCCAAGAAGAGGAGCAAAGAGTTTCCCCCCAACCCACTGAACCCCCTGAAAATATTTACTTTGCAATTCCTTTGGGTATGATAGAGAAACTACTAGCTAATCCTTATGTAGGAGATGGAACATTGCATCCCGATTTACACCTAATCTATATGGATGAAGTTTGTGGATTATTTAAGCTTGTAGGTATGCCCGAGGATGTTGTCAAGAAGAAGGTCTTCCCTTTATATTTGAAGGGAAAGGCATTTACATGGTATAGGCTATGTGATGATATTGGATCATGGAACTACAACCGACTGAAATTGGAATTTCATCAGAAGTTTTATCCTATGCATCTAGTTCATCGTTATCGGAGTTATATATATAATTTTTGGCCTCGTGAAGGAGAAAGTATCGCTCAACCTTGGAAGAGGCTTAAGTCAATGTTATATTCATGCCCCAATCATGAGCTCCCAAGAGAAATTATTATTCAAAAAAATTATGCTCATAATGATCTATCCATGCTCGATACTTCTTGTACTAGTTCTTTTGTGAAGAAGACTAATGAATTCAAATGGGATTTATTAGAAAGAATTAAATGCAACTCTGAAGATTGGGATCTCGATGAAGGTAATGAGTCAGGTATAAACATTAAGTTTGATTGTGTTAAATCCTTTATGGATACCGAAGCTTTTCATGAATTTAGTACTAAATATGGACTTGACTCTGAGATAGTAGCTTCTTTCTGCAAATCATATGCTACTCATGTTGATCTCCCTAAGGAGAAGTGGTTTAAATAGCATCCTCCCATTGAAGTTAAAGTAGTTTAACCAATTAAAGTTGAAGAAGAAACTATTACTCATAACCTATTATTCATACTGCTTATATTGAGAAACCACTTTTTCCTGTTAGAATAAAGGATCATGCTAAAGCTTCAACTGTGGTTAACAAAAGTAATATTAGAGCACCTAGACCACCTGAACAAATTAAAGCGGAACCTAGTATTGCTATTCTTAAATATTTCTTGGCTGATAATATTGATGGGCATGTTATTTATTTATGTGATGAAGCTGCTAGAACTACCAAACCCGATATTAAAGATAAACATAGACCAGTTGTTGGCATGCCTGTTGTTTCTGTTAAAATATGAGATCATTGTTATCATGGCTTATGTTATGTTGGTGCTAGTGTGAGTGCAATTCCTTTTACCTTATACGAAGAAATTATGAATGAGATTGCACCGACTGAGATAGAAGAAATTGATGTTACTATTAAACTTGCTAATAGAGATACTATATCACCAATTGGGATTGTTAGAGATGTTGAAGTATTGTGTGGGAAAATAAAATATCCTACTGATTTTCTTGTTCTTGGTTCTCCACAAGATGACTTTTGTCCCATTATATTTGGTAGACCTTTCTTGAACACTCCTAATGCTAGGATAGACTGTGACAAAGATATTCTTACTGTTGGTCTAGGGGATATGTCTCATGATTTTAATTTCTCTAAATTTCGTACACAACCCCGTGATAAAGAATTGCCTAGTAAGGATGAAATTATTGGTCTTTCTTCTATTTTTGTGCCTCCTACCGATCCTTTAGAACAATATTTGCTAGACCATGAGAATGATATGTTTATGAATGTAAGAAGGGAAATAGATGAAATATTCTTTAAACAAGGGCCTATTCTTAAAGACAACTTGCCTGTTGAAATCCTTGGGGATCCTCCTCCACCCAAGGGTGATCCCGTTCCTATGTTTGATCTTAAAAAAATACCTGATACTTTCAAATATGCTTATCTTTATGAAAAGAAGATATATCATGTTATGATTAGTGATAACCTTTCAGAGCATGAAGAAAAGAAATTATTGAAAACTCTGAAGAAGCACCGTGTTGCTGTTGGATATACTCTTGATGCTCTTAAGGGCACTAGTCCCACTCTATGTCAGCACAAAATTAAGTTGGAGCGTGATACTAAACAAGTTGTTGATCAGTAACGATGATTAAATCCTAAGCTGAAGGAGGTGGTAAGAAATGAAATGCTAAAGCTTATAGAGGCATGTATAATTTATCCTATTGCTTATAGTCAATGGGTATGTCTTGTTCATTGTGTCCCAAAGAAGGGGGCCATTACTGTTGTTCCTAATGATAAGAATGAATTGATACAACAAAGAATTGTTACAGGTTATAGAATGGCAATAAATTTTTGCAAATTAAATAAAGCTACTAGGAAAGATCATTACCCTCTACCTTTTATTGATCAAATGCTAGAAAGACTATCCAAACATACACAGTTTTGCTTTCTATATGGTTATTCAGGTTTCTCTCAAATACCTGTGTCAAAAGAGGATCAAGAAAAGACCACTTTTACTTGCCCTTTCGGTACTTTTGCTTATAGATGTATGCCTTTTGGTTTACAGAATGCACCTGCTACCTTTCAAAGATGTATGACTGCTATATTCTCTGACTTTTGAGAAAATATTGTCGAGGTTTTCATTGATGATTTCTCTGTTTATGGAACTTCTTTTGATGACTCCTTAGGCAACCTTGATCGAGTTTTGCAGAGATGCGAAGAAACTAATCTTGTCTTGAATTGGGAGAAGTGGAACTTTATGGTTAATGAAGGTATTGTCTTGGGGCATAAGATTTCTGAAAGAGGTATTGAAGTTGATAAAGCTAAAGTAGACTCTATTGAAAAGATGTCGTGTCCTAAAGATATCAAAAGTATAAGAAGTTTTCTTGGTCATGCTGGTTTCTATAGGAGGTTTATTAAAGACTTCTCTAAAATTTCTAGGCCTCTCACTAATCTCTTGAAAATAGATGTTCCTTTTGTTTTTGATGATGATTGTGTAGAAGCATTTGAAGTACTTAAGAAAGCCTTGACTTCTGCACCTATTGTTCAACCACCTGATTGGAATTTACCCTTTGAAATTATGTGTGATGCGAGTGATTATGTTGTTGGTGTTGTTTTAGGACAAAGAGTGGATAAGAAATTTAATGTTATTCATTATTCTAGTAAAACTCTAGACAGTGCCCAGATAAATTATGTTACTACTGAAAAAGAATTCTTAGAAGTTGTTTTGCATGTGATAAGTTCAGGTCTTCTATTGTTGATTCCAAAGTAATTGTTCACATTGATCATGCTGCTATTAAATATATTATGGAAAGAAAGATGCTAAACCTAGACTTATTAGATGGGTTCTCTTGCTACAAGAATTTGATTTGCATATTATTGATAGAAAAGGAGTTGAGAACCCCCGTTGCAGATAACTTGTCTAGGTTAGAGAATGTTCTTGATGACCCACAGCCTATTGATGATAGCTTTCCTGATGAACAATTAGCTGTCGTAAATGCTTCTTGTAATGCTCCATGGTATGCTGATTATGCTAATTATATTGTTGCTAAATTTATACTACCTAGTTTCACATACCAGCAAAAAAAGGTTTTCTATGACTTAAGACATTACTTTTGGGATGACAGACACCTTTATAAAGGACTACATGGTGTTATTAGATGTTGTGTACCTGAGCATGAATAGGAACAGATCATACGCAAGTGTCACTCCGAGGCCTACGGAGGACACCATGCTGGAGTATACCTGGCAATCTGTCGGGCCTGGTCGGGCCTACCAAAGCCCGGTGCAAAAAACCTAGGCCTGAGCCCGGCCGTCGGGCCTAAAAATAGACCTGAGCCCGGCCCATCACACTAAAAGCCCGCCGGGCCTCGGGCCACGGGTCGAGCCTCTTCGTTAACACGCAAATATGACGGGCCCGGGCCCGGCCCGGCCCCGTTATCGGGCTTGAAATCTAGGCCCAAGTCCGGCCCATGGACAAGGCCGGGCGGGGCTGGGTCGGGCTTTTTCGGGCCGGGTCGGGTCGGGCTGACCGGGCCGGGTTGCCCATGGCCAGGTCTATGCTGGAGATAGAACTGCACACAAGGTATTACAATCCGGTTTTTATTGGCCTACTCTCTTCAAAGATGCATGTAAGTTCGTCTTGTCTTGTGATGAATGCCAGAGAATAGGTAACATTAGTAGACGTCAGGAAATGCCTATGAACTATTCACTTGTTATTGAACCATATGATGTTTGGGGCTTTGATTATATGGGACATTTTCCTTCCTCTAACGGGTATACACATATTTTAGTTGATGTTGATTACGTTACAAAGTGGCTAGAAGCTATTCCAACTAGTAGTGCTAATCATAACACTTCTATTAAGATGCTTAAAGAAGTTAGTTTTCTGAGGTTTGGAGTCCCTAGATATTTAATGACTGATGGTTGTTCACATTTTATTCATGGTGCTTTCCGTAAGATGCTTGCTAAATATGATGTTAACCATAGAATTACATCTCCATATCACCTTCAGTCTAGTGGTCATGTAGAATTGAGTAATAGAGAGATTGCATTGATTTTGCAAAACATTGTTAATAGATCTAGAAAGAATTGGTCTAAGAAACTTGATGATGCATTGTGGGCTTACATAACTGATTATAATAACCCTATGGGTATGTCTCCGTATAAAATAGTTTATGGAAAAGCATGTCACTTACCTCTTGAATTAGAACACAAGGCATATTGGGCTATTAAAGAGCTCAATTATGATTTCAAACTTGGTGAAAAGAAGAGATTATTTGACATTAGCTCACTTGATGAATGGAGAACCCAAGCCTATGGGAATGCCAAGTTGTTTAAAGAAAAAGTTAAAATATGGCATGACAAGAGAATACAAAAGCGTGAGTTTAATGTGGGAGATCATGTTTTGCTATACAACTCTTGTTTAAGATTTTTTTGCAGGAAAGGTTCTCTCTAAGTGAGAAGGTCCTTACATTATCGAGGAGGTCTACCGCTCCGGTGCCATCAAAATCAACCACGCTGAAGGCACAAATCCGAAGGTGGTAAACGGTCAAAGAATCAAACACTATATCTCAGGTACTCCCTTAAATTCTGAGACCGATATAAGTGACACCGTGACACCGGAGGAGTACATAAGGGACACTTTCCAGAACGTTTCAGCCTCTGAAAAGGAATAGGTACGTGATACGTCTCCAACGTATCTATATTTTTTGATTGTTCCATGTTGTTATATTGTCATTCTTGGATGTTTTACAATCATATTATAGTCATTTTATATCATTTTTTGGTACTAACCTATTGACATAGTGCCAAGTGCCAGTTATTGTTTCCTACATGTTCAACTTGATGATAAAGGGACTGGATAAGAGTCAACTTTAGGTAGAAGGCGTCCCAATATATCGGAGATTGAAAATATTGTAGAGAAAATTGATAAAAGTGGGTTTGGAGAGGCCAAGACTTTAACTAGTGATGTGCCCACTATCTTGGATTACAAAGACTTTAATTATGATAGTTGTTCATTGATTGATTGTATTTCCTTGTTGCAAACCATGATTAATTCACCCCATGCCTATGAACAAAATAAAGCTTTTACTAAACATATTGTTGATGCTATGATGAAAGCTTTAGATGATAAGTTGGAATTAGAAGTGTCAATTCCTAGAAAGTTGCAAGATGAATGGGAACCTACTATCAAAATCAAAATTAAAAATTGTGAGTGTTTTTCTTTGTGTGATTTGGGTGCTAGTGTTTCCTTGATTCTGAAATCTCTTTGCGATATTCTTGGTCTTACCAATATTAAAGATTGCTCTCTTAATTTGCATTTGGCGGATTCCACTATTAAAAGCCTTTGGGAAGGATCAATGATGTTCTTATTCTTGCAAATAGGAACTATGTACCCATAGACTTTATTGTTCTTGACATCGATTGCAATCCGTCTTGCCCTATTATACTTGGTAGACCGTTTTTGCGCAATATTGGCACGGTGATTGACATGAAAGAAGGGAATATTAAATTCCAATTTCCCTTGAGAAAGGGCATGGAACACTTCCCTGGAACCAAGATCAAATTTCCTTATGAATCTATAATGAGGGCAACTTATGGAACATCCAACAAGGGTGACAACACTTGAAATCGTGGTATCATGCCTAGCTAAGGGCGTAAAACGACAGTGCTTGTTGGGAGGCAACCCAACTTGTATCTTTTTGCTTTTTGATTTCCTTGCTGTTTTCAATAAAATACCATTTAATACCTCTATTTAGATGTGTTTGGTGGTTTGAATAAAGGTTTGTGCCAAGCAAAGTTGTAGGATCATGTTGGGTGTTAGTAGATTTAACCTTGCTGAAAAAAAAGAAACTTTTGCGCTCACGAGGAAAATTCTCATTTTTAACAGAAGAGTGCTTTTTGGTTGATTCTTTTTGCAGAAGATTAATATACAAATTGCCCACGTGGCCCTATTTTTTGATATTTTTAGAGTTACTTCGAAACTTCCAGATTACTACAGTGTTCTGTTTTTGACAGATTCTGTTTTTATTGTGTTATGTGCTTGTTTTGATGATTCTATGGTTTTCTTTGTTGAGTTTTTGCCATACAAAAGTTGGAATACAGTAGATATAATACAAATACAAAATATGAATGGGTTTATTACAGCACTTATAGTAGTGATTTGTTTTCTTATACTAACGGATCTCACGAAAGTTTTGTTGAGTTTGGTGTGATTGAAGTTTTCAAGTTTTGGGTTATCTTACGATGGATGAAGGAATAAGGAGTAAGAAGAACCTAAGATTGGGTATGCCCCGGTATCCCAAGCTATTATCCAAAAAGAAGCAAGCAACTAAGCTTGGGGGTGTCCCCGAGTGGCAACCCCTCTTTCTTCTAACGACCATCGGTATTTTACTTGAAACTATATTTTTATTCTTCACATGATATGTGTTTTGCTTGGAGCATCTTGTATGATATGAGACTTTGCTTGTTTTGTTTTGTTTTTTAAGTCATCAATCCTTGTTGTACACACCTATTAGAGAGAGCCAAAATAATGTCAGGACTTGTTAGAATAGCCCTCTATGCTTCACTTAAATTTTAATTAGCTATGGATTTACTCTAGTGCTTCACTTATATCTTTTTGAGCACGGTGTGCTTTAGTATTTTTGAAGAAATACTCTCTTGCTTCACTTAGATTTATCTCAGAGTTAGTAAATTTTTAAGAAATTCTTTCTTGGTTCACTTAAATTATTTTGAGAGAAAGAAAAAATATGCTCATGATCTTCACTTATATTTGTTTGAGCTTATCAAAAGCAACACATAAAAATTATTTCCAAAGTGATAGATATCCATGAAGGATATAATAAAAACTTTCATGAAGATCATTGGACAAAATAAACTTGATTCCTTGTAATAGTTTTGAGACATGATGATGTGATATGTGAGTCATGTTAATGAGTAATTATGCTTTAGTAAGAATATTAGTGTTAAGGTTTGTGATTCCCTATGCAAGCACGAAAGTCAATAATCACGCAATGAAATTACATCCTACTTGTGGTGCATTATTCGGTGTTATTTATGCTCAATGTTCGCTTATGAGATTATTCGTTTCATGGTTGGTCGCTTCCCAGTCTTTTGCTAGCCTTCATTTTGCACTAAGTATGATCACTACGTGTGCATCCAAAATCCTTTATCCCGGTTTTGCAACATGAGTCCACCATACCTACCTATATGCGGTATTTCCTTGCCGTTCTAAGCAAATTTGTATGTGCCATCTCTAATTTTCAAAATAAATTTCCCTTTTGTGTGCCCGTACCGCTCGCGAGGCGATGAGGGGTGGCTAATATTTTCCATGCTAGATGTGTTATTCTCACGATGAGTGTTTATTCACTTGTCATTGCACAAGAGTATGGCAAAGGTATTAGGGATGCCCAGTCCCGAAATGAAAAACAAATTTACTTTATGTTGTCAAATAATGAATTCCTTGGAAAGTGTTGGTATGGAAGGCAACCGTGGATTCGGCTAGCCATGGCTTGTGAAAGTTTGGTGGAAAAGGAATAAACTTTATTTTATGTTTGGGAACCGCCTATGATATATCTAGCATGGAAAGTGTTGGGAACCTCAAGTCGTTTTCGTTGGTGGGAAAAATATACCTCCCAAATATTATTATCTCTCAATTTAAGCTTTGAGCTCTCGCACCTCTACAAATCCCTACTTCCCTCTGCGAAGGGCCTTTCTTTTAGTTATGCAATTTTTATTTTTGAATTTGATTCTCCATCTTCTCTTATAAAGCACCAACTAGGAAACACTATGATCGTACTTGAGCATTGGGAATAACTAATATGTGAATGTGTTTTATGAATGGATCAATGGTTGAGCATGATGGGCTAGGGATAACTTATTTTAGCATTGATATTTTGAAAGACATGGTTGCTTGTTGATATGTTTGAGTATTTAAATCTCATGTCAAAACTAGACTATTGCTTTGAACCATATAAAAGTCCAAATGTCCATGCTATACAGAAAAGAATATGATATGACATGCTAGGCAGCATTCCACATCAAAAAAGATGTTTTATCAGTTACCTACTCGAGGACGAGTAGGATTTAACCTTGGGGATGCTGATACGTCTCCAACGTATCTATAATTTTTTATTGTGCCATGTTGTTATATTATCATTCTTGGATGTTTTACAATCATTTTATATCATTTTTTGGTACTAACCTATTGACATAGGGCCAAGTGCTAGTTGGTGTTGTTTGTATGTTCTTTACATGACAGGAAATCAATATCGAACGGAGCCCAAACACCGCAAAACTTTTTGGACGATTTTTATGGGCCAGAAGAAACCCAATGGGCCAGAGCTGCAGCTGGGGGTTCCCCAAGGGGGGCACAACCCACCAGGGCACGCCAGGCCCCCCTGGCGTGCCTAGGTGGGTTGTGCCCACCTCGGTGGCCTCCCGCACCAGCTCTTCGCTCTATAAATACTCAAATATTCCAGAAACCCGCCAGGAGTCGACGGAATTCTATTCCATCCGCCGCAAAGTCCAGAACCACCAGATTCAATCTAGACACCATCACGGAGAGGTTCACTGTCGGTGTATTTGGATCGACACCTATGGGATCACAGGAATCCCTACTATGGTTGCGGGGCGTGGGGTTGAGAGAAGAGCGGATCCAACAGTTAGCACACGCTTCGTTTACCCAGGTTCGGGCCGCAAGGGTGCGTAAAACCCTACTCCTGCTTTGGTGGATTGTATATATGTGTTCTTTAGCTAGCCATGGGGGGGGGTGAAGAGCTCCAAAAAGCCGGATCGTGAGGAGTTCTAAAAAGCCGATTCCTTCTCCTGGTCACCTCGGGCCTCCTATTATAGGGAAAAGGGATTGCCACAGTGGCACACAGGAGGTGGAAAGGGTACAGTGATGCGAGGTTATCCCTCGCATTACATGACAAGGCACATTTAATGTGCCCTGCTTAGGTGTCCTTGCTTTATCGGGGACGGGGGAGACATCCGTCTTGTCCGTTGCCGCTCCTTCTTGTGTTGCCACGCGCCCTGGCCAGCGATGCCTGAGATGCCATGTAGGCAGGCAGGCAGCTGAGGTAGCGCAATGGTGGGTCTTCCACGAAGATCTGCATGTCGCCACGCAGGTGCCTGCCCAGCTGGTTGGGCCGGCAGCTGCATAGGGTGGTGGAAGCTTAGTTGGTGTGGGCCTGATGGTGGCCCTGCGGATGTCCTCGGCAAGGGCCTTGTCGGGGCCCCGGCAAGGGTCTTGCCGCGGCGCCTGCTGTCGTCCCTGGCAAGGTGTTTGCCGGAGGTCTTGTGGTCCTCCTTGGCTGGGGTCCCGCCAAGGGTCGTCGTCTTCTTAATGTGCATCTGATCTTGAATGTCTTCACAAAGATCTGCATGCCACTACGGGGATATCTCCCGAATCCTTGCCCCATGGGGGCAGTGGACTCAAGGGTGACCCGCTCCGTAGGCGTGGGGGCGAATTACCGCGGCAGGGGTCTTGCCGGGGGTGCTAAAGCCGGCCCCGACAAGGATCTTGTCGGGGCTGCTGAAACTGGCTCCCGGCAAGGATCTTGCCGGGGGAATCTGCTTCGTCCCCTTGCTCTTTGTGGTCTTGGCCTTGGGATTCAGTTCCATCGAGCTTCGGTCTTCCCCTGGCTCACCTCCCTTGCTGTGCTTGGTGTGGTGGTGCCCGTGGCTCAGACTGCCCGTGCATAGTCATTGGGGTACAAAAAGTGTACCCCTCTTTTTGTACACCGACAGGAGCCCCCGGGCCTGGGCCACACATAAGCGTGACGCGTTGTTGGGCTAAGCCCAGAACGGTGCGCGGGCAGGCGGGGCGGTTTTCACTGTGGTAAGATTTTCCGCGCGCTTAGCCTCCCATTATCCGCGCGCGCGGCGCGGGGTGGAGGGGCGTGCGTGACGTGGGCGGCATGCGCGGGGTGGTTTCCGCAGGCATGCGTCACGTCGCAGTAAAGAGGCGGCTTCACGCCTTCCCCATAACCGAGGAAGGCGTGGAGACGCGGCCCATTTACTGAATGGGGCCAAGGCGCGGTCCTCAAGGCGTCCACTCCCCACGATCACGGGGTGGGGAGAGGTCACCTCACCCGTCCCCTCGGTTCTGCACATCTGCCACGTGCCTCCCATGCGCTTGGGGTGGCAAACGGTGGAGGCGGGAAATCGGGCCGTCGCTGGTTGGGGCGGCAGGTCGGTCCCGGCTCCCTGCGCCTTCTGTGTCTTGATTGGCCGAGCGGTGCGGTCGAGCCCCAGCCCTGCCCCTTTATAAAGAGCGGGAGGGGAGGGACGGCACCCCGCACTCTTCCATCTTCTTTCTCCTTCAGCTTCTGCTCCTCTCTTCTGTTCGCCATGGAGAGAGGAAATCCCGGCCTTTCAACGGTGGCGGCGAGGGTCGCCGCTCGACAACGCGTCCCTCCTTCTCCTGCACCCGCGGTGGCAGAGCCGGCCACGAGGGGAAGGGGGAGGGGCGAGGCCGGGGCGCTCGGGGAAGAGGAGGATGGGGCGGCCCGCCGGCCTCGCCCCCGCCAGCAGCACCTCCTCCAGTGGAGGGCTATATTGGGGATGACCCTTGCGAGTTCTTCGTCAGGTTGCGGCGGCCGCCGCGCCGTCGCCTTTGTCTCCCGACCCCATTCGCGCGGGAGATGGAGCTGGATCCGCCGGAGTCGCTGCGGCTGCACATGAGGGGCTGCGGGATCAGTGGCACGCGGGTCCGCGTCGACTTCCCTGCTCCTCATGTGATGTATCCTCGTCAAGGATGGAAGACGTTTGCTCGTATCCATAGCCTGACGGATGGGCTCACCCTCCATTTCAAGTTGATGGAGGATGGCCATCTCTCCGTCAAGGTCTTCGGGCACTTCGGGACTCGTGCAAGGTGCTGCATGGAGAGCTCCTCCGATGACGAAGACTCCTCCTCAAACGAGGGTGATGAGGAGGACAGCGGCAAGGACGACGAGGGCGGTAGGCGGCAGGATGACGGGTCCGACTAGGTGTCGGGCGCCACTTCTGGTGGCACCGGCGACCCCATCATCCGCGTCGCCGGCTCCTTGAACTTCTCGGGGCCGTCCCCTTGGCGGCTGGCGTAGGGAGGCTGCGGAAGAGGAAGAGGAAGAGGGCGGGCGGCAAGGTCGTCATGTCGGAGTACGCGGGCACCGACGCCTTTTACGCATACTGACGTCCTGCCGCCTCGTCTTCGAGCTCTGCTTCCGGCGCCGCCGTCACCATCCAGCCCTTGGGCGGCCATCGAGATGTCCTCTTGGTGTCTTCTGCCACCCGTAGCTCGCCTAGGCACTCCTTTTGCCCTTCTCGCCTCCTTCACCTACCTCCTGAGGAGAGGAACAAGAAAGGCATTACGGGCATCTTATCTCTTTTTAGTTTGTAAGCCTTCGGGCGTCTGTTAAATTTAAGACTTGTAATCTCCTCGTTCATGTTTTTCATTCCCTATGGACTGTACCTGAGTGGAATGTTTTTAATGAAAAAAGGATGTTTGCTGGTTCATTTGTTCGTAGGTAGAACCCACAACAGGGAACAAGTCCCTGATATCTCTAAGACAAACATTTTATCGCCCGGCAACAGGCCTCGCCGTCTCCCCACTCCGCTCGACCTTTCTCACGCCTTTGGCGGAGGCAGGGATGAAGTGGGTTTAGGCTCCTTGCTTCATCCTTTCGCCGCCGCGTCTACGACCAAACTTGGCCCCAGAAACGAGTCCTAGGGCCTAGAGTTATGGGAGCACGGTAGTTTTAAGGAAGGAAACAAGGTTTCACATACCTCAGCCCATAATGGAATACATGACAAGGGATGAAGAACTTATCTGAAACTGCAGCCCCCGGCAACCCTGGTTTGCCGTGGGTGAATCTTTGCTCTTGTAGCCCCCGGCAACACTGGCTTGCCGAGGCCTAGATGCTAGTCTGCCCCTTTTTCTTCTCCCCTAGTGGGTTCGGCAGGGATGTCTGTGCGTCCTGTGAACCAAAGAAGATAGAGTAAAGAAAAAGAGATGCAAACTCGACCTCTAAGCTAGGGGTTAGCCGCCGCTAAGCACTATCAACCTTAACCTAGGGCGAGACTCGACTCAGCATGCATGCTATAACTTAGGGCGCTAGCGCTTCATTTATTTATGCTCACGGTCTGCGCCTGGCTTTGTACAAAGGGCTACATGCCTTGCCGGCAAGGCTTGTACAAAAGGGTGGCTTGCCGGGGGGGCGGCAAGCCGCGCCTTATGGGTAAAACTTGCGAAGATGCTCAATATTCCAGGAATTGCTCACCGGAATGGCATTTTCGGTCTCCAGGCGGACTGCGCCAGTCCCGATGACTCGTATTACCCGATAAGGGCCTTCCCACTTCGGCGTCAACTTGTTTGTATTCCTGGCCGATTGAACACGCCGAAGAAGAAGGTCACCTTCCTCAAAGCTTCGGGCATGGACCTTGCAGCTATGGTAGCGGCGCAAGGCCTGCTGGTAGCGTGCTGCTCTCACAGCCGCCCGAAGACGATCTTCCTCAAGGAGTGTTGCGTCATCTTGCCGCTGTTGCTCTTGCTCAAGCTCATCATAAGAGAGAACTCGAGGTGACCCGTATATGAGTTCAGTGGGGAGAACTGCATCTGCCCCGTATACCAGGGCAAAGGGTGTCTGGCCGGTGGCTCGATTTGGGGTTGTTCTGATTGACCAAAGAACCGTCGGCAATTCATCAATCTAGCGCCTCCCGCTCTTGTGCAGCCTGTCAAAGGTCTTTGTCCTTAATCCTCGCAGCACTTCAGCGTTTGCCCTCTCAGCTTGACCATTACTTCGGGGGTGAGCAATGGAAGCGAAACAGACTTTGCTGCCGAGGTCTTGGGTATATTGCATGAAGGTGCGGCTTGTGAACTGCGTGCCGTTGTCGGTGATGACCATGTTGGGTACACCAAAACGGCACACTAGTCCCTTGAAGAACTTGACGATTGACTGAGTTGTGACCTTCCTCACTGCCTCCACCTCTGGCCACTTTGTGAACTTGTCGATTGCGACATACAAGTACTGAAAGCCCCCGACAGCGTGGGGGAAAGGGCCCAATATGTCGAGCCCCCAGATCGAGAAGGGCCAGGAGAGAGGAATGGTTTGAAGGGCTTGAGCTGGTTGATGAAGTTTCTTTGAATGGAACTGGCATGCTTCACACCTGGTGACCAGTGTCGTCGCATCCTGGAGGGCAGTGGGCCAGAAGCCTTGCCGAAATGCCTTGCCGGCAAGGGCTCTTGACCCTATGTGGGATCCACATATGCCTCCATGCATCTCTGCCAACAGCCCCAGTCCTTCCTCTCGAGGGATACACTTCAATTTCACGCCGTTCGATCTGTTCCTGTCATTGTTGAGGATATCGCTTATCGTTATCGTCTCGGTCAGCCGGGGATTAGAGATTAATCAGAAATCGGCCGACTAATCGATTTTATCGGTCACCTATTAATCGGCCATTTTTCTCAAATCCCAGGTTCCCAACACTAAAATATGCTATATTCAACACCAAAACAATATTGGACAGAAGTGTTACCTTGATTCCTAGCCTTTAAATCCTGGTATAATAACAAACAAAATAGGAAAATGGTACATATTGCGTAACAAGGTCCACAAAACGCAAATAAATATAGGTTTTGCAAATATAGTGCTACGATTAGGCCCGATTTATCGGTAGATTCCCAATAAATCGCTTGTCATAGCGATAAATCGGCCCAAGTGATAAATGGTGAAGATAAGGCATAATCTTATCGGTCACCCCAAGAGTAGCGATAAATCGGGTGATAAATCGCTGAATCGGAAGATTTCTTGAACAGTGGTTCCTGTATAGGACATCATCGACGAACTGGTACATAGCAGACTGACGGGCTACTTTTTCCGCTTCTTCCTGTTCCTCAGGAAGTTCCCCAGTCTGGAGGAATCGGACGATATGCTGTGCCCACGCTGGAGCCTGCGGCTCGACGGCGAGGACTAAAGGCATTTCCTCCGCTATAGGAGTGGCTGTCTCGACGGCAAGAGCTTGACGCTCCGCCGGAGCTAGCCATCCAGTGGCGGGCTCAGTGTCTCCGGCAACATCCTTGTCGGCGGCTCCGAGGAGCTCGGCGGGAAAGTACTTGCCGGGCCCTGATTTTCTCCTCTTGTTCTGCTCTATTGATGGATCAACGGATGGCTGAGTAAGCTGAAGCACAAAGGTACCTGGTTCCACAGGTAGCTTGAGGGCAGCGCGCTTTGACAGGTAATCAGCGATGTCGTTCTCCGCTCGGGGAACGTGCTCCGCATGCCATCAAAGCGCTCTTCCAACTTTCTCACTTCATCGACGTAGGCCTTCATCAACGGGCTCTGGTAATCCTTATTGACTTGTTTGACGACAAGCTATGAGTCGCCCCTGACAATGAGTTTCTTGATTCCGAGGTCTGCCGCGATCCTAAGACCAGCAAGCAGCCCCTCGTACTCAGCAGTGTTGTTCGTTGATACCTCCCTGGGGAAGTGCATCTGGACCACGTACTTGAGGTGCTCTCCAGTGGGCGCGACCAGAAGTACGCCAGCCCCGGCGCCCTGTAAGGAGAAAGCTCCATCAAAGTACATGATCCAGTTGCAACTCGCCTCTTTGCCGGGGAGAGCAGTTTCCTGGACTTCTTCATCAGGTGTCGCGGTCCATTCTGCAACGAACTCCACCAGGACTCGGCTCTGAATCGTCGAGGTACTTTCAAACTTGAGGCCAAAGCTGCACAGCTCCAGTGCCCACTCTACAATTCTTCCCGTTGCATCTGGATTGTGCAATATCCGTTGCAGAGGGAGGCGAGTGACGACAGTGATCTCGTGTGCCTGGAAGTAATGACGCAGCTTCCTCGAGGCCATAAGAATGCCGAAGAGCAATTTCTGCACACCGGAGTACCTTGATCTAGCCCCCTGCAAGAGGGAGCTAACAAAGTAGACCGGGTGCTGCATCACTTTCTTCCTTGGCGGCACCCCGACCGGCCGAGTCGTCTCTGCACCAACGGCATCAGGCTCTGTCGCTGCTATTACCTCGTCATCAACTTCTCTCTGCGCCACTAGTGTGGCGCTGACCACCTGGTTCGTTGCCGCCAAGTATAGCAGCAACGGTTCTTGTGGCCTAGGCACAACTAGTACTCGCGTGGAGGAAAGATACCTCTTCAAGTCTTGTAATGCTGCTTCAGCTTCTGGCGTCCACTCCATCGGGCCTGCCTTTTTCAAAATCTTGAAAAAGGGAAGGGCGCGCTCGGCAGACTTGGAAATGAATCTGCTCATGGCGGCGACGCAGCCAGTAAGCCGACGCACATACTTGACCCATTTGGGTGCTTCAATATGTTCTATAGCTTTGATCTTGTCCGGATTGGCCTCTATCCCACGCTGTGACACGAAGAACCCGAGAAGCTTGCCGGACGGGACGCCGAAGACGCACTTCTCAGGGTTCAGCTTGAGATTGATCTTGCATAGGTTTGCAAATGTTTCTTGTAAATCCGGTATCAGGGTTGCCCTGTTCTTGGTTTTGACCACTATATCATCCATATAAGCATCCATATTTCTATGGAGCTGGGGTTCAAAACCAATCTGGACTGCCCTTGCAAACGTTGAGCCAGCACTCTTCAACCCAAAAGGCATCCGTACGAAACAGTACGTACCACATGGGGTGATGAATGATGTCTTCTCTTCGTCTTCTCTTGCCATGAAGATCTGATGGTAGCCGGAGTAGGCATCGAGGAATGACAGCAGTTCACACCCAGCCGTGGAGTCAACAATCTGGTCGATGCGTGGCAACGGGAAGGGGTCTTTAGGACAAGCCTTATTGATATCTGTGTAATCAATACACAGCCTCCACTTCCCATTTGCCTTGCGCACTACCACTGGATTGGCCAACCACGTCGGATGGAGCACTCCTCTTACCAAACCCGCAGCTTCCAATTTCCGGATCTCCTCTGTGATGAACTCTTGTCGTTCCAAAGCTTGCTTCCTGACCTTCTGCTTGACGGGCCGTGCATGAGGACAGACAGCAAGGTGGTGCTCAATCACCTCCCTGGGAACGCCGGGGATGTCGGATGCTTGCCATGCAAACACGTCGACTTTCGCCTGCAGGAAGGTGACGAGCGCGTCTTCCTATTTGTCGTCAAGGGTGGAGCTTATGGTGAAAGCCCATCCTCTGCCGTCCTCCTTGATGGAAACCTTCTTGGTTCCTGGCGGTGTGGCCCTGGACTTCTTGTTTCTGCCGGTCGAGCTCTCTGGCACGTCCTCAACGGTAGCGCGACACTCTGAAGAGGTGCGCTTGCCGGAGTGGGTGTTCGAGGTCTCACCGGTCTTCTTCTTGTCGGTGGAGCTCTCTAGTACGTCCTCGACGGGAGCACAACACTCCGAAGAGGTGCGCTGGCCGGAGTGGGTGTCCGAGGTCTCACCGGTCTTCTTCTTCTTCCCTCCCGGGGCTCCAGTGGCAGGAGTAAGTGCCCACGTGGCGGCAGCTGCTGCAACTGCCTACTGGTATAGTTGGTCAGCGCAAATCAGCGCATCTTTCTTATCGAAGGGGATGGTGATGATCGTCACAGCTCCTGGCATCTTCAGGGTGTTGTAGGCGTAGTGTGACGCTGGCATGAACTTGGCCAGCGCTGGGCGGCCAAGGATCCCATTGTAAGGCAAAGGGATCTTGGCAACATCGAACACGATCCTCTCCGTCATGTAGTTCAGATCACTTCCAAAAGTCATGGGTAGCATGACCTTCCCCTTTGGTTGGCTTCTCCCTGGGTTGACCCCTTGAAACGTGCCCGTCTCTTCGAGGTCTCCGTCAGGAATCTGTAGCTTCTGGACCACGGTGGGCGAGAGCAAATTCAGACCGGCCCGCCATCGACTAGCATCTTCGTCACCTTGAGGTTGCGTATTGTCGGTGAAACCAACAATGGCAAACACCCGACCGCAGTGGTGCGATTAGGGTGATCCTCAGTGTCAAAAATGATAGGCGTGCTGGACCATTTCGGCGGCCTTTGGGCGCCGTACGATGGCTCTGCCGCTGTAATCTCACGCGCCCACTGTTTAAGCTGGCGGTGAGAAGTATGCAGCGAGGCGCCGCCATCGACGCACATGGCTTCCGTGGCTTTCTGAAACTCTTGGTCGTCGGACTCATCGTCCTCTTCATGATCGTCGTCTTCGGGCCTTCTGTCATGGCCCCGGGCGGGCCTCTCTTGCTGTTTATCCTTCCTGTGACGGCCTGCTTGGCTGTCACGCTTCTTGTCGGATCCCTTAGCACCATCTTGGCCCTTCTCCTTGTCCCGCCTCTCGTATTCAGCCCTCTGCTTCTCAGCAAGGAGCTCAACCTGTCGACAGTCCTGGAGATCATGGCCTTTGGTGTGATGGATCTTGCAGTATCGCTTGCCGGAGTTTCCTAGCTTCTCGGCAGCCGCCAAGGCCCGGCAGGCGACACACCCGGCTATTTCCTTGCCGGGGTCACCCGCCTTGGTTTTCTTGGCGGAGCCGGCGTCATCAGATCCCTCGACAGCAAGCACGGCTTTACCTTTGCGCTTCCTGTTGCGGTGTCGGCCCTTCTTCGCCGGGGCGGCAGTATCCTCATATGAAGAGTCGGTTTCCGCACCGGCGTCTTCGCCGGGGTACTTCCTTCCCTCTTCAGCCCGGGCACATCTGTCAGCAAGAACATAGAGTTCCGCCACATCTTTCACCTTGGTCATCGCCAGTTCTTCACGCATCTTGCGGTTACGCACGTTCTGATGGAACGCGCTGATGATGGCGGCAGGGTGAACATCAGGGATGTTGTACTGCACCCGGCTGAACCTCTGTATATACTTGAGCAGACTCTCGCCTTCCTTCTGGGGTATGACGTGCAGGTCGCTCGCTTGGCCATGCGCTTGGTGACCTCTAGTAAAGGCGCCAACAAACTCATGGCACAAGTCCGACCAGGAGGAAATAGAGTCTACCAACAAGTGCATCAACCACGACATGGCGTTAGGTTTAAGAGCCAACGGAAAGTAATTCGCAAGCACCTTATCGTCGCGGGCTCCGGCAGCTTGCACCGTGATGGTGTAGATGCTGAGGAACTCCGACGGGTGGGTCTTGCCGTTGTACTTCTCGCCAACGTCGGGCTTGAAGGTGCGGTGAGTGGGCCATTGGAACTGCCATAGCTCACGGGTAAAAGCCGGACAGCCTACCTCGTAAGGTAGACCTCTAGGGCTCTCCGGTGTTGGGCGATCCACAGCAGGCCCCGCTCGCCTGTCTGACTGGTGGCGCACTCCGCGCTGGCGCTCGATGGTGGTTCGAGCGTCTTCATGAGCTCGCTCCTGAAGAACTTGATGCTGGTCGCCGTGGGTCCGTGGGTCGGACGACGCTATGGAGATGGTGTCACCCGCGACGTCCCGACGAGTCGACACACGTGGTACCGGGCGAGGAGGAGGCGAATGCACCATGGCCACGGCGTTGCCGGTCCTCCCGCCACCGGTGCGTGGGTCCCCATCGGAACGTCGACTCGGGGGCCTCACCAGACTTGGTTCATCCTTGTTGGCGACTGCGACAAGGCTTCGGATGGTGGCTCTCCATTCGTCGAGTTTCCCCGTAACAGGAGGAAAGTCGAGGAGCAAATGCGCGCGCGCCAGGGCTTCGGCTGGGGTTAACGGTAGCGAAACCTGCGTGGACCGCGATGCGCTTCGACCCCTGACCATGTCAGGAGGAGCTCCATCACAATCCCGCGGTCGCATGCCGTTTCCACCAGTGCTTTGGCGGGCGGGCAGGTCTTCTACGTCCCGGGAGTGGTGCTCGGGGCTCTTCCCGCGGCGACGCCCGGGATCTTCAGCGTGATGACGCCGTTCATCGCGCGCCGCTTGAGAGGAGCGCGCCGCCGGCGCCGGCGTGGGAGTCCTGGACGCCCTTGCGTCGCCCTCGAGTGATGAGGCAGCGACCTTGGAAGGCCCCGCGCCACTCGCAGAGGGCCTGGCTCCGTCTTTGGAACTGGCGGTGTGTGGCCCGTTACCAGGCGCACAAACATCGCCACCTCCCAAACTCCGGCTGCTGGGACAGTGTTGGTGTTCGTGAGCAGCGCCCCGGGTCCTTTCCACGACCGGTTCGCTGCTCGCCCGCATCGGGAAGAGCTGTCTGGCTTCCGACTGGCCAACCGCCACTGTCGCATTCTTCTTGGGCGCCATGATGATGAAGAAGTGTTGTACGGACTACTAAAGCCGATTCTCACAACAGCGCCCCCTACCTGGCACGCCAAAGATGTCGGTGTATTTGGATCGACACCTATGGGATCACAGGAATCCCTACTATGGTTGCGGGGCGCGGGGTTGAGAGAAGAGCGGATCCAACAGTTAGCACACGCTTCGTTTACCCAGGTTCGGGCCGCAAGGGTGCGTAAAACCCTACTCCTGCTTTGGTGGATTGTATATATGTGTTCTTTAGCTAGCTATGGGGGGTGAAGAGCTCCAAAAAGTCGGATCGTGAGGAGTTCTAAAAAGCCGAATCCTTCTCCTGGTCGCCTCGGGCCTCCTTTTATAGGGAAAAGGGGTTGCCACAGTGGCACACAGGAGGTGGAAAGGGTACAGTGATGCGAGGTTATCCCTCGCATTACATGACAAGGTGCATTTAATGCGCCCTGCTTAGGTGTCCTTGCTTTATCGGGGATGGGGGAGACATCCGTCTTGTCCGTCGCCGCTCCTTCTTGTGTTGCCACGCGCCCTGGCCAGTGATGCCTGAGATGCCATGTAGGCAGGCAGGCAGCTGAGATAGCACAATGGTGGGTCTTCCACGAAGATCTGCATGTCGCCACGCAGGTGCCTGCCCAGCTGGTTGGGCCGGCAGCTGCATAGGGTGGTGGAAGCTTAGTTGGCGTGGGCCTGATGGTGGCCCTGCGGATGTCCTCGGCAAGGGCCTTGCCGGGGCCCCGGCAAGGGTCTTGCCGCGGCGCCTGCTGTCGTCCCCGGCAAGGTGTTTGCCGGAAGTCTTGTGGTCCTCCTTGGCTGGGGTCCCGCCAAGGGTCGTCGTCTTCTTAATGTGCATCTCATCTTGAATGTCTTCACAAAGATCTGCATGCCACTACGGGGATATCTCCCGAATCCTTGCCCCATGGGGCAGTGGACTCAAGGGTGATCCGCTCCGTAGGCGTGGGGGCAAATTGCCGCGGCAGGGGTCTTGCCGGGGCTGCTAAAGCCGGCCCCGGCAAGGATCTTGTCGGGGCTGCTGAAACTGGCTCTCGACAAGGATCTTGCCGGGGCTGCTAAAACTGGCTCCCGACAAGGATCTTGCCGGGGGAATCTGCTTCGTCCCCTTGCTCTTTGTGGTCTTCGCCTTGGGCTTCAGTTCCATCGAGCTTCGGTCTTACCCTGGCTCACCTCCCTTGCCGTGCTTGGTGTGGTGGTGCCCGTGGCTCAGACTGCCCGTGCACAGTCATAGGGGTACAAAAAGTGTACCCCTCTTTTTGTACACCGACATTCACCACCTCCATTGGTGCCTCTCCAATGATGTGTGAGTAGTTCCTTGTAGACATATGGGTCCGTAGTCAGTAGCTAGATGGCTTCCTCTCTCTCTCTCTTTTGATTATCAATACAATGGTCTCTTGGATATCCATATGATGTAACTCTTTTGTGGCATGTTTGTTGGGATTCGATTAACTTTGAGTTTATGATCCGATCTATCTTTTTATATCCATGAAAGTTATTTGAGTCTTCTTTGATCTCTTATATGCATGATTTCTTATAGCCTCGTATTTCTTCTCCAATATTTGGGTTTTGTTTGGCCAGCTTGATCTATTTATCTTGCAAAGGGAAGAGGTGCTTTGAAGTGGGTTTGATCTTACGGTGCTTGATCACAATGACAGAAAGGGTACCGACACGTATGTATCGTTGCTACTAAGGATAAAATGATGGGGTCTATCTCTATATAAATAGATCTTGTCTACATCATGTCATCGTTATTATTGCATTACTGCATTTCTCCATGAACTTAATACACTAGATGCATGCTGGATAGCGGTCGATGTGTGGAGTAATAGTAGTAGATGCAGGCAGGAGTCGGTCTACTAATCTTGGACGTGATGCCTATATAATGATCATTGTCTGGATATCATCATGATTATTTGAAGTTCTATGAATTTCCCAACAATAATTGTTTTCCCACCGTTTGCTATTTTCTCGAGAGAAGCCACTAGTGAAATCTACGGCCTTCAGGTCTCTTTCTCATATTATTTGCCTTTGCTATCTATTTTCCTTTGCTTTTATTTTCAGATCTACTAAACCAAAAACCCAAAAACACCTTGCTTCAATTTATCTTATTTATCATTCAATCTATCAGTATATACAACTCTATCACGTCTGTTACCCGAAAGGGATTAACAACCCCTTTTACACATCGGGTTGCGAGTATTTGTTATTTGTGTGGAGGTGTTGTTTACGTTGTGTTGCTTGGTTCTCCTACTGGTTCGATAACCTTGGTCTCATCACTGAGGGAAATACCTACCGTTGCTATATTGCATCATCCCTTCCTCTTTGGGGAAATATCGACGTAGTTCTAGCAGACATCAGTACGTGGTACGGTAAGTAAACCGACTCCAAAACGTTTCCAATGATGATTTTTCTCTGTTTTGGAATATTTAAAAAATTAAGGAAATTAAAAGTAGCCCAGAAGAGACACGGGGCCACCAGAAGGGTGGAGGGCGCGCCCCCGGCCTTGTGGCCACCTCGTGTACCCTCCGGACTCCATTTTCTTGCACAATACTTCTTTTGGTCGGTAAAAATTCATTCTATAATCTCCCGAAGGTTTTGACCACCGTACCACGACAAAATCCTCTATTCTTGTTTTAAGCTGTTTTCTGCCACAGTTTTCAAGGCCAGGCATCATGTTTTCCCCCTTTGACAATGTGGACGACGATGCTTGGGTGATGCAGATGGAACTCAGGAGGACGAAGACCGAAGAAGCCACGATGGAAGAAGATCAAGGGGATTCGCTTGAAGTCCACTCTCCGGCCTCGGAGAGAGGCACTCTAGCTAGCATCTCCACTATTTCCAATCCCCATCAAGCTATAGGGACTGCAAGTAACCATGAAGGCCAACAAATACCAGGAGGCCCTTACACAGGTTACATCGGAACAACTTTCATAATCTAGTTCATAACTATGGAGCGGAGAATAAACCTCGCACACACATACCCTCCAATTGGGGCATATCCCGTCCAAGTGAAAGTGATGTACGAAAAATCTCATGGGGTCCAGACAACAAACATCTTCTAGAAGAGATTCAGAAGAATGCAACTATGCTTCAACGTGTACTCCGAGAATTGCAGGAACTGAAAGATAGCATAAAGAAGCCTGCTACATCAACACCACCTCCGAAGAAAGAAACATAAACACCTGGGTATGGGCACTCCCCTTGGCAACTGCCAAGATTGGGGGAGATGCCCCGGTATCGTATCACCATCACATCCTTTATCTTTTTCATTTTTCTTAGTTCAATCCTTTTGGTTATATCTTTATCTAGTAGAATAAAAGTTTTTAGTATGATTTAGCTTTGAGTTTTGCTTTGATCTCTATCTATGTAATCGAGTCCTTGAGTTATATATAATAAAGAATAGTTTTGAGTGAGGGCTTTGATTTTTTGCTATGATCTTGAGGGAATAAGATAAAGAAAAGAGAGTACTAAAAAAAAGAAAAAGATCAAATGTTGATCTTATGGAAAGTAATGACTTCACATATAAAGAGTATGGTGAATAAAAGTTGTTGATAGTTGACAAACATAGTTTTTTTTCATTGCTGCAATTAATAGGAAGTAATAAAGAAAGAGAGGTTCCACATATAGATATACTTTCTTGGACATCTTTTGTAATTGTGAGCACTCATTAAAATATGACATGCTAAAAAGTTGAAGTTGGACAAGGAAGGCAACATAATGGGTTATGTCTTCTTACATCCTAATAGAAGTTATATTGTTATAGATCCTCCAACATGTTGAGTTTGCTTTTCCCTCTCATGCTAGCCAAATTCTTTGCACCAAGTAGAGATTCTACTTGTGCTTCCAAACATCCCTTGAACCAGTTTTGCCATGAGAGTCCACCATACCTATCTATGGATCGAGTAAGATCCTTCAAGTAAGTTGTCATCAGTGCAAGCAATAATAATTTCTCTCTAAATATGTATGATCTATTAGTGTGAAGATGTAGTTCAAATTCGAATTACGGTCAATAAATGGCTAGAAAATCACTTAAATGTCTTTAAAAGGTCAAATGACCCTGAAATTTTCTGAATTTTCACATGACAGTTGTACTAGTGCACGTTAAACATAGAAAAAAATTGAAGGCCGTAAGGGGAAGCTATCTCCCGTCCGTCATCAAACATGCATTGTTCCCTCTCGGAACCACTAGCCTTCTATTGAGTTGCTCCGGTTTGTGAGGGGTGTGTGTCCAAACTTTCGTCAAACATGCCAATTTTTTCACCACATCATCTTGGTGACATGACATTACATCAAGCACGGTTTCATGTTTTTCTAATCATTTTTTATTTTTTGGAATTTAAATGCCATGGCACTCCATGCATACATATGTGTCCATGCCGTGAGACCAATATGTTTGAAAATTTCTTCTAATTTACTGCACATGGAATTAACTCACACACAAGTACACAAATATGATTTTTCAAACTGTTATGGTTAGCCGTTGCATGTAGATGTAGTTCAAATTTGAATTACGGACATTAAATGGCTAGAAAATCACTTAAATCTCTTCAAAAGGTCAAATGACCCCTGATTTTTTCCAAATTTTCACGACAGTTGTATTAGTGCACGTTACACGTAGAAATTTTTTGAAGGTCGTAAGAGGAAGCTATCTCCCGTTCTTCATCAAACATGCATTGTTTCCTCTCGGAACCACGAGCCTTCTAGTGAGTTGCTCCGGTTTCTGAGGGGTGTGTGTCCAAACTTTTGTCAAACATGCCAAATTTTTTACCACATCATCTTGGTGGCATGACATTACATCAACCAAGGTTTCATGTGTTTCTAATATATTTTTAATTTTTTGGAATTTAAATGCCATGGCACTCCATGCTTAATTGTGTCGTAGCCGTTAGACCAATATGTTTGAAAATTCTTTCCAGTTTACTGTAAATGGAATTAAATCGCAGACAAGTACACTAATATGATTTTTTAAACCGTTCTGGTTAGCCATTGCATGTACATCTAGTTCTAATTTGAATTACGATCATTAAATGTAGAAAATCATGTAAATGTCTTCAGAATGTCAAATGACCTCTGAATGTTTTCAAAATTTGACATTGCAGTTGTAATAGTGCATATTACACGTAGAAAAAATTTGAAGGCCCTAAGAGGAAGCTATCTCCCGTTCGTCATCAAACATGCATTGTTCCCTCTCGAACCACGAGCCTTCTAGTGAGTTGCTCCAGTTTGTGAGGGGTGTGTGTCCAAACTTTCGTCAAACATGCCAAAAAATTTACCACGCAATCTTGATGGAATGACATTACATCAACCAAGGTTCATGTGTTTCTATTTTTTTTGGAATTTAAATGCCATGGCACTCCATGCTTAATTGTGTCATAGCCGTTAGACCAATATGTTTGAAAATTCCTTCCAATTTACTACACATGGAATTAAATCGCACACAAGTACACAAATATGATTTTTCAAACCGTTATGGTTAGTCCTTGCATGTATTCTAATTTGAATTACAGTCATTAAATGGCTAGAAAATCACTTAAATGTCTTCAAAAGGTCAAATGACCCCTGAAATTTTCCAAAAATTGACATGACAGTTGTATTAGTGCATGTTACACGTAGAAAAAATTTGAAGGCCGTAAGAGGAAGCTATCTCCCGTTCGTCATCAAACATGCATTGTTCCCTCTCGGAACCATGAGCCTCCTAGTGAGTTACTCCGATTTGTGAGTGGTGTGTGTCCAAACTTTCGTCAAACATGCCAAATTTTTTACCACATCATCTTGGTGGCATGACATTACATCAACCAAGGTTTCATGTGTTTCTGGTCTTTTTTTAATTTTTTGGAATTTAAATGCCATAGCATTCCATGCTTAATTGTGTCATATCCGTTAGACCAATATGTTTGAAAATTCCTTCCAATTTACTGCACATGGAATTAAATCACACACAAGTACACAAAATATGACTTTTCAAACCGTTATGGTTAGTTATTACATGTACATGTAGTTCAAATTTCAATTATGGTCATTAAATGGCTAGAAAATCACTTAAATGTCTTAAAAGATCAAATGACCCCTAAAATTTCCCAAATTTGACATGACAGTTGTATTAGTACTACAAATTTTCTCATACATTTAAAACACCATATGTTGCCACTTTACTCCAAATTCGTCTTTCATAGCTAAGAAAAAATATCTACAACATCACACACAGCTGTTTTATAGGAACCGTTTGTGATGAAAATATCTGGGTCTATTTAAGTCTTCCTCCTTAAGCTTCCCTCGCTCGTCTGATCCAGTGCTGGCAACCCCCGAATCCACGAATCTCGATCCCCAATCCCGCTGTAACATCCCAAATTTTCAATTCGGAATGTTATAGATTAGATCATTATGCATATCATATTTTTCTTGTTTTGGTGATCCGAGAAAAAATCCTAAGCAACTCAAGGACCCTCGGGGAGAGTTGGGGATTTCTAAATTAGCATATTTGAGGTTTCTCAAATTTTGAAAATAGGATCGTTTGATATATTTATTTTTTTTCTTCAAGTATTTCTATCATAAATATATGAGAGAGGGAGTAAAATGACTCTCCCAAAATAAAGAAATACGGAAGATTTAATAAAAAGATCAAACAAGTTTTATTTGGAGTTATTTTGATTTTATTTGAATTAGGAAAAATTGCATGTTCTCAAAAATGCATTTTAGTGCCAAGAAAATGTTCATCTTGTTCTAAATATTTTATTTAGACGGTGAAAATTTGTTTTGGCAATTTTTAGATTTTATTTTATTTTCTAGAGTTATTCTAGCGCCGGCGTATTTAAAAAAAAATAGGGGGACCGACCCGACTGGGCCGAAGCCCAGCCGAGCAGGCCCATCGCCCCGCGCCGCCGCCTTCCCCGCACCAGCCGCCGCCGTGGCCTTGTCGGACTCCGAATCCGCCGCCGCCATGGTTTGCCCCCTCCCCAAGCTAGCCACCCCCCTCCTATATAAAGCTAGCCAC
>LR738710.1:625068065-625090469 GCA_902687465.1 Secale cereale | reverse complement strand
CACCCAGCCACTCGCCGCAAGCCGCCCGCCGCCGCGACGCCAACCCCGCCGCGGCGACGCCAGCACGCCGCCGCCAGCCGCCGCCCTCGCCGCCGCTAGCTGCTGCCCTTGTCGCCCTTGCCGCCGCTGCCCGCCGCCACCTCGCAGCCGCTGCCCTCGCCCGCCGCCACGACGCCAGCCGCTGCCGCCGGCAGTTCTCGAGGTAGCCGCCACCGGTTTTCTCCAGAAAACCGTTGGTTTTTTTAGAACCCCTAGTCGTTTTTTTATTAGATCGGTTTTATTAGATCGGTTTTCTGTTTTTATTTTTTCTGGTTTAGTTAAGTAGTGAACGTTCACCCGTTCGTTCGTTCTAACGAACGAATTCGTCGTTTAGTCTCAGCTAACGAACGTCCGTTCGTTAAGCTGCTTTAGTTTTCTTTTTCGCAGTTATTTTTTGATCGCGATCTCTGATCCGATCTTCGTTTTAGTTTAACTTTTCGCTCGTTTATCGGAATCAGGTGATTCAAGCGCCTGGAGTTTCGTATCGAAATTCTCTTTTCGTTTAACCTAGTCGCTCAAGCGTTTGTCTCTGTTAAATTTGGACTTAGGTCCAGATTGGTTCGGTAGTTGTTTCTCTTTCGCCGTTTGTCTTTCGTTGTTTCTTCTTTTGTCGTTTCTTTTGCAAACCGGAGTTCTTAAGTTGAACTTTCTGGTTAGATCTTTTATTCAAGTTTTACCCGTGCATTAGTTAAGTACTTATTGCGTGCGTGTTTGTTTGCGATAGAGTACCCGGAGTGCGCCGCTTGCTACTTTGAATCTCTAGGTTTTGCGGATCATCAACAAGGTAAGTAACACTTTGATCATACTTTCCAATTACCCAGTTTTCATTGCATTAGTCAACCCCTCACATAGTGCATGAGTAGGATCAATTAACTTGTGGGACTCGGAAGTAGACTGAAGTAGTACCTATTACCTGCATTACATTCAAACCTTTGGGAGTTACTTCTACGTTTGTTGTTAGGACATGCTATGCTCGTAGACGTGGATTGGGTGAGTGAAATCCATGACAGATGTGAGTTTGTTAATTAATGGTTCAACTTAAGGTGGCAACATTAATACACATCAGGGTGGATTGAGGCATCTGGGTATTCCAGGGATTGCCTGTTTTTCTTCGGACCGCCACCCAAGCTCAAAGGGATCATGAGATTATTCATACTAGAAACTTCCGTGTGCAGCCACAATGCTATTATGGGCTCTAGCATAGTATGAGTAAGTTGTGCGAACATCTACAGTGGTGGACTAGCAGATGTAGGGGATGTAGGTTGGTATGGTTCACCCGGTTGTAGGTGCTAGTGCTTCTAAAAGACTGTGTCTCGGTCATCCGTCTCTCAAACATCATGCAGTGCGAGAAATCAAACGAAGGAGATCGAGTCTTGTGGGGAAAAGTGCACAAACCTCTGCAGAGTGTACAAACTGATCATGATTAGCCGTGTCCCCGGTTACGGACGTCTTGAGTATCTAGTACTTGGATTATCATGTGAATCTCATCATGTTACTTTAATTAATTTTCTTGGGTTTGATGATGAACTTTAATTGGGGTTGAGAGGATGTCTATCTTCTCAACGATGTTTCAACTACCATGATAGTTAATTAAAATTTATTCCTTTGAAGTAGGGAAAAATTGGCTTTACGCAAAAACTGTAACCATAGAGCTTTCCACCAGCCATATTGCATATAGTATAGCTTTACTTTCATTGCTCTCTTGTGTTACTTTGCCAGCATATTCCATGTGCTAACCCATTTTCGGGCTGCAACGTTTCATGTTGCAGACTTTTCAGATGACGAGTAAGATGCCTTTTAGGTTGTGGTTCTATACTCAGTGATGCCGCTGGAGTTGATGGACTCACTTATCTTCCAAGCCTTCCGTTGTTATCGTGTTAGATGGCCTTCAGCCATTTTTATTGTAATAAGTTCATCGTTGGAACTATCGATGTAATAAGTGTGTGATTGCTACTCTGCTATAAATCCTTCAAGTACTGTGTGTATCAGCATTACTGATCCAGGGATGACACAGATGCACAGAGATCAGAGTGTTTGAGGTCTGGTCGCTACAAGATGGTATCAGAGCACACGCTGACTGTAGAACATGACCACTAAGCTAAAACCCTAGAGCACTATTCACTCTTCTCTTTTCTGACTCCTCATCTTTTCTACTCTTTTAGGATGGTGGATGCAAAGAACAAGTTCATGCAGCCGGATGATGATACACCATTTGGACGACACCTGAAGGAAGTCACCAGATATCTAAACATTGGACTACCAAGTTTCACCGGAACCTAGAATGCCACTCTACCTGAGGAGGAGCGTTGGTTGATTCAAGCTCAAGTTCCAGGAAGGACGTTCAAGCCCGTCACCGCACTCATAGCATTTTCCTTTAATGCGCCTACATGGAGCCTAGGCAGGAGCATGGCCGCCCACATTGCTATGGGAAGGATTGGAGAAGTCTACAAGCAGGAGCTAAAGGACACCATCTACCAGATTTGTGGACGCCGAGATGAGAATTGGGATATGATCAGCACCCGGAAGGATAGATCCATTGCAGCCTTCATCCAGGAGTTGAGCCATCACATTCGCCGCCAGGAGCACCAGATGTGTGCAGGGATGATAGATTTGAAGAAAGCACTAAATAGGAATTTGGAGCTAGAGGAAGAAATCAAGTCTACACGCGACGGATATGAGGAGGAGATGCAAATACTTGTGGAGAAGAATGATGACTTGACACGGAAGTTAGGGATATTCATGGGAGAAGAAGACGAGGAAGAAGAACCCATGGAGATTCCACCGGAAGACTACATCATCATCGACGACACGGATTCGGAACCCGATGATAGCAAAGATGAAGACTATGAAGATGAAGCTGGAGCAGATATCATGGAATCCTCGGTCAATCAAAATTTTTAGAAGACCTTCCCTTGACTAGTAGTTTTTTTTTCCCTTTAGTAGACTTAGATCACTTTTGTAACGATTAGATCCGTGTAAGCCCTTGTTTGAAATTGATTGGTGTGATAAATTGTGTGTTTGCCTCATGTGCATATGGGTCATGATTTTCCCTTAGACCTTTTTCTATTCTAATCTCTTCCCTCTACACCCATCAGATGCCTCCAAGACGTGAATTTGCGTTTCCCCCTCAGCTCACCCAGTTGATCCAGCAACAGAACACCCTGATGCAACTTCTTGTCCAGAATACTCAGAACAACCACAACAACAACAACAACAACAACCCTCCACCACCACCACCCGTGGACAACCTGACATGTTTCTTAAGGTTGCAACCACCAGTCTTTGCTAGCAGCATCGAACCAATAGTGGCTGATGACTGGCTACGCAAGATTGGAAGGGATTTGACCACCGCCAATTGCTCGGATGCTGAGAAGGTGCGATTTGCCGCACACCAGTTGTCTGGACCAGCCGCAGCATGGTGGGAGAATTACACAGCCACTTACCCCATAGCCAATGTGACTTGGGATCAGTTTCAGCAAGCTTTTCGTACCGCCCATGTCTCAACTGGAGCTATGAGTATGAAGAAGCAGGAGTTTCGCAATTTGCGCCAAGGAAATCGTACTGTGGCTCAGTACGTGGATGAGTTTAGTACCCTATCTCGTTATGCCCCAGATGATGTGGCCACAGATGCCGCTAAGCAGGAGAGATTCATGGAAGGGCTAAATGATGAGATGAGTGTACAGCTAATGGTGGCAACTTTCAATAACTACCAGGTGCTAGTTGATCGCGCCCTAATGATTGAAAGGAAGCATCAATAGATTGAAAGTCGCAAGCAGAAGTATGGGCAAGGAAAGTATAATTCCGGAGCACAGCAGAAGCCCCGTTTACCCCTAAAACGGTTGGACAGTTTCAACATACCCATGGAGGAGGTAGCTCGCACAATCACAATGGCCCTAATAATGGAAATGGGAATGGAGCAAATGGTAACCAAAACCGCCCTACACCGTCCACACCCACCAAGAAGGATTTCAGCCATGTCACTTGTTTCAAGTGCGGGAAGAATGGACATTATGCCACTGACTGCCCAGAAGCTAAGAATGGGAATGGCAATGGAAGCACCGCGAAGAAGCCCAACCCCTTCAACAAAGTACAAGTGAATCACGTTAGCGTGGAGGAGGTTGAAGCCCAACCAGATGCAGTAATAGGTAAGTTCTTAGTTAAGTCCTTTACTGCACTCGTTCTTTTCGATACTGGTGCATCGCATTCATACATTTCAAGGGGATTCGTGGATAAGTATAAGCTGCCAACCCAAGCCCTTAGATCTCCCATGTTAGTAACCTCACCAGGAGCGGAGTATATGTCTACGTTATGGTGTGATCAGTTGCCATTAAGGATTGGTAATTACATTTTCCCTTCGGACCTAATAGTATTGGAATCTCAAGGACTGGATGTGATATTAGGCATGGATTGGTTATCTAAGTATGAAGGGAATATTGAATGCGCCAGTAAGACCATTTTGCTTACTACGCCAGAAGGAAGAAGGATCAAGTATGTATCCCGGCATGAGCCAAAGAGGAACAGATTAAATTCCTTATCAGGAGTTGTTCAGGAGGAAGTACCAGTGGTGAAAGATTTCCCTGACGTATTTCCAGAAGAACTGCCAGGAATGCCACCTGACAGAGATATAGAGTTTTTGATTGAGCTTTTGCCAGGCACCGGGCCAATTTCTAAGAGACTTTACAAGATGCCCGCAAAAGATTTGGAGGAAATTAAGAAGCAGATTAAGGAGTTACTGGATAGAGGATTCATACGCCCAAGTTCTTCGCCTTAGGGTTCGCCAGTACTTCTAGTGGAGAAGAAGGATGGATCGTTAAGAATGGTTGTTGATTACCGAGGGATGAACGAAGTAACAATCAAGAACAAGTACCCACTGCCGATGATCAATGATCTATTTGATAGATTGCAAGGAGCCAAGGTATTTTCCAAGATCGATATGCGATCAGGGTACCATCAATTGAAGATCCGAGAGCAGGATATACCTAAGACGGCCTTTACCACTAGGTATGGGTTGTACGAGTATACCGTTATGTCTTTTGGTCTGACTAACGCCCCGGCATACTTTATGAACTTGATGAACAAAGTGTTTATGGAGTATTTGGATAAGTTCGTCATAGTGTTCATAGACGATATTTTGATCTTCTCGAAGGATGAAGAGGAGCATCCAGAGCATTTGCGTTTGGTATTGGAGAAGCTCAGACAAAATCAGTTATATGCCAAGTTTAGCAAATGTGAATTTTGTTTGAAGGAAGTCGGATTCCTCGGACACGTTATATCCGGAGAAGGAATAGCAGTAGATCCCGCCAAGGTGGACACTGTGACTCATTGGGAAGCACCAACAACAGTTGGAGAGATACGGAGTTTTCTTGGACTTGCAGGATACTACCGGAGATTTATCGAGAATTTCTCAAAGATTGCAAAGCCAATGACGGGGTTGTTAAAGAAGGACACCAAATTCAAGTGGACAGAAGAATGTGAGGCCAGTTTCCAGGAATTAAAGAAACGTTTGGTTTCATCCCCTGTGTTGATTCTGCCAGATCAACATAAGGATTACGAGGTGTACTGCGACGCATCACGTCGAGGACTTGGAGCAGTTCTTATGCAGGAAGGAAGAGTTGTATCGTATGCTTCACGACAACTAAAACCTCATGAGTTGAACTATGCCACTCATGATTTGGAGTTAGCAGCCGTAGTACATGCATTGAAGACGTGGAGACACTTTCTCATTGGAAACCATTGTGAAGTATATACGGATCACAAGAGTTTGAAGTATATATTTACTCAGAAGGAGTTGAATCTCAGGCAAAGGAGATGGCTGGAACTCATTAAGGATTACGACATGAGATTGCATTATCATCCCGGAAAGGCTAACATAGTAGCCGATGCGCTAAGCCGTAAAAGCCATGGCAATACCTTAATGATGGAGGAATTTCCAAAGGACTTAGCCGAGGACCTACGAGAACTACGTGTGGACATAGTTCCGAGAGGCTATGTAGCAACACTAGAAATCCAGTCTACCCTGATGGATAAAATCCGAGAAGCTCAGAAAGCTGACAAAGAGGTTGCCTCTATATAGGAGAGGATGAGCGAAGGAAAAGCTAAAGGATTTCGTGAGGATGAACACGACACCTTATGGTTTGAGGACCGCATTTATGTGCCTAATGACCCGGAGATCAGGAAGTTGATTCTACAGGAGGCCCATGATTCACCATACTCGATTCACCCAGGGAATACTAAGATGTATTTGGATTTGAAGGATATTTTCTGGTGGACCGGTATGAAGAAGGATATTGTGGAGTATGTCGCAGTTTGTGATGTATGTCAGAGAGTGAAGGCAGAACATCAGAAGCCGGCAGGATTGTTACAACCATTGCCAATACCCGAATGGAAGTGGGATAAGCTAGGTATGGATTTTATTACGGGATTACCCAGAACTCGTTCTGGCTATGACTCGATTTGGGTCATAGTCGATCGTTTAACAAAGGTATCTGATTTCATCCCCGTAAAGACTACCTATACCAGTGCAAAGTTGGCAAAGATATACATGACCCGAATTGTATGTCTGCATGGAGTTCCGAGGAGCATCGTATCAGATAGAGAACCCAGTTTACCTCAAAGTTCTGGAATCAGTTACATGAAACCTTGGGTACCAGGCTAGAGTTTAGCACAGCTTTTCACCCGCAGACAGATGGACAGACTAAAAGAGTCAATCAGATTTTGGAAGATATGCTGAGAGCCTGTGCACTAGACTATGGATCTAGTTGGGATGACAATTTGTTGTATGCCAAATTTTCTTACAACAACAGTTATCAATCCAGTTTGAAGATGGCCCCTTTCGAAGAATTATACGGAAGGAGGTGCAGGACACCGTTGTCATGGGACGAAGTTGGAGACCGACAATTGTTTGGACCAGACTTAATCAAAGAGTCTGAGGAAAAGGTGAAGTTGATTCGAGACAGACTGAAGGTAGCTCAGTCCAGGCAAAAAAGTTATGCAGACTCGAAGCGTAATGAGATAACCTATGAGATCAGAGATAGAGCATACTTGAGAGTATCGCCTCTGCGAGGAGTCAAACGTTTCAGAGTTAAAGGAAAGAAAGCCCCGAGATTTGTGGGACCTTACTGTGTTTTGGAACGCATGGGAGAGGTTGCCTATAAGTTGGAATTGCCCGAAGGATTGTTAGGAGTACACGACGTGTTTCACGTTTCGCAGCTTAAGAAGTGCCATGCGGAAATGGCCAATATACCGCTTAGAGACACAGTAGCCCTGGAAGCAAGTCAGTTGGACAGTGACCGGACCTACGAGGAGAAGCCTGTTAAGATCCTCGAATATTCGAGCCGAGTCACCCGCAGCAAGGTTATCAAATTTTGCAAAGTTCAGTGGAGTCACCACACCGAGGAAGAAGCCACCTGGGAACGAGAAGATGATCTACGCAAGGACCACCCTCACCTATTTTCTAGCCAACCCAAATCTCGAGGGCGAGATTCATCTTAAGGGGGGTAGGTTTGTAACATCCCAAATTTTCAATTTGGAATGTTATACATTAGATCATTATGCATATCATATTTTTCTTGTTTTGGTGATCCGATAAAAAATCCTAAGCAACTCAAGGACCCTCGGGGAGAGTTGGGGATTTCTAAATTTTCATATTTGAGGTTTCTCAAATTTTGAAAATAGGATCGTTTGATATATTTTTTTTTCTTCAAGTATTTATATCATAAATATATGAGAGAGGGAGTAAAATGACTCTCCCAAAATAAAGAAATACGGAAGATTTAATAAAAAGATCAAACAAGTTTTATTTGGAGTTATTTGGATTTTATTTGAATTAGGAAAAATTGCATGTTTTCAAAAATGCATTTTAGTGCCAAGAAAATGTTCATCTTGTTCTAAATATTTTATTTAGACGATGAAAATTTGTTTTGGCAATTTTTTGATTTTATTTTATTTTCTAGAGTTATTTTAGCGCCGGCGTATTTTAAAAAAAAATAGGGGGACCGACCCGACTGGGCCGAAGCCCAGCCGAGCAGGCCCATCGCCCCGCGCCGCCGCCTTCCCCGCGCCAGCTGCCGTCGTGGCCTTGTCGGACTCCGACTCCGCCGCCGCCATGGTTTGCCCCTGTTAGGACCCCGATCCTAAGTCACACTGATCTAGCTGTAACACGTCATATCACTTTGCGGCCTCACGCACGGTATTTCCACGGGTGCCACCTTACCTGGCCCGGGACCGTTTGCGCATTTTGGCACACGTATATGACAGTGTCGCTAGCATCCATATGACAGAGAACCCGGGCCGACATGGCTAGTTATAAACCAAAAGTGGCACTAAATTACAGAGACAGGCATCCATGACCCAGCAACAAACGTGTCGGTCATCAATGTATGAACCCAAGTCATAGCAAGCTACATGGACTTAAACGAACAACGCGTGACATTTCCCCTAAGGGACAGACACAGGAACGAAGAAGGACACATGCCGGCCAGCCTACGTGTTCCGAGCAGTAGCAAGCTACCAAGGCTCATTGGAAGCACTAGGAGGCATTTCCCTGTAAGATAGGCTACCAAAGGAAAACAACTAGGTGTCGGATCCCACACATATCAAGCATTTCAATCATACACACAATATGCTCAATATGTGCAAATACAACATTGCATCACAACAGAACTCTATGACTCAAAGTACTTTATTTAAAAGGCTCCAAGAGCCATACATAACATATCCATACAGGTAGGGATCACATGACCCAACACTCAAGTCATACGGTCATACAAGCACAAGCGGAAGCTACATGTCTGAGTACAGACAACTTAGAAAATAAAACAGGCTTGGTGTAGCCTGACTATCTACAAGGCCCTTCACAAGCTCCAGATCTCCGTCTGGGTGACAAGCTACTCGTCGACGTCAACGTCTATGTAGAACCCATCAGAAGGGGCAGGGTTCTCCTCTGCAACAGTTATTAAGCAAACATGAGTACAAAGGTACTCAGCAAGTCTTACAACAGAACCTATCATACATGCAACATTATCAACAGGGGGTAGTGGAGTTCAAAGCAGAAGCCAGCTTTGACTCTTGGCTAACCTATACTACAACTCTCAATAGATTGCAAGATATTACTACGTACACGAGTCCTCTACTCACCACAACAATACACCACCGAGGATCCTCTTCCGTCATCCTACGGGAGGGCCATCCACGGCACTCACACTTATCTTGAGGCTTTTAGTAGTAACCATCAACTTGTCTATGAACTGTAAGAGTAACCAAGTAGTCCGTACCGCGAACAACGGCTATTCGAATAGATTGGTAACCCTGCAGGGGTGTACTTCTTCACACATGTTTTCACCACTTAGCGTCTGCACACGACATGTGCTCGGCAGACTTCAAGCGAAAGCCGGCGTGGGTGTAGACCACGACCTAACCAACCACTCAAGTCTCTCGTCCAGGTTTATCGCCTATTTGGGTTCCATCAGTGGGGAGATCCAGCCAGGGTGTCGCTCACGGCCCCAAACGATGTGTACAGGGTTCCCGAGTCACCAAACGGGCAACCGGTACACCATGCCACGTACCTGTCGCATCACAGCCCACCCCGAGGGTCAGCGCTGTGCACGACCACCAGTAAACTACAAACACCAGAAACTAGTTGCAACTCCTGGACAGAGAACATGGCAGTCGATAAGTCGAGCGGGGTCATATTTCAGGGCCCAATGTGTGGTAGTAACTGTAACTTGAATCACACATACAGATCTCGGGTCCTATGGACGATTCCAATGAAACAACCCACCATGTACTCCTACATGGCCTTTCCTCGATACCTTTACCAAACATATTCCACACTTCCTTCTCTTTACCGGAATGATCATTTCACTCTGATCCATCACCCAGATGAACCAGACCTGACACAACTCTAAGCATAGCAGGCAACATAAACAAATAGCATGGTGGATCACACATCACATGGCTCAATCAACTCCTACACATGCTAGTGGGTTTCTACTATTTACTGTGGCAATGACAGGTCATGGAAGGGAATAGGGTTCAACTACCGCAGCAAGTAGCAGTTCACACGTTGTTGCCTTAATGTAGTAAAAGAGAGCAGGAGCGAGAAGATTGGGTTTGTATTGGAATGATCATTGATTGCTTGCCTGACAGAGTGGTTGTCGGGTACTGCTCTTCAGCTGGATACGCAGAAGTATCCTCGGGAGCAGGACCTAACACGGAGAATACCGGCGATACAATCAATAAACAAACAAATGCAACAATATGATGCATGCTCATGATATGGCAAGATGCATGTGTTTTGGGCTAATGCAACTATAACCAGAAGGGTTTGAGCGCATTTGAATCAAAGATTCAAATTGAAACTCAAACTATTATTTAATTAAGTGCAATATCATGTTTTAATGTATACAGCAAGGTTAACTTGCTCAAACATGCATGAAACCAGTGCCATTGGAAAGATTGGATTTTTGTGATCAATTTTCATATATAAATCTTTTCCATCTGAGCTACTGTTGAATTTATATGATTTTTTGAAGTTTACAGCATTTTCTGGAATTTCCTGAATTGTTTTTAAATCTAAAACTCCCAGAAAATGCTTTACTGCGTCAGCATGACATCATGCTGATGTCAGCCAGTCAACAGGGCGGCCCAGGTCAAACCTGACCAGTGGGACCCACTGGTCTGTGTCACAGTTAGTTAATTAACTAATTAGAATTAAATTAAACACTAAACTAGGTTTGACTAACAGGCAGGGCCCACATGTCAGTGACCCAGGGGGGTCAAACCCTTGGTCAAACAGGGCTAGCTCGCCGGCGTTTAGCCGCCGGCGAGTCCAAACGCGGCGGTGAGGTGCGGGTTTTGTGCTCCGGCTGCCAAAACGACGGCGGAGCACACCTACGGCTAGCTGGGACGGAGCCGCGTCGAGTGGTGGTGGTGGTTGGCCTCGGGGTCACCGGAAACGACGTCGGCGATGAGTGCAGCAGCTGCCGGAGTTCGGGCGAGGTCGAAAACAACGGTGCGGTGCTCGTAGAGGTGCGTGGAGTGGTCCTACAGCATCTACACGGAACGGTGAAGCTGATGGGCACGGTGGCCGGACCATTAGATGGCCGGAGCCTCGTCGACGACGAGCTCCGCGGCGGCGCGTGCAGGTGAGCTACGTGCGGTGCGTTCAGTGTAGGAGAGAGCAAATGGAGAGGGGGAGGACGAAGCTGGGCTCACAGCGGTTGCAGTAGACACCGAAGCGAGCTTGGGGACGGTCGGAGCTGAGCGGGACGGCGAGGGGGATCTCGGCGGCCGGAGTTGGGGAAGACGGGGTCGGGGGCGTCTCCAGAGCGGGCGAGCGCTCGGGGCTCAGCCTGCTCGACATAGTCGAGGACGGCGGAGATGACGGACACGACGACGGGGCTCAGGGACGACGGTGGACGCGGCTACCACAACGGTGCGAGCACGGCGGCGTTGGCCATGGTGCGGGGAGGGCGAAGGAGAGGAGCTGGGGAGAAGTGAGCGTGTCGGCGAGCTCGGGGACGAAGTGGACGATCGATCCAAGTCTCCAGAGCGGCGAGGGGAGGAAGCAGGGCGGCGAGCAGCTGCGTGGCGCGCGCTGCGGCCGCCGTCGAGCACCTGCCTGCCTGCGTGGCCGAGCCAAGCAGCTCGCTGGAGCGGCGGCTGGGCTGGGCCGGCAGGTGGGCCGGTTGGGCGCCAGGTAACTCTTTCTCTCTCTCCTTTTTTCTATTTCTTTCTGTTTCATTTCTTTTGCAACTTTGTTGAATTATTGAAAATGCCAGAACATTTTTATAGTTCATAAAACTAGTCATGCCCACTGTATATAATATGAACAGCATAGAACATTTTAGTTTATGATTATTTAGGTACACAAAATATTTTATATCATTTAAATGCCCAAATGCAAATACCATATGATTTAATCCAGAGACTTTGGATGTCCTAGAAAATTGTGCACCATTTTTGGCAGAGGTTTAAGACCAAGGCAGAAATGATGAACATTTTTGAAGGGCATTTTGGGTACATTGGAAAAGATTTTAATAAACCCTAGTTGTTAGAGGAGGGGTGCTAGGGTTTCTGTCATTCCCATTTCAAGTTTCTTTGTTAGGTAAACATGATGCACACTCTAGCTAATCCTAATGCAAGCACTAACTAGGGATGTGACAACTCACCCCCACTCAAAAGAATCGCGTCCCAAGATTCGGGTTCCTCCGGAAAGAGGGTGGGGTACTCAAGTCGAAGACGATCCTCCCTTTCCCAGGTAGCTTCACTCTCGGAATGATGTGACCATTGAACCTTGCGAAACTTGATATTGTGACATCGAGTGGTGTGCTCGGTTCGATCAAGAATACGAACGGGGTATTCTCGATATGTGAGATTGTCCTGGAGATCAAGCGTTTCGTGGTCCACTCCGCGGATAGGATCCGAGAAGCAACGCCTGAGTTGAGAGACGTGGAAGACATCATGAACTCTGGAGAGGTGCGGAGGTAGTTCTAATTGGTAGGCAACTTCTCCTCGTTTGGCAAGAATGCGAAAATGACCGATGTAACGAGGGGCCAACTTGCCTTTGATACCGAAGCGATGGGTTCCCTTAAGAGGGGTAACCCGAAGGTAAGCCTTATCGCCGACTTCAAAAGTTACAGCCTTATGATGACTATCATATTGGCTCTTCTGGCGAGACTGGGCTGTTTTCAATTTCTCACGAACGATGCGAACTTGCTCTTCTGCTTCATGGATCATATCTAGACCAAAGAATTGTCTTTCCCCGGTTTCTGACCAGTTAAGAGGTGTTCGACATCTTTGTCCATATAGAACTTCGAAGGGAGCTTTGCCCAAGCTGGCTTGATAACTATTGTTATAAGCGAATTCGGCAAATGGGAGACACTTTTCCCAGTCCATACCGAAAGAGATGACAGAGGCTCGAAGCATATCTTCCAGAATTTGATTGACTCGTTCCACTTGACCACTTGACTGGGGATGGAAGGCGGTGCTAAAAGAGAGATGAGTTCCCATAGCATTCTGGAAACTTTCCCAAAATCGTGAAGTGAAAAGACTTCCTCGGTCGGAGTTAATCTCCAACGGCACACCATGAAGTGATACTCTCCGAGAAATATACAACTCTGCTAGCTGGCTGGCGGTAATACTCTCTCGAACAGGTAGGAAATGAGCTACTTTGGAGAGGCGGTCGATAACGACGAAGATAGCATTATTCCCTTTTTTGGTCCTGGGAAACCCGGTAATGAAGTCCATACCGATCTTGTCCCATTTCATTCAGGAATAGCTAAAGGTTGAAGGGTGCCAGCAGGCCGTTGATGCTCTGCTTTGACTCGACGACAAACGTCGCAGTTAGCAATGAACTGAGCGATTTCTCTTTTCATCCTAGTCCACCAGAACCTCTGGCGTAGGTCCTGATACATTTTGGTACTACTGGGATGAATCGTGAGAGGAGATTCATGAGCCTCCTTAAGGATTAACTGTCGTAGATGCTGGTTCTTGGGAACCACTAAACGGTTCTCGAAGAAGACAACACCTCGATCATCCATAGAGAAGCTTCTAGCGAGTCCGCTAGCAATGCTCTCCTGGAGTCGGGATATACCCTTATCACGCTTCTGGGCAGCTATAATTTGATCCATAAGGGTAGGTCTCGCCACCAAGGTGGAAAGGAATCCTCGAGGAACAATGTGCAGGTTAAGCTTACGAAATTCCTCGTAAAGAAGCGGTTTCCCTTGTTGTAACATCAAGTTGTTACAATAAGACTTACGACTTAGTGCGTCAGCCATGACATTGGCCTTCCCAGGGGTGTAAGTGATTCCTAGGTCGTAATCTATGAGCAATTCAACCCAACGTCTTTGCCTGAGATTCAAGTCTGGTTGGGTGAAGATGTACTTCAGACTTTGGTGATCAGTGAAGATTTCACAGCGATTACCAAGAAGGTAATGTCGCCATGTTTTGAGTGCGTGGACTATAGTTGCAAGCTCTAGATCATGTGTAGGATAGTTATCCTCATGTGGACGCAAATGTCGGGATGCGTAAGCAATCACTTGACGATCTTGCATGAGTATGCAACCTAGTCCTTGTCGCGAGGCGTCGCAGTAGATAATAAAATCCTTGGAAAAGTCTGGCGGTACCAGTACGGGTGCAGATGTCAGGCGTCTTTTCAGTTCCTGAAAGCTGGACTCGCACTGTGGGGTCCACTCAAACTTTTTAACTTTCTTGAGGAGTTCAGTTAGAGGTTTTGCAACCTTGGAGAAATTCTCGACGAAGCGTCGGCAATAGCTCGATAAGCCAAGGAAACTCCTAACTTGCTTGACTGATTCAGGGGGAGTCCAATCAAGGACGGCTTGAACTCGCTCGGGATTGACAGCAATACCCTTGCCAGAGATCACATGACCTAGATAGGTCACTTCCAGCAACCAGAATTCACATTTTGAGAATTTGGCATATAGGCGGTGCTCTCGAAGTTTCGTCAATACCAGCCTTAGATGCTCATCATGATCTTTCTTGTTCATGGAGTAGATGAGTATATCATCGAGGTATACCACAACGAATTTATCCAAATACTCCATGGATATAGAATTCATTAGCCGGGAGAAGGTGGCTGGGGCATTGGTTAATCCGAAGGACATGACGGTGTACTCGTATTGGCCATAACGAGTAACAAAAGCCATTTTAGGAATGTCCCCGTTCTTGATTTTGATTTGATGGTAGCCCAACCTCAAATCCATCTTAGCGAAGACTGAGGATCCAGCGAGCTGATCATACAGGTCGTTGATCCTGGGGAGTGGATACTTGTTCTTTATGGTGACCAGATTGACAGGTCGATAATCTACAACCATGCGCTCCGTTCCATCTTTCTTCTTAACAAAGAGGACGGGACAAGCCCAAGTGGAAGAGCTAGGACGGATGAAGCCCTTTTGCAAGGACTCGTCGAGTTGTTTCTTAAGCTCAGCTAATTCTAGGGGTGCCATCTTATAAGGTCTCCTAGAGATTGGGACAGTTCCAGGGATAAGATCTATCACGAACTCGACATCTCTGTCAGGTGGAACTCCTGGCAGTTCTTCTGGAAAGACATCCGGAAAGTCACCGACTACCGGGATATCTTCGAGTTCTGGTAGAGGGCTGGCATTAAGAGAGTAGAGCTGACGCTTAGCCATTCGGGTCAAGACATTGACTATCTTGCCGGATGGATGTGTAAGCTGAACAGTCCTAGTATAGCAGTCAATCTTGGCGTAATGAGTTGTCATCCAATCCATACCCAAGATGATGTTTATGTCCGAGGACTTGAGAGCAATTAGTGATGCAAGGAAAACAAGTCTATCGACAAGGATTTCATTTCCATGGCTTACCCTAGAGGTTTGCCACTTTGAACCAGGAGTTTGAATAACCATGGAAGTAGGCATGTCACAAAAAGTCATGTTGTGCATTCGAGCATAGCTCTCAGATATGAACGAATGGGATGCTCCAGTATCGAAAAGAACAAATGCTGGATGGCAGTTAACGAGAAGCGTACCAAGGATGACGTTAGGATCCTCATAAGCTTCCTCAGCAGAGACATAGTTGACATGACCACGTGCAGTGGGGATTGGCTTGACATAATTCACCTTGCCGGTTGGCTTACCACGGCTAACGGGTTTTCCTGGTTGGTTCTGAGGACACTCACGCATGTAGTGCCCCGGTTCTCCACACTTGAAGCATGTCACAGTGCCAGTGCGTGGAGCAAAGTTGGTAGGTGGTCCTCCATATGTCTTGGCAGGTGCATATTGTTGAGTTGGGCGAGGCGCCTCATAGGATGGCCTCGGTGTGTACTTGGGTGGTAGAGCAGTGTTAGGAACCCACACACGGCGCTTGTGAGATCCAGAGCCGGATGAGGAACCAAAGTCACGTGAGTGCTTGCGTGTGGCTTCGAAATAAGTCTGGCCCGTCTCAGCACTGATGGCTTTGTTTACCAGCTTCTGGAAGAAAGTGCACTCGTGCAGACGTAGATCTCGGCGGAGTTCAGGGTTGAGTCCCTTGCGGAACCTCGCCTGCTTCTTGGCATCGGTGGATACTTCCTCAGGTGCATAGCATGCCAAGTTCCCAAACTCACGACTATAGCCATCCACAGTTAACCGGCCCTGGGTGAAATTGCAGAATTCCTCCCGCTTGCGATCCATGAGACCTTCTGGAATGTGATGTTCACGGAATGCCTCACTGAACTCAACCCAAGTAGTGATTTGGCTAGCAGGACGCAAAGCCTCAAAGTTCTCCCACCATAGACTGGCAGGGCCCTCAAGATGGTAGGCGGCGTAGATTACCTTGTCAGCTTCGGCCACACGGGCAGAGTGTAGCTTGTGGGTAATACTACGAAGCCAGTCATCCGCATCCAGAGGTTCAGCGGGATGATGGAACTTCGGTGGGCACATCTTAATAAAGTCATTGATTGACACCACGTCATTCCTCTGACGAAACCCAGTGTTCTGCTCTATGCGTTCCAGCAGACGGTTGGTCTCTCTCTTGTTCCGTTCTGCCTCAAGCATGACTTCAGCCAAGGAGGGTGGCTGGGGCAGATTTTCATCTCTAGCCCCACTAGCCTCACCCTGCTCCTGAGCAGCAGGAGTGCTGCGAGTGTTGACCATCCTAGGAAAACAAAACAATGGTGTAGACAAGGATGGCAAAAACTTGACATAGGAGTGCAGAATGTAATGGATGACACGGAATGCAGAGATGTTCATCCGTATGACATGGTAATATAGAAACTACTATATATACACCAGTGGTCATACACACCATACATAGTTTAGTACAAGCCAAGGCTAAAGTACAACTGCGGTGAAAGATGATACATCACATCAGAGACATTCCAAGCTCCTATACATTATTTAGCTACACCTCCGAAACCCAGTACTAGCTAAGGTATATTCCACAAGATGTGCTGGACTGTGGAAATACAACTACTACAATACTACTACTACCACGGTCTAGCTCAGACATTCCCGTAGTAATCTTCGTAAAGATTATCACCATAGCCTGGAAGTGGAACAGATGGATCTTGAAACTCTCGAGCACTCGAAGGCTGTGGACCATAGGGACATGGATGTGGCCTCGGGCCTGATACTGGTGGTAACCGACGCCCACGTGGAGGTGTAATACCCCCAACGTCACGCCAATCCATACGATCAGGCAGACGAGTCCGTACGGGGTACAAATCCCGCATATCCAGATATTCGGCGTGCACAGCAGGTGCAAGCCGTTTCAAAGTAGTCCAGTGGGCGGCTCGGGTGTTATACAGCTCCATTTGGAGGGCACGGACCTCACGGTCCCTATCCTCCAGCATCTGAACAGTAGTCTGAAGCAGTGGCTCTTCATGAGCGGCATCAGTATACAGACCAGTGTAGTAGCCTTCCTCTCCGGGAAGTGAGGCTGGCATGTAACAGAACTCAGTGTTCAGCAACAGGGCATGCCTAGCCCGGAGAATGGTCATCATCGAATAGGCGGCATCCTGCACTGCCATCTCGATAGTAACCCCGAGTCCATAAGACCAATGGATGGGGTCGTTAGCTCCGGGATATGAGGGGTATATCCGGACTGTGCAGAAATACTGACTCTGATTGACATCCCGGTACTGTTCCTCCACGGTGTACTCAGGATACCAGCGGTAACCGGTCTCAGTCAGCACACGGACTAGCATGGTCGTGTGACCGGGCACATTAATGCACCGAGTCAAACGAACCACTTGGTGAGATGTGCGGCCGGACATCTAAAACACGAAGTAATGCAAAGGCATTAGTGTTGCTGGAAGAAATCGGGCGGCATAACAACTGTAAATGCTCAAAAAAAGATTTTGAGACATCATACAAATGATAGCATAACCACTCAACAATATCATATCAAGGTTCTGGGTCCAACAAACCATCAAACTAAAAGGATAGAAACTGAACTAAGGCTTGAAACCAACAATCCTAAGAGTCTACGGATTAGTAACACGTGAACCTAGTAAGGATAAGAGGCCTAGACCTAAATCCCCGTAGAAAGAATAGACTGACTCAGATCAGAAGGACATAAGGTAAAGGAGTAAAAGAGCCTTACGTTCCCTTCCACAATCAATTCCCCTACATATAACTATGAATTTTTCTAGACTCAACATCGACCAGTTTGGCTTGAGAAACCTACAGGCAGTCCATCTCTGATGCCAACGCTGTCAGGACTCCGATCCTAAGTCACACCGATCTAGCTGTAACACGTCATATCACTTTGCGGCCTCACGCACGGTATTCCCACGGGTGCCACCTTACCTGGCCCGGGACCGTTTGCGCATTTTGGCACACGTATATGACAGTGTCGCTAGCATCCATATGACAGAGAACCCGGGCCGACATGGCTAGTTATAAACCAAAAGTGGCACTAAATTACAGAGGCAGGCATCCATGACCCAGCAATGAACGTGTCGATCATCAACGTATGAACCCAAGTCGTAGCAAGCTACATGGACTTAGAGGAACAACGCGTGACATTTCCCCTAAGGGACAGACACAGGAACGAAGAAGGACACATGCCGGCCAGCCTACGTGTTCCGAGCAGTAGCAAGCTACCAAGGCTCATTGGAAGCACTAGGAGCCATTTCCCTGTAAGATAGGCTACCAAAGGAAAACAACTAGGTGTCGGATCCCACACATACCAAGCATTTCAATCATACACACAATATGCTCAATATGTGCAAATACAACATTGCATCACAACAGAACTCTATGACTCAAAGTACTTTATTTAAAAGGCTCCAAGAGCCATACATAACATATCCATATAGGTAGGGGTCACATGACCCAACACTCAAGTCATACGGTCATACAAGCACAAGCGGAAGCTACATGTCTGAGTACAGACAACTTAGAAAATAAAACAGGCTTGGTGTAGCCTGACTATCTACAAGGCCCTTCACAAGCTCCAGATCTCCGTCTGGGTGACAAGCTACTCGTCGACGTCAATGTCTATGTAGAACCCATCAGAAGGGGCAGGGTTCTCCTCTGCAACAGTTATTAAGCAAACATGAGTACAAAGGTACTCAGCAAGTCTTACAACAGAACCTATCATACATGCAACATTATCAACAGGGGTAGTGGAGTTCATAGCAGAAGCCAGCTTTGACTCTTGGCTAACCTATACTACAACTCTCAACAGATTGCAAGATATTACTACGTACACGAGTCCTCTACTCACCACAACAATACAGCACCGAGGATCCTCTTCCGTCATCCTACGGGAGGGCCATCCACGGCACTCACACTTATCTTGAGGCTTTTAGTAGTAACCATCAACTTGTCTATGAACTGTAAGAGTAACCAAGTAGTCCGTACCGCGAAAAACGGCTATTCGAATAGATTGGTAACCCTGCAGGGGTGTACTTCTTCACACATGTTTTCACCACTTAGCGTCTGCACACGACATGTGCTCGGCAGACTTCAAGCAAAAACCGACGTGGGTGTAGACCACGACCTAACAAACCACTCAAGTCTCTCGTCCAGGTTTATCGCCTATTTGGGTTCCATCCGTGGGGAGATCCGGCCAGGGTGTCGGTCACGGCCCCAAATGATGTTTACAGGGTTCCCGAGTCACCAAACGGGCAACCGGTACACCGTGCCACGTACCTGTCGCATCACAGCCCACCCCGAGGGTCAGCGCTGTGCACGACCACCAGTAAACTACAAACACCAGAAACTAGTTGCAACTCCTGGACAGAGAACATGGCAGTCGATAAGTCGAGCGGGGTCATATTTCAGGGCCCAATGTGTGGTAGTAACTGTAACTTGAATCACACATACAGATCTTGGGTCCTATGGACGATTCCAATGAAACAACCCACCATGTACTCCTACATGGCCTTTCCTCGATACCTTTACCAAACATATTCCACACTTCCTTCTCTTTACCGGAATGATCATTTCACTCTGATCCATCACCCAGATGAACCAGACCTGACACAACTCTAAGCATAGCAAGCAACATAAACAAATAGCATGGTGGATCACACATCACATGGCTCAATCAACTCCTTCACATGCAAGTGGGTTTCAACTATTTACTGTGGCAATGACAGGTCATGCAAGGGAATAGGATTCAACTACCGCAGCAAGTTGCAGTTCACACGTTGTTGCCTTAATGCAGTAAAAGAGAGCAGGAGCGAGAAGATTGGGTTTGTATCGGAATGATCAATGATTGCTTGCCTGACATAGTGGTTGTCAGGTACTGCTCTTCAGCTGGATACGCAGAAGTATCCTCGGGAGCAGGACCTAACACGGAGAATACCGGCGATACAATCAATAAACAAACAAATGCAACAATATGATTCATGCTCATGATATGGCAAGATGCATGTGTTTTGGGCTAATGCAACTATAACCAGAAGGGTCTGAGCCTATTTGAATCAAAGATTCAAATTGAAACTCAAACTATTATTTAATTAAGTGCATTATCATGTTTTAATGTATACAGCAAGGTTAACTTGCTCAAACATGCATGAAACCAGTGCCATTGGAAAGATTTGATTTTTCTGATCAATTTTCATATTTAAATATTTTCCATCTGAGCTACTGTTGAATTTATATGATTTTTTGAAGTTTACAGCATTTTCTGGAATTTCCTGAATTGTTTTTAAATCTAAAAATCCCAGAAAATCCTTTACTGCGTCAGCATGACATCATGCTGACGTCAGCCAGTCAACAGGGCGGCCCAGGTCAAACCTGACCAGTGGGACCCACTGGTCAGTGTCACAGTTAGTTAATTAACTAATTAGAATTAAATTAAACACTAAACTAGGTTTGACTAACAGGCAGGGCCCACATGTCAGTGACCCAGGGGGGTCAAACCCTTGGTCAAACGGGGCTAACTCGCCGGTGTTTAGCCGCCGGCGAGGCCAAACGCGGCGGTGAGGTGCGGGTTTTGTGCTCCAGCTGCCAAAACAACGGCGGAGCACACCTACGGCTAGCTGGGAGTGAGCCGCGTCGAGTGGTGGTGGTGGTTGGCCTCGGGGTCGCCGGAAACGACGCCGGCGACGAGTCCAGCGGCTGTCAGAGTTCGGGCGAGGTCGAAAACAATGGTGCGGAGCTCGTAGAGGTGCGTGGAGTGGTCCTACAGCATCTACACGGAACGGTGAAGCTGATGGGCACGATGGCCGGACCATTAGATGGCCGGAGCCTCGTCGGCGACGAGCTCCGCGGCGGCGCGTGCAGGTGAGCTACGTGCGGTGCGTTCAGTGTAGGAGAGAGCCAACGGAGAGGGGGAGGACGAAGCTGGGCTCACAGCGGTTGCAGTAGACACTGAAGCGAGCCTGGGGACGGTCGGAGCTGAGCGGGACGGCGAGGGGGATCTCGGCGGCCGGAGTTGGGGAAGACGGGGTCGGGGCGCCTCCAGAGCGGGCGAGCGCTCGGGGCTCAGCCTGCTCGACGTAGTCAAGGACGGCGGAGATGATGGACATGATGACGGGGCTCAGGGACGACGGTGGACGCGGCTACCACAACGGCGCGAGCACGGCGGCGTCGGCCATGGTGCGGGGAGGGCGAAGGAGAGGAGCTGGGGAGAAGTGAGCGTGTCGGCGAGCTCGGGGACGAAGTGGACGATCGATCCAAGTCTCCAGAGCGGCGAGGGGAGGAAGCAGGGCGGCGGGCAGCTACGTGGCGCGTGCTGCGGCCGCCGTCGAGCACCTGCCTGCCTGCCTGGCCGAGCCAAGCAGCTCGCTGGAGCGGTGGCTGGGCTGGGCCCGCAGGTGGGCCGGATGGGCGCCAGGTAACTCTTTCTCTCTCTCCTTTTCTATTTCTTTCTGTTTCATTTCTTTTGCAACTTTGTTGAATTATTTAAAATGCCAGAACATTTTTATAGCTCATAAAACTAGTCATGCCCACTGTATATAATATGAACAGCATGGAACATTTTAGTTTATGATTATTTGGGTACACAAAATATTTTATAGCATTTAAATGCCCAAATGCCAATACCATATGATTTAATCCAGAGACCTTGGATGTCCTAGAAAATTGTGCACCATTTTTGGTAGAGGCTTAAGACCAAGGCAAAAATGATGAACATTTTTGAAGGGCATTTTGGGTACATTGGAAAAGATTTTAATAAACCCTAGTTGTTAGAGGAGGGGTGCTGGGGTTTCTGTCATTCCCATTTCAAGTTTCTTTGTTAGGTAAACATGATGCACACTCTAGCTAGTCCTAATGCAAGCACTAACTAGGGATGTGACAGCCCCCTCCCCAAGCTAGCCACCCCCTCCTATATAAAGCTAGCCACCCCCCCCCTCCAACCACCACCGCCGCATCCAGCCCCTCGCCGCAAGCCGCCCGCCGCCGCGACGCCAACCCCGCCGCCGTGACGCCAGCACGCCGCCGCCAG
>LR738710.1:624971271-625066613 GCA_902687465.1 Secale cereale | reverse complement strand
CGCTGCCCTCGCCCGCCGCCGCAACGTCAGCAGCCGCCGCCGGCAGTTCTCGAGGTAGCCGCCGTCGGTTTTCTCCAGAAAACCGTTGGTTTTTTTAGAACCCCTGGTCGATTTTTTATTAGATCGGTTTTATTAGATCGGTTTTCTGTTTTTATTTTTTCTGGTTTAGTTAAGTAGTGAACGTTCACCCGTTCGTTCGTTCTAACGAACGAATTCGTCGTTTAGTCTCAGCTAACGAACGTTCGTTCGTTAAGCTGCTTTAGTTTTCTTTTTCGCAGTTATTTTTTGATCGCGATCTTTGATCCGATCTTCGTTTTAGTTTAACTTTTCGCTCGTTTATCGAAATCAGGTGATTCAAGCGCCTGGAGTTTCGTATCGAAATTCTCTTTCCGTTTAACCTAGTCGCTCAAGTGTTTGCCTCTGTTAAATTTGGACTTAGGTCCAGATTGGTTCGGTAGTTGTTTCTCTTTCGCCGTTTGTCTTTCGTTGTTTCTTCTTTCGTCGTTTCTTTTGCAAACCGGAGTTCTTAAGTTGAACTTTCTGGTTAGATCTTTTATTCGAGTTTTACCCGTGCATTAGTTAAGTACTTATTGCGTGCGTGTTTGTTTGCGATAGAGTACCCGGAGTGCGCCGCTTGCTACTTTGAATCTCTAGGTTTTGCGGATCATCAGCAAGGCAAGTAACACTTTGATCATACTTTCCAATTACCCAGTTTTCATTGCATTAGTCAACCCCTCACACAGTGCATGAGTAGGATCAATTAACTTGTGGGACTGGGAAGTAGACTGAGGTAGTGCCTATTACCTGCATTACATTCAAACCTTTGGGAGTTACTTCTACGTTTGCTGTGAGGACATGCTATGCTCGTAGACGTGGATTGGGTGAGTGAAATCCATGACAGATGTGAGTTTGTTAATTAATGGTTCAACTTAAGGTGGCAACATTAATACACATCTGGGTGGATTGAGGCATCTGGGTATTCGAGGGATTGCCTATTTTTCTTCGGACCGCCACCCAGGCTCAAAGGGATCATGAGATTATTCATACTAGAAACTTCTGTGTGCAGCCATAATGCTATTATGGGCTCTAGCATAGTATGAGTAAGTTGTGCGAACATCTACAGTGGTGGACTAGCAGATGTAGGGGATGTAGGTTGGTACGGTTCACCCGGTCGTAGGTGCTAGTGCTTCTGAAAGACTGTGTCTCGGTCATCCGTCTCTCAAACATCATGCAGTGCGAGAAATCAAACGGAGGAGATCGAGTCTTGTGGGGAAAAGTGCACAAACCTCTGCAGAGTGTACAAACTGATCATGATTAGCCGTGTCCCCGGTTATGGACGTCTTGAGTATCTAGTACTTGGATTATCATGTGAATCTCATCATGTTACTTTAATTAATTTTGTTGGGTTTGATGATGAACTTTAATTGGGGTTGAGAGGATGTCTATCTTCTCAACGATGTTTCAACTACCATGATAGTTAACTAAAATTTATTCCTTTGAAGTAGGGAAAAATTGGCTTTACGCAAAAATTATAACCATAGAGCTTTCCACCAGCCATATTGCATATAGTATAGCTTTACTTTCATTGCTCTCTTGTGTTACTTTGCCAGCATATTCCATGTGCTGACCCGTTTTCGGGCTGCAACGTTTCATGTCGCAGACTTTTCAGACGACGAGTAAGATGCCTTTTAGGTCGTGGTTCTATACTCAGTGATGTCGCTGGAGTTGATGGACTCACTTAACTTCCAAGCCTTCCGCTGTTATTGTGTTAGATGGCCTTCAGCCATTTTTATTGTAATAAGTTCATCGTTGGAACTATCGATGTAATAAGTGTGTGATTGCTACTCTGCTATAAATCGTTCAAGTATTGTGCGTATCAGCATTACTGGTCCAGGGATGACACAGATGCACAGAGATCAGACTATTTGAGGTCTGGTCGCTACACCCGCACCCCCTTCTTGCAAAGATGACGCCGTGGAAATGCTTCGTGAAGGCCCTTACGATGGTCGTGTCCCCCTCGAGCGTCGCCGCCTGCACCGAGAGCGCGGACGCCTACGCTAAGAGTGCCATCGCATCCGCATTGAGCGCGGCCGCTTCCACCGAGAGGGCGTTGGCGGTAGCCGACAAGGTAGCTGCAGCAGCCGAGACGGCTGCAGCAGTTGCTGCGACGGCGGCTGCAAACGGCGAGAGCGCTCGAGCTGTCGTCCGTGCCGCTGATGTCGCCCTAGCCCGCGTTGAGGCCATCCACGCCAAGATATTCTAGGACACCTCGGAATCCAGCATGCAACCCACGTCGAAAAAGGCGGTGGCGGCCATGGAGCACCTGCTTCCTCATGAATATATAGTTCTAATATTGTTCTTATGAAGTTGAAGTAGCTATATGATATATTGTGTTGTTTTCAGTTAGCTATCGTACTGTGATGTTAAATTATATTTATGTGCCTGATATGAAATTGGCAAACAGCTGTTTGATATGAAATGTGAATTTGCGTAATACTGGAATTATTAATTGTAAACTAGTAAACCTGTTAAATGTGTCATGGAACTTTGCAAATGGTTCTAGCAGTAAAAGCACATGTGATGGATAGCCCAATGCCACACGGTTTTCATCATCAAATCGTGTGTGATGTAGTTGATTAAAGCAAACGGTTAACCAAGGCAGAGTGTCATGGAAGTGTCACGGCAGATATCCTAAGGTAAGGACTTGATTGCGGAGCCATAGAGACGTGGTTAGCTTAAAGGGGTTAAAACGAGACAGAGGACACAGGGAGTTTATACTGGTTTGGCCCCTTGCGGTGAGGGTAATGCCTAATCCAGTTTGGGTGGAATTGCGGGGGTGTCGATTGCTAGGGTGCATATGCACCTGCCTAGCTCTCGATCTGTTGTTTCTTGCCCTAAGCCGCTGTCGGGTCGTCCCCTTATATACACGGGTTGACGCCCTGCGGCCTACGGAGTCCCGGCCGGCTCATACAATCGTGTCCGGCCCGGTGACTCTTATTACATGCCTTACAACACAAGTCACACATATGGCAGTTCATACTCACAGTCCTTAAGCCGCCGCAGGCCTTGGGCCCTTGACTAAACTGCCATCTTTAACGTGCTTCTGGGCTGGGCCCATGAACCGCCATTGGGTAACCCGGCCCCTCTTGGACGGGTCATTTGAAATACTTATATCCCCAACGTTAGGCCCCAGGTTGATTTGAACTTGTTCATGTCAATCTTTCTTCATCTTCTTGCGAGAGACTGTAACCCGCTGTGATATCCGCTTTTGAAATGATAGTAAGCCGCCATGACGTCAGTTTTTTGAAATAACGGTAACCCGCCATGACGTCACCTATTGCTGGCCTTTGAACTATCCAAATTTTAACAAATCTTTCCGCATTGATAGGATCCCAACAATCGAGGCGCCTGTATCATCACTTTCCTGTTTACTCGCCTCCTCGATTTTCACGCGTGACCCTTATCCATCTTGCTTATAAATAGGACCAGGAGCCCTTTCCATTCTCCCCTCGCTTCTTCCGTCTCGTCTTCTTCCTTGTAACTCTCTATCTCTGAGCTTCATCGGCGCCGCCATCCTCTGCTTCGCCTTCATCAGCTTCTGCAGCATCCGCCTGACGCCGTCGGGCTTCTGCCGTGCACCGCCGCCGCTCATCCGACCAGGTATGTTCTTCTTGTTCTTTCATCTTAGATCTGTTAGGGTTTCTATGAAGTTCGTCGCCACTCATCTTCCCTTCCGCCATTATAGCTTCTCTTCTGACCTTGATATCTCTTTATGCGCTGATGCTAGTCATATCTCCTTATAAAACATATTATATCTCATCTTTGGTAGAGTAGATTCATCCCCAGAATCTGCATCACCTTGAACTTAAGTTTGCCTGTTCGTCATTTTAATCTTGATTTTCGAAAAGCTGTAGATTCAAAATTACCGCTGCAACCTGCAAAAACTGTTTTTCCCAGACTTAGTGAAATTCACTTTTCTGAATACTCGCATCTGTCATGGCGGCTTTATTTTCTGACTTATAATTATTCTTATGCCATTAGGCCCCATTTAATCCGCCATGCTGAACTTGTAGTATAACATTTGTTTCTGGTTTAACGAATTGATTCTGAACCAGCAATAATCTTTCCTTCTTTAGGTCTGCTTGTTCACAATGCCATCAAAGACAATCACCATGTGCAACTGGGTCCCTTCAATTGTTATTGAAGCCACACTGGCCAACTTTGTCAAAGTCGGATATCTGCCAAATGCTCCAGTTATGCCTTATCGTGCTCCTAACCCGGGCCAAGAGAGACATGCACCCATAGATGATGAAGTTATTGTTTTCACTGACCACATGAACCAGGGTTTCTCACTGCCCGGCTCTAAATTCTTCAGGGATGTTCTGCACTTTTTCCAACTCCATCCCCAAGACATCGGACCCAATTCCGTGTCAAATATCTACAACTTTCAGGTTTTTTGTGAAGTATATCTTCAAGAGGAGCCCATCATCTTGCTTTTTAGAGAGTTCTTTTATTTAAACCGTCAGAATGAGTTCACCAATGGACCTAGTTTGGAGCTTAGGGTTGTCTCTATTCAAAGAAGAAGAGACTCTATTTTTCCTTATGCCTGTCTGCCGAGTCATCCAAAAGACTGCAATAAAACTTGGTTTTATTGTAAAGACACTTCCCCGGCTAACGAGCATCCATTGTCGGGTCTCCGTATTCAACGTTTAGATACCAATCATCCTCTTGCTGAAAAGCTCACTGCTGCAGAATGCAAGTCAATTGCTCCCACTCTTTCAAAGGTGAAAGCCCTACTGGGAAACGAGTTAACTGGAGTTGATTTAGCCCGGAGCTGGCTTGCTTGGCGGATTATTCCTCTAAGACGTAGGTCTGGTTTAATGTGCGAATATACTGGAGAGAAAGATGATCCATTACGCCATAGCTCTGAGGATCTGGAGGAGGATGTCATCGCAGATATGACAAAAACTGTTTTAAATGAATCCCTGGCTGACTGCAGCAAAGTGGGCATGTTGCCCTTTTGCAAATCTAACCCGGCACCAGAGGTAAGTCTGAACCTTAACTGCTGCCATTTTATAATTATAATTCCCTTGCTAGTCTTGAATTTGCCACCTCTCATAGGTTAAGTCAGCCTTCTGGAAAAAATCTTACGATCATGAAGCCGCCAAGAGGGCCAGAGCCGCCAAGAAAGCAGGCAAAAGAGTTGTTAAGAAGACCAAGAAGAAAACCAGTGCTTCCGAATTGTTTGAAATAAACTACAGCACTGAGTCGGAGGTAGTCCTTGACTCTCTTGGTTCTTACTTCAACTATCTTATTGACACTGATTATTATCAGGATGACACGGAGGCCAGCCAGGCCGCGGATGAAGAGGTAATTACTATTTCCTCCGCCTCAGAATCCTTGCCAAGACAAAAAGTTCGATGGGTTATCCGGAAAGTAAGATTTTCACACCCTTCAGCTCATTTAGATCCTCACTTTCTTTTGCAGCAACAGCAACACGAGAGTTGGCGTCAGACTCAAAACACCAGAGAAGAGGAATTGTCATCCGACTTATCCAATACCCCGACTCGCCGAAAACGCCGGAATGAGGTCTTCCCATTCTTAAAATCTCATTATCCGCTAACGGGTCTTATACGGCAACCACTGAACTCGTCTGATTCAAATTATCAGGAAACCTCTCGTTCATCCTCTGGTGACTCATCTCAAAGTCAACTTCCGGCTTTCAAGACCGCCCCTGGGTAAATGATTTCTTCCATGTTCAACTTATCCTTAAATCTTTACAACCTTGCCGCGACTTACTTTAATTCATGCAGAGGCCAGGCTAAACCTGTCAAGAGGGCCAGGGCCAATAAGTCAGCAGCTGATCCCAAGGTGATTGAGCCGGCGCTGCAGGCGTCGGTAACAGATTTTCATAGGCCAACTGAGGAAACCACTCTTGATGCTCCTCCTGAGACACCTGATGCCTCCATTGATCCTCCCAAAGTTGATTCTACACCTGCTGAACTGCCTGCCCCGTCTGAGCTGGCAGAAGACCGGACTGAAGATGTCACAGTTACTAGTACTAGTTTCAAAGAGCCGGGCAACCCGACTGTGTTAGCCAAACACACCGCTAAGCAAGAACTTGTTGAAAATTGAAGAGTGAGGTTCGACACATCTCAGTATGAACAGCTGAGTATTGGCGAAGTCTTTTCTGGGTTTCTCAATCAGGTCCATAGCAATCGTGGTCTTGAAATTGATATGGTGAAGCAGATGCACCAGAAATTTGAGGTAAAATTCTCGACCAAACTATAATCATCCTTCCAGCACCCAAGTCTATTGGATATGATAAAACTGAATATGTTGTAGACTTAGAACAATTGTCACCTTTTAAATCGGCATACCACTGAACGAGAAATGCATCCTTGAGGAACATTGCATGTGTAGCCCCCAAGGGCCGGCTTAATCAGGTTGAATGAGCCAGTCCTTATTATCACTACATAGAACTTGCCTGCACACCCTCCATGAGCCGGTGGTAATAACTATGTTGCTGTCGGGATAATATAATTAACTGATAATACAGAAGCAATATACATTAGCCCCCAAGTGCCAAGTGATGTCGCTTGCAAAGTACTTGGGACTTTATGTGCATGAACTATTAACTTTAGAAAAATACCGCATTCATTAGCCCCCAAGGGTCAAGTGCGCTTGCTTGCAAAGTGCTTGAGACTTTAGTAACATGAATCCAGCTCAGAAAAGAACAGCTTCAGCCTCCATTAGCCCCCAAGTGCCAAGTGTTCTTGCTTGCAAAAGGCTTGGGACTTCAATCTTTGTAAACCGGTAACCAATTCGTCTTACGCTCTCTTTATCTATTCAGGAAACCACTGCTGAATTATAAACACAGTTAGAGGATGCCAAGAAACGGCTTAAGCACCAAGAATCGGAAACTCAGAAAGCCGAATCAAAATTCCAATTTAGCATGTCTGAAGCAAACGATTTGAAGGCTAAACTTAAGTCCGAGGAGTATGCATGGGCTAAAGAAAAAGACTGCCTTGGTGCAACGAGTTGAACAAGCAGAAACGTCTCTTGAAGCGGTGACAACTGAGCTCACCGGCTTAAAACATCGTGTCTCGGAAATGACCGTAGCCATCTTTGGTAAGACGCCGTGTTGTAACTTAAATAGCATCTTGTGGTAATTTAACTCGTTACTAAGCAACTTGTATGTTATGCAGGTAGGAAAAGCAGTATTCTTGGTAGAGATCCACTTGTAAAGCTGAAAGTCGTCTACACCCTTGTGGAACAACTCTATACTAGAGCGCAGCGTGCCCTAGCTGCTGTCTCTCCCTCCAGCCAGGCGCCAACGTTGTTTGTGGACATCTTAAGAAGACTCTCTGTTCTGCCTGCCAGGATAGATGAAATCAAGCGGTCGTCTGCAAGAGCCGGTGCTGTAACGGCCTTGAGCTAGGCTAAAGCGTGGCTTCCAGAGCTGGACCGGTCCGACTTGGCGACTGGTTACCCAAGCTTAAAAGAATACGGCACCACTTTTGACCATAAAGACTTTGCTACCTGTGTCAAGGATATCTGCCCACTGGCCAGTTTGATTGCGAATGAAACGGACTTATCTAAATATCAGTCGGCTTACGATATGGAGAACCAGAAGATGCCTACTCCGTCTTACAAAGTGATGGATCTGATTCCACCAGTTAGTAAGCATACCTTCGCCCGTGAGATTGATCCCTCTGAACTTATTGATGAGGCGGCTAAATTTGAAGCTCTGGTTCGCTTGGATTGGTTGGCGCAGAATTTTCAGACAGAGGAGGAGGAAGAACCAGCGAGGGATGACCCGGAATCATCAAAGCATCAAGGCCAAGGAGAATGAACAGCCGGGTGGCTCATATACTTATGAAGAAAACTTTAGAACGGTGCCTCGCTCACGGCATATTGTAATAGGATAGCGATATTGTTACTATGCCGTCTATATTGTGCCAACTATCGTGCCATTATGCACGCTTCTTGTCTTTTGATGACAATATTGATCCACCAAATTTTAAAATCCATACTTTATGCGTGTGATGGTAGTTGCTTGTGTAGATCAAGATAAATTGTATCCTACATAAAAACGGAAAACAAATGCCATGGCGGTTTACCGCCGGGCGGGTCATCGTGCCCAATCGGTGCTAGCTACTTCTCGAGCTTGCGTTGTATTCCCTTGAAGAGGAAAGGGTGATGCAGCACAGTAGCGTAAGTATTTCCCTCAGTTTTTTAGAACCAAGGTATCAATCCAGTAGGAGACCATGCGCGAGTCCCTCGCACCTGCACAAACAAATAAGAACTTCGCAGCCAACGCGATAAGGGGTTTCCAATCCCTTTACGATCACTTACGAAAGTGAGAACTGATAGATAGGGTAGTTTGATATTTTTGGTATTTTTGGATATAAGAACAGAAAGTAAAAACAACAAAGTAAAGTAGATTGTAGATTAATATGTTGAGAATAGACCCGGGGGCCATAGGTTTCACTAGTGGGTTCTCTCATGATAGCAGAATTCTACGGTGGGTGAACAAATTACTGTCGAGCAATTCATAGAAAACAAATAATTATGAGAATATCTAGGCATGATCATTATATATAGGCATCACGTCCGTGACAAGTAGACCGAAACGATTCTGCATCTACTACTATTACTCCACACATCGACCTCTATCCAGCATGCATCTAGAGTATTAAGTTCATAAGAATAGAGTAATGCTTTAAGCAAGATGACATGATGTAGAGGGATAAACTCAAGCAATATGATATAAACCCCATCTTTTTATCCTCGATGGCAACAATACAATACGTGCCTTGCTGCCCCTGCTGTCACTGGGAAAGGACACCACAAGATTGAACCCAAAGCCAAGCACTTCTCCCATTGCAAGAACTATAGATCTAGTAGGCCAAACCAAACCGATAATTCGAAGAGACTTCTAAGGATATTATAATCATACATAAAAGAATTCAGAAAAGAACCAAATATTTCTCATAGATAATCTTGATCATAAACCCACAATTCATCGGATCTCGACAAACACACCGCAAAAAGATTACATCGAATAGATCTCCTCGAAGACCGAGGAGAACTTGGTATTGAGATCCAAAAAGAGAGAAGAAGCCATCTAGCTAATAACTATGGACCCGAAGGTCTGTGGTAAACTACTCACAACTCATGGTGAGGCAATGGTGTTGATGTAGAAGAACTTCGTGGAAGATCCCCCCCTCCGGTGGAGCTCCGGAATAGGCCCCAAGATGGGATCTCACGGGAATAGAAGGTTGTGGCGATGGAATTACGGTTTTCTCTGTTGCCTCGATGTTTCCAGCGTATATGGGTATATATAGGAGGAAGGAGGGCATCGGTGGAGCCAGAGGGGGCCCACGAGGGTGGGGGGGCGCCCTGTAGGAGGGGACACACCCTGGACCCTCGTGACCGCCTCCTTCGTTTCCTCGCGTGTACTCCAAGTCTTTTGTGTTGATATCGTTCCAAAAATAACTCTCGCGAAGGTTTCATTCCGTTTGGACTCCGTTTGATATTCCTTTTCTGCGAAACCCTGAAATAGGCAAAAAAAAACAACAATCTGCACTAGGCCTTTGGGTTAATAGGTTAGTCCCCAAAATAATGTAAAAGTGTATGATAAAGCCCATTAAACATCCAAAACATCATATATAATAGCATGGAACAATCAAAAATTATAGATACGTTGGAGACGTATCAAGCATCCCCAAGCTTAATTCCTGCTCGTCCTCAAGTAGGTAAATGATAAAAATAGAATTTTTTATGTGAAATGCTAACCAACATAATTTTCATGTAATTTCTTTATTGTGGCATGAATGTTCAGATCCGAAATATTCAAGACAAGTCTATATTGACATAATAAATAATAATACTTCAAGCATACTAACAAAGCAATCATGTCTTCTCAAAATAACATGGCCAAAGAAAGTTATCCCTACAAAATCATATAGTCTGGCTATGCTCCCTCTTCATCACACAAAATATTCATAGCATGCACAACCCCGGTTTCAGCCAAGCACTTGTTTTCATACTCAATTTTTTCAAACCTTTCAACTTTCATGCAATACATGAGCGTGAGCCATAGATATAGCACTATAGGTGGAATAGAGTGTTGGTTGTGGAGAAGAAAAAAAGGAGGAAGATAGTCTCACATCGACTAGGCGTATCAATGGGCTATGGAGATGCCCATCAATAGATATCAATGTGAGTGAGTAGGGATTGCCATGCAACGGATGTACTAGAGCTATAAATGTATGAAAGCTCAACAAAAGAAACTAAGTGGGTGTGCATCCAACTTGCTTGCTCACGAAGACCTAGGGCATTTGAGGAAGCCCATTGTTGGAATATACAAGCCAAGTTCTATAATGAAAATTCCCACTAGTACATGAAAGTGACTAAACAAGAGACTCTCTATCATGAAGAACATGGTGATACTTTGAAGCACAAGTGTGGAAAATGATAGTAGCATTGTCCCTTTTCTTTTCTTTTATTTTCTTTTCTTTCTTTTCTTTTTTTCTTTTTCCTTTTTTTGGGCCTTTTTTTCTTGGCCTTTCCTTCTTTCTGTTTCTTCTTTCTTTTTTCTTTGGGACAATGCTCTAATAATGATGATCATCACACTTATATTGATTTACAACTCGATACTAGAACAAAGTATGACTCTATATGAATGCCTCCGACGGTGTACCGGGATGTGCAATGAATCGAGAGTGACATGTATGAAAAATTATGCATGGTGGCCTAGCCACAAATACGATGTTAACTACATGATCATGCATGGCAATATGACAATATGAAGCGTGTCATATGAATGGAACGATGGAAAGTTACATAGCAATATATATCGGAATGGCTATGGAAATGCCATGATAGGTAGGTATGGTGGCTGTTTTGAGGAAAGTATATGGTGGGTGTATGGTACCGGCGAAAGTTGTGCGGTACAAGAGAGGCTAGCAATGGTGGAAGGGTGAGAGTGCGTATAATCCATGGACTCAACATTAGTCATAAAGAACTCATATACTTATTGCAAAAATTTACGAGTCATCAAAACAAAGCAATCAACGCATGCTCCTAGGGGGAAGTTGGTAGGAGTTAACCATCACGCGCCCCCGGCATCCACACAAAGGATGACACTCAACAAATACCTCATGCTCTAACTTCGTCACATAGCGGTTCACCATACGTGCATGCTACGGGAATCACAAACTTTAACACAAGTATTTCTCAAATTCAAAATTACTCCACTAGCATGACTCTAATATCACCATCCTCATATCTCAAAACAATCATCAAGTATCAAACTTCTCATCATATTCAATGCACTTTGTATGAAAGTTTTTACTACATTCATCAGATTCAGCATCGGTAATAGGAGCAATCGGAGTGCTAATAAAATCATTATTGTTGGTATTGGAGAAGTCACATAATTTGGTATTGTTCTGAGCCATAGTGACAAGCAAGCAATCCAACACACAAGCAAACAAGAAGCAAGCGAACGGTAAACACACGGCAAAAAGAAGGGCAAATAAAATGGCAAGGGTGAAGTGGGGGAGAAGAAAACGAGAGGCAAATAAATGTAATGCGAAGGATAAGGGTTTGTGATAGGTACTTGGTATATGACTTTTGCGTAAGCCTCCTCGGCAACGGTGCCAGAAATTCTTCTTGCTACTTCTCAAGCTTGTGTTGTATTCCCTTGAAGAGGAAAGGGTGATGCAGCACAGTAGCGTAAGTATTTCCCTCAGTTTTTTAGAACCAATGTATCAATCCAGTAGGAGACCACGCGCGAGTCCCTCGCACCTGCACAAACAAATAAGAACTTCGCAGCCAACATGATAAGGGGTTGTTAATCCCTTTACGGTCACTTACGAAAGTGAGATCTGATAGATAGGATAGTTTGATATTTTCGGTATTTTTGGATATAAGAACAGAAAGTAAAAACAGCAAAGTAAAGTAGATTGTAGATTAATATGTTGAGAATAGACCCGGGGGCCATAGGTTTCACTAGTGAGTTCTCTCATCATAGCAGAATTCTACGGTGGGTGAACAAATTACTGTCGAGCAATTCATAGAAAACAAATAATTATGAGAATATCTAGGCATGATCATTATATATAGGCATCACGTCCGTGACAAGTAGACCGAAACGATTCTGCATCTACTACTATTACTCCACACATCGACCTCTATCCAGCATGCATCTAGAGTATTAAGTTCATAAGAATAGAGTAATGCTTTAAGCAAGATGACATGATGTAGAGGGATAAACTCAAGAAATATGATATAAACCCCATCTTTTTATCCTCGATGGCAACAATACAATACGTGCCTTGCTGCCCCTGCTGTCACTGGGAAAGGACACCACAAGATTGAACCCAAAGCCAAGCACTTCTCCCATTGCAAGAACTATAGATCTAGTAGGCCAAACCAAACCGATAATTCGAAGAGACTTCTAAGGATATTATAATCATACATAAAAGAATTCAGAAAAGAACCAAATATTTCTCATAGATAATCTTGATCATAAACCCACAATTCATCGGATCTCGACAAACACACCGCAAAAAGATTACATCGAATAGATCTCCTCGAAGACCGAGGAGAACTTGGTATTGAGATCCAAAAAGAGAGAAGAAACCATCTAGCTAATAACTATGGACCCGAAGGTCTGTGGTAAACTACTCACAACTCATGGTGAGGCAATGGTGTTGATGTAGAAGAACTCCGTGGAAGATCCCCCCCTCCGGTGGAGCTCCGGAATAGGCCCCAAGATGGGATCTCACGGGAATAGAAGGTTGTGGCGATGGAATTACGGTTTTCTCTGTTGCCTCGATGTTTCCAGCGTATATGGGTATATATAGGAGGAAGGAGGGCATCGGGGGAGCCAGAGGGGGCCCACGAGGGTGGGGGGGTGCCCTGTAGGAGGGGACACACCCTGGACCCTCGTGACCGCCTCCTTCGTTTCCTCGCGTGTACTCCAAGTCTTTTGTGTTGATATCGTTCCAAAAATAACTCTCACGAAGGTTTCATTCCGTTTGGACTCCGTTTGATATTCCTTTTCTGCGAAACCCTGAAATAGGCAAAAAAACAACAATCTGCACTAGGCCTTTGGGTTAATAGGTTAGTCCCCAAAATAATGTAAAAGTGTATGATAAAGCCCATTAAACATCCAAAACATCATATATAATAGCATGGAACAATCAAAAATTATAGATACGTTGGAGACGTATCAAGCATCCCCAAGCTTAATTCCTGCTCGTCCTCAAGTAGGTAAATGATAAAAATAGAATTTTTTATGTGAAATGCTAACCAACATAATTTTCATGTAATTTCTTTATTGTGGCATGAATGTTCAGATCCGAAATATTCAAGACAAGTCTATATTGACATAATAAATAATAATACTTCAAGCATACTAACAAAGCAATCATGTCTTCTCAAAATAACATGGCCAAAGAAAGTTATCCCTACAAAATCATATAGTCTGGCTATGCTCCCTCTTCATCACACAAAATATTCATAGCATGCACAACCCCGGTTTCAGCCAAGCACTTGTTTTCATACTCAATTTTTTCAAACCTTTCAACTTTCATGCAATACATGAGCGTGAGCCATAGATATAGCACTATAGGTGGAATAGAGTGTTGGTTGTGGAGAAGAAAAAAAGGAGGAAGATAGTCTCACATCGACTAGGCGTATCAATGGGCTATGGAGATGCCCATCAATAGATATCAATGTGAGTGAGTAGGGATTGCCATGCAACGGATGTACTAGAGCTATAAATGTATGAAAGCTCAACAAAAGAAACTAAGTGGGTGTGCATCCAACTTGCTTGCTCACGAAGACCTAGGGCATTTGAGGAAGCCCATTGTTGGAATATACAAGCCAAGTTCTATAATGAAAATTCCCACTAGTACATGAAAGTGACTAAACAAGAGACTCTCTATCATGAAGAACATGGTGATACTTTGAAGCACAAGTGTGGAAAAAGATAGTAGCATTGTCCCTTTTCTTTTCTTTTATTTTCTTTTCTTTCTTTTCTTTTTTTCTTTTTTCCTTTTTTTGGGCCTTTTTTTCTTGGCCTTTCCTTCTATCTGTTTCTTCTTTCTTTTTCTTTGGGACAATGCTCTAATAATGATGATCATCACACTTATATTGATTTACAACTCGATACTAGAACAAAGTATGACTCTATATGAATGCCTCCGACGGTGTACCGGGATGTGCAATGAATCGAGAGTGACATGTATGAAAAATTATGCATGGTGGCCTAGCCACAAATACGATGTTAACTACATGATCATGCATGGCAATATGACAATATGAAGCGTGTCATATGAATGGAACGATGGAAAGTTACATAGCAATATATATCGGAATGGCTATGGAAATGCCATGATAGGTAGGCATGGTGGCTGTTTTGAGGAAAGTATATGGTGGGTGTATGGTACCGGCGAAAGTTGTGCGGTACAAGAGAGGCTAGCAATGGTGGAAGGGTGAGAGTGCGTATAATCCATGGACTCAACATTAGTCATAAAGAACTCATATACTTATTGCAAAAATTTACGAGTCATCAAAACAAAGCAATCAACGCATGCTCCTAGGGGGAAGTTGGTAGGAGTTAACCATCACGCGCCCCCGGCATCCACACAAAGGATGACACTCAACAAATACCTCATGCTCTAACTTCGTCACATAGCGGTTCACCATACGTGCATGCTACGGGAATCACAAACTTTAACACAAGTATTTCTCAAATTCAAAATTACTCCACTAGCATGACTCTAATATCACCATCCTCATATCTCAAAACAATCATCAAGTATCAAACTTCTCATCATATTCAATGCACTTTGTATGAAAGTTTTTACTACATTCATCAGATTCAGCATCGGTAATAGGAGCAATCGGAGTGCTAATAAAATCATTATTGTTGGTATTGGAGAAGTCACATAATTTGGTATTGTTCTGAGCCATAGTGACAAGCAAGCAATCCAACACACAAGCAAACAAGAAGCAAGCGAACGGTAAACACACGGCAAAAAGAAGGGCAAATAAAATGGCAAGGGTGAAGTGGGGGAGAAGAAAACGAGAGGCAAATAAATGTAATGCGAAGGATAAGGGTTTGTGATAGGTACTTGGTATATGACTTTTGCGTAAGCCTCCTCGGCAACGGTGCCAGAAATTCTTCTTGCTACTTCTCAAGCTTGTGTTGTATTCCCTTGAAGAGGAAAGGGTGATGCAGCACAGTAGCGTAAGTATTTCCCTCAGTTTTTTAGAACCAAGGTATCAATCCAGTAGGAGACCACGCGCGAGTCCCTCGCACCTGCACAAACAAATAAGAACTTCGCAGCCAACATGATAAGGGGTTGTTAATCCCTTTACGGTCACTTACGAAAGTGAGATCTGATAGATAGGATAGTTTGATATTTTCGGTATTTTTGGATATAATAACAGAAAGTAAAAACAGCAAAGTAAAGTAGATTGTAGATTAATATGTTGAGAATAGACCCGGGGGCCATAAGCTTCACTAGTGGCTTCTCTCATGATAGCAGAATTCTACGGTGGGTGAACAAATTACTGTCGAGCAATTGATAGAAAAGCGAATAATTATGAGAATGTCTAGGCATTATCATTATATATAGGCATCACGTCCGTGACAAGTAGACCGAAACAATTCTGCATCTACTACTATCCAGCATGAGTCTTTGTGCTCTAAGCAAGATGACATGATGTAGAGGGATAAACTCAAGCAATATGATATAAACCCCATCTTCTTATCCTCGATGGCAACAATACAATACGTGCCTTGCTGCCTCTGCTGTCACTGGGAAAGGACACAGCAAGATTGAACCCAAAGCCAAGCACTTCTAACATTGCAAGAACTATAGATCTAGTAGGCCAAACCAAACCAATAATTTGAAGGGACTTGCAAGGATATTATAATCATACATAAAAGAATTCAGAAAAGAACCAAATATTTCTCATAGATAATCTTGATCATAAATCCACAATTCATCGGATCTCGACAAACACAGCGCAAAAAGATTACATCGAATAGATCTCCTCGAAGACCGAGGAGAACTTGGTATTGAGATCCAAAAAGAGAGAAGAAGCCATCTAACTAATAACTATGGACCCGAAGGTCTATGGTAAACTACTCACAACTCATGGTGACGCAATGGTGTTGATGTAGAAAAACTTCGTGGAAGATCCCCCCTCCGGCGGAGCTCCGTAACAGGCCCCAAGATGGGATCTCACGGGAACAGAAGGTTGCCACGGTGGAATTAGGGTTTTCTCCATTTCCTCGATGTTTTCAGGGTATATGGGTATATATAGGAGGAAGGAGGGCATCGGGGGAGCCAGAGGGGGCCCACAAGGGTGGGGGCGCGCCTTGTAGGAAGGGGCGCGCCCTGGACCCTCGTGGCCGCCTCCTTCGTTCCCTCGCGTGTACTCCAAGTCTTCTGTGTTGATATCATTCCAAAAATAACTCTCGCGAAGGTTTCATTCTGTTTGGACTCTGTTTGATATTCCTTTTCTGCGAAACCATGAAATAGGCAAAAAACAGCAATCTGCACTGGGCCTTTGGGTTAATAGGTTAGTCCCAAAAATAATATAAAAGTGTATGATAAAGCCCATTAAACATCCAAAACATCATATATAGTAGCATGGAACAATCAAAAATTATAGATACGTTGGAGACGTATCAGTGCTATTGGGGACAGATGTCATAGCCAGGGCCGGTTTAATTGTTATAAAGATAGTCATACCTGAAGATATGATTTGAACTGTCGGCTTGATATGTCTTCATATAGTCATAACCTTATAAAGGTATAATTCCAGAAATAAGATTGTTATTCTCCGGCAGCTTAGAGCTGTTCATTAGGGTGGGTTGCAGAGACCCGGAGAGGCTTCAAATATGAGCCATGAAGGGAGGCAGCTAGGCCGAACTTGCAAAGAACACAAATCAAAACAAAAACTTACTAGAAAGAAAAGAGAACAGAGAAAACGATCGAAAAACACTCCAGGCTTTTGCAGGCCGCCAAGCCAAAGGTTCTTCTTCAATGAAACTAGCCTTGGTGGCCCCTGGAAGGTACGTGCTTGCTATGAGCCGGCTCTCATAGTACCCAATCGACATTTGAACCTAGACAAGTGCAGGTCTTTGTTTTTTAAAGATAGACTTGCCTAGAGTACGCGGGGTCAGAGTTGCATCTTGCATCATAGGCCGAGTTATCCAAGTTTCAAGGAAGGCAGCATTTTGAGCCTGGATCTAACCTGACTATCTATAGCATCGTGCTCTCGTGTGACAGCCGGCGTTTGAACCTTTAGCAAGCTCAGGTCTTGGTCGAATACGCCATTAAGACTGATTGCCAAGAGTTCTCCGAGTCAATCAGGATGACCTGATGGAGTTGAAGCAGCTGGGTACAGGTAGGATGACCCACAGGTTATGTCCTCTTTGGTCGAATACGCCTATGTTTGAACATAACCCGGTCAAATGGGTAGTAATGATGTGTTCTCTTTGGTCGAATACGCCTATGTTTGAACAGGAAGCCTCCAAGTGACATACTTGCATATTATTCTCATCAAGGGCTTATGTTGGAGTCGTGCTATGCATCCAACTCTTCATGATCCCTGTGATTTGGGTAGTAAGCCTCTTGAGAAAACATGTATGACGATGACAAGGACTCAACTTTGAAAAAATGGCAGAGGCCCCGAGTTAGCACGGATGCCGACTTTATCATTTTGTACTGATATTTACATCATCGAATTACATCATGAGAGCCGTAGGCTTAAGTATAGTAAGGCTGGAGGTGAGCGATATTCCATGGTCGATTAGTCTCCTCCTCTGATGTGCGTGAGTCCTTGTGCTCTCGAATGTCGATCAAGTAGTATGACCCATTGTGCAGATTCTTGATGACGACAAAGGGTCCTTTCCAAGGCGGCGAAAGTTTATGCATGTCAGTCTGATCTTAGATGAGCCGGAGAACTAAGTCGCCTTCTTGAAAGGTTCTGGTCTTGACCTGCCGGCTGTGATATCATCATAAATCATGTTGATAAATCGCTGAACGAGCCACCGCGAGATCACGCTCTTCATCCAACCGATCCAACGCATCCTGGCGTGTCGTCTCATTATCAGCTTCCACGTAAGCCGCCACTTGGGGCGAGTCATGACGGATATCGCTAGGAAGAACCGCCTCTGCTCCGTAGACCATGAAGAAGGGCATGTATCCTATAGACCTATTGGGTGTCGTATTAACGCTCCATAACACGGAAGGTAACTCTTCCACCCAACAACCCGGCGTTCTCTTCAAAGGAACCATGAGCCGGGGCTTGATCCCTCATAGAATCTCTTAGTTAGCCCGCTCCGCTTGACCATTGGACTGGGGGTGAGCCACAGAAGATACATCAAGCTGGATATGCTCACGCTGACAAAACTCCTTCATAGCACCCTTACATAGATTAGTGCCATTGCCTGTTATGATACTGTGGGGAGAACCAAACCGGAAAATCACCTTCTTGATAAATTGCACCGTTGTTTCCGCATCACATTTGCCGACTGGCTGTGCCTCGATCCACTTGGTGAATTTGTCCACTGCCACCAACAGGTGGGTTTTATTATCTTTGGATCTTTTAATAGGCCCAACCATATCAAGCCGCCAAGTCGCAAATGGCCAGGTTATCGGAATCATCCTCAATTCTTGAGCCGGAACATGAGCACGTTGTGAAAATTTCTGACAACCGTCACATCTACTGACCAAGTCTTCAGCATCAGCATGAGCCGTCAACCAATAGAATCCATGACGAAAAGCTTTGGCCACCAGAGATTTAGAGTCGGCATGATGACCACATTCTCCCTCGTGGATCTCCTGCAGGATCTCACAGCCTTCCTCAGGCGAGACACAACGTTGAAATGCACCTGTAACACTGCGATGGTGCAGTTCTCTGTTGACAATCGTCATCGACTTAGACCGCCGAGTTATCTGCCTGGCCAAAATTTCATCCTCAGGCAACTCGCCTCAGGTCATGTAAGCCAAATATGGGACCGTCCAGTCTGGTATAACATGAAGAGCCGCCACCAGCTGTGCCTCCGATGTCAGGGATCGCAAGGTCATCCTCTATAGGCAACTTGACAGACGGGTTAAGTAAAACATCCAAAAAGGTGTTGGGGCACTGGCTTACGCTGAGATCCTAGCCGGCTTAAGGCGTCATCTGCCTCATTCTTCCTTCGATCAATGTGCTCCACCTGGTAACCCTTGAAGTGACTCGCAATGGTATCAACCTCTCGGCGATAAGCCACCATGAGGTGGATCCTTGGAATCCCAGGTTCCCGAAACCTGCTGAGCTACCAGATCTGAATCGCCAAAATATCTCACCCGGCTTAAGTTCATCTCCTTAGCCATCCGAAGACCATGGAGCAGGGCCTCATACTCAACTGCATTATTAGTACATGGGAACATTAGCCGAAGAACATAAGAAAGTTTATTACCTCGTGGGGAAGTTAAAACAACTCCAGCCCCCGAGACTTCCAATTGCCTGGACCCGTGAAAGTGAATCGTCCAATATGTACTATCCGGCTTTTCCTCAGGCATCTAGTTCTGTCTAGTCATTGATAAAATCTACCAGTGCTTGCGATTTGATGGCTGTCCGAGGCATATATTTTAAAGCATGAGGCCCAATCTCAATGGCCCACTTGGCCAGTTGCCCTGTAGCTTCTCTATTTTGAATGATGTCTCCCAAGGGAGCAGAACTCACCACCATAATAGGATGACCCAGGAAATACTGCTTGAGTTTCCGACTTGCCATAAAGACTCCGTAAACCAGCTTCTGCCAATGTGGATACCTCTGTTTAGACTCGATGAGCACCACACTGATGTAGTAAACCAGCCTTTGAACCAGGTGCTCCTTGCCAGCCTCCTTTCTTTCCACTACAATGGCCGCACTGACAGCCCTGCTATTTGCAGCAACGTATAACAACAAAGGCTCTTTGTCAATGGGGGCCGCAAGAACTGGCGGCTCAGCCAATTGTTTCTTGAGTGCCTCGAAAGCTTCATCAGCAGCTTCACTCCAGACAAAATCATCTGTCTTTTTCACCATCTGGTATAGAGGGATAGCCTTCTCACCTAGGCGGCTTATGAACCGGCTCAACGCTGCTATCTGCCCTGCCACGCGCTAGACATCATTGATACACTTTGGCCTTGCCAAGGAAGTGATGGCCTTGATTTTTTCCGGGTTAGCCTCGATGCCTCGCTCAGAGACCAGAAAGCCCAAAAGCTTGCCTGCTGGAACACCAAAAACGCACTTGGCCGGGTTAAGCATCATCTTATACACCCGGAGATTGTCAAACGTTTCCTTCAAGTCATCGATCAGGGTCTCCTTCTTTCTGGACTTGACAACAATGTCATCCACATAATCATGAACATTACGCCCAATCTGACCGTGCAGGCAATTCTGTACGCACCGCTGGTAAGTCGCCTGGGCACTCTTAAGCCCGAAAGGCATTGATACATAGTAGAAGGCTCCAAACGGAGTAATGAAAGTCGTCTTATCCTGGTCCTTAACTACCATCTTGATCTGGTGATATCCAGAATACGCATCCAAGAAACTCAAGCGCTCACAACCCGCAGTAGCATCAATGATCTGATCAATATGGGGGAGGGCGAACGGGTCAGCTGGGCAAGCCTTGTTTAGTCTGTATAATCCACACACATGCGCCACGTGCCATTCTTTTTCAACACCAAAACCGGGTTAGCTAACCACTCAGATGAAAAACTTCCACGATGAACCCGGCCGCCAAGAGCCAGGCCACCTCTTCACCAATGGCCTTCCGTCTCTCCTCGTTAAAGCGGTGAAGAAACTATTTGATTGGCTTATATTTCGAATCAATATTAAGAGTGTGCTCGGCGAGTTCTCTCGGTACACCCGGCATGTCTGAAGGCTTCCATGCAAAGATGTCCCGGTTCTCACGGATGAACTCGATGAGCGTGCTTTCCTATTTTGGATCCAGATTAGCGCTGATACTGAACTGCTTAGATGAGTCGTCGGAAACAAAGTCAACCATCTTGGTGTCATCTGCCGACTTAAACTTCAGAAAAGGGTCATGCTCTATCGTTGGCTTCTTTAAAGATGTCATATCTGCCGGGTCAACATTGTCTTTGTAAAACTTGAGCTCCTCTATGGCACAAACCGACTCTGTGTAAGCTGCATCACCTTCTTCACATTCGAAGGCTATGGTGCGACTCCCATGCACTGTGATATTCCCCTTGTGACCCAGCATCTTGAGCTGCAAATAAACGTAACATGGCCTTGCCATGAACTTAGCATAAGCCGGCCTGCCAAATAAAGCATGGTACAGGTTGTGGATCCTCACAATTTCAAACGTTAAAGTTTCTTTCCTGGCATCATGTTCATCTCCAAAGGTTACCTCCAAATCAATCTTGCCAACTGGGTACGCTGACTTACCAGGCACAACTCCATGGAAAACAGTATTCGACAGCTTGAGCTTCTTGTAAGTTAACCCCATACGACGGAAGGTATTGTAATAAAGGATGTTGATGATGCTACCTCCATCCATGAGCACCTTGGTGAACTTGTATCCTCCGACCTGAGGGGCCACCACCAGGGCCAGCTGACCGGGATTATCAACTCGGGGGCAGTGATCTTCGCGACTCTCCATAATGGGCTGCTCAGACCATCACAAGTAACAGGGCACTGCCGGCTCAACGGCATTCACCGCCCTCTTATGAAGCTTCTGGACCCTTTGCACAAACTCGTGGTGAACACGTGGTACTGCCCGTTGCTCAACTGCTTCGGGTTACTCTGATAACCAGACTGCTGCTGGTTCCCTTGGCTGTTCTGCTGATTGTTGCCGCCTTGACCACCTTGGCCCTGAAATCCGGAGCTAGAGCCACGGCCACCATGACCCGGACCATGAAAACTGGATCCTGAGTCGTTGTTTGGTCCATAACCATTCTGAATAAACTCTCTATAAGATCTCATGATGCTGCAATCTTTCCACGCATGAATGGCCGGTTTTCGTCTGACCTGTGCTTCGGACACGGCTGATTCATCACCTCATCGATGTTGTATCTTGGAGGTGGCTTCCCCTTGCGACGCTGATTAGAATTATGTGCCCCTGTATTAGCTACGAAAGCATTAGCTTTGCCTTTATTGCCACTGTGCTGATTGGCCGGGTTATACTGTTGTCCTGCAAGGTCATTACCCCTTTTCCCTTTCCCAGTCTTTCAGCTTCAGACACTATCAGAGTCGGCAGACTTGACGAGAGCCGCCATCAGCTCCCCCACATCACTACAATGGCGCTTAAGCCGCCCTAGCTTCAGCTTTAGTGGAGGGAAATGACAATTCTTCTCCAATGTTAATATTGTCGATTCAGCGTTGATCTTATCTGAGGAATGCATGATGGTCGAGACCCGTCCTACCCAACTAGTTGTTGATTTGCCCTCGTTCTAAACACAAGAGTCTAGATCCACGATTGACATGGGCTGCGTGCATGTGTCCTTGAAGTGCTTGATGAACTTGGCCTTCAACTCAACCCATGACCCGATGGAGTTGACGGGTAATCCTTTTAACCAGTTACGAGCCGTGCCTTCTAGCATCATGGTGAAATATTTAGCACACGTAGCTTCGCTAACGTCCAGCATCTCCATCGCCATCTCGTAGCTCTCTATCCAAACCTCAGGGGGCTGATATGTCGTGTAGTTTGGCACCTTACGAGGGCCCTTGAAATCCTTAAGTAACCGCTCGTTCCATATAACTGTCGTTAAGCACGGCAAGCCCTAAGCCCTAGAAGTCCTGTCTATCATCACTGAGGTCACCGCGTAGTGTGGCGCCGGCTGATGATCGGTTGCCTGAGCCGCCACATCTTGTGCTCTAGCGTCATGTCGTGCCGGGTTATGTCCACGAGGCGAGTTATGGCGTCGCTCTGCGCTTGAAACCCCTGGCGAGTCAACATGTATGTTATAGTTGGCACTTGGATGAGGGGTTGAATGAATCTGGTCTCGACTGTAAGAATAAGCATGCTGCTGCTGCAGCGCTGTCTGAAGCAGTTCCTGAGCTCTCCGGGTTTCCACTACTACCGGAGTTTCGACCTCAACTGGCAAAGCCGCCAGCCTTGATGTTGTCGCTATCATGTTATCCAGAGGGTTAAAATAGTGGCCCACCGGTGCCGTCCAGTAACGAGGGGTCGGGCGGTTTTGATCTGCATACAGAGATCTGGTTGTACGCTGGTGAACCGGACCACCGGTCCTGGGTACCTCTGCCATCCGATTTAACACCGGCGGACCACTACCCCCTACTCCATCCGCGTTAAAGAGATTCCTTGGCTCGTAAACGAAGGGAAGACGACTCTGTTGCTTCCTCCTCATGGCTTCATTAGCAGCATTCTGACCCACCGAGAGCCGGAAAGCTTCTGCTTGAATCCGTTGGGCCCGAGCATCCAAAACAGCCCGTTCCTCAGTCATTGTGGTATTCTCTGCTGCCGGGTCTTCCTTAGCTTGTGCTATTTCCTGCCGCAACTTATCCACATCTGTTTTGTGTTGATCCTGGTTTTCTGGGGTTATCTCTGTCCCCATCAGAGTCGCCAGATTCTCCAACAGGTCTGACAAAGCTTGAGTCGGCGGGCGTGCTGAGCCATCTGCGCCTGCCGCAGCCGCTGCCGCGCCGGGTGTTATGGTTCCGATGATTGTTGATCTGAGAGCCGGCTAGGTGCCGGTCATGAAAATCTCCACCCTGCTCGGCGGCTCGCTGAGGTCCAGAATATTGTTACCATCGGACGAGCCCCCAAGCCGTCTGCTCTGCATCCGATAGATGGAGTTAGTTTCACCTGTGGATGACTCGCCGTCGGAGAGAACGACCATTTCTTCATAAGATCTGGAGCTTCTAGCGCCCTGGATGTACCCGACAAAGGCAGGCTTCCTAGCGGGCCGAATCCGGGCGGGTCGCGCATGCTGAGCCGGCTCGACGATGTCGGTGTAGGTGTCCGACTCAGGGCCTGGTTCGCCGATCTTGCCGATGAAGATGTGAATTTCGCCGAAGGGGACCCGGTACCCGTACTCAATTAAGCCGGCCACAGGACCCCAGCCTTCGTCGTCGATGTAAAGCTTGCCACGACGACTCTTGGTCATCCAGCCCACAGCGTATCCCTTGAGCCCTTTGAAGTTGCCCTTCAAGAACTCGAAACCATAGGTCGTAGGCCCCACGGTGGGCGCCACCTGTCATGGAAGTGTCACGGCAGATATCCTAAGGTAAGGACTTGATTGCGGAGCCATAGCAACATGGTTAGCTTAAAGGGGTTAAAAACAAGACAAATGACACAGGGAGTTTATACTGGTTTGGCCCCTTGCGGTGCGGGTAATGCCTAATCCAGTTTGGGGTGGAATTGCGGGGGGGGTCGATTGCTAGGGTGCGGATGCGCCTGCCTAGCTCTCGATTTGTAGTTTCTTGCCCTAAGCCGCTGCCGGGTCGTCCCCTTATATACACGGGTTGACGCCCTGCGGCCTACGGACTCCCGGTCGGCTCATACAATCGTGTCCGGCCCGATGACTCTTATTACATGCCTTACAACACAAGTCACACATATGGTGGTTGATACTCACAGGCCTTAAGCCGCCGCAGGCCTTGGGCCCTTAACTAAACTGCCATCTTTAACGTGCTTCTGGGTTGGGCCCATGAACCGACATTGGGTAACCCGGCCCCTCGTGGGCGGGTCATATGAAATACTTATATCCCCAACACAGAGCGTGTGTGATAGTTACACCTCGCACACACAAGCCTAGGAACGGAAACATTTCCCCTGGATTCACTGTGTGGGATGTACATACGAACGGAAACGTTTACCCTGTATTGACTGTGTGGGATGTAGCGAATAGGCATGTAGCCTAGTGGTTGCAGCGACCTTGGTAGCACCCCTGGTCCTGGGTTCGACTCCCGGTGGGAGCGGATTTAAACAGGCCTGGGCAAAAATTTCTGGAATAAAAAGGACAGTGGGGTTGTTACTCTACAGTAAATAGTCAAAAAAAACTGTGTGGGATGTACACTCGAATGGAAAAACTTTCCCTGGATTGATTGTGTGGGATGTACATACGAACGGAATTTTTTCCCTGGATTGACTATGTGGGATGTACATAAGAACGGAAACATATTCCTTGGATTGACTGTGTGTGATATACATACGAATGGAAATGTTTTTTTTGGATTCACCGTGTGGGATGTACATACGAACGGAAATGATTGGGTTTCGATGCCTCGCCCGATCGCATAGGAGCTCATTTTGCCCCAACCTATGTGCCAGGAGGGCCTATCCCCGATGGTTTCTAGGTTGTTTGGGAAGGACCCCCCTATCGCCCACACTCACTTGGAGACGGTTCCAAATGCCGTCGTGGAAAGGGGTTAAAAACCGTTTGTATAGCACCGATGTGTACCAGTGAAATAAAAGCGCTGGACTGCATAATAAAGATCCTTATCACAAGCGGCAATATAAAGTGACGTTCTTCTGCATTATGATTTTGTGCATCCAACCATAAAAGTGCATGACAACCTCTGCTTTCATCTGCGAAAGGCCTATCTTTTACTTTTATCTTCTACCCTTATACAAGGGTCATGGTGATCATCACCTTTCCTTTCTACTTTTATCCTTTGGCAAGCACAGTATATTGGAGCTATATCTATATATATAATAGCCGGTCTATTCTGCTAATATTAGCAGAATTACTATTTTGATAACACTTCCGAACTGCACGCTCAACGGAAGTGCACGTCATTTTTCGAAGCAATAGCACTGCAGTACCAATGCGAGTGCACTTCATGTCGCAAAAAAATTGTACACGTTATTTTTTCGGTACCTTTTTCGCTCTAGTTTTTTAACCATTTGTTGGAATTATGCGTGTAATATACCGTTGAGAAGCTACGGAGTAGGTGCAACTTCGCCATGTTGAACACTTTTCAAGATTACACGCGGTTTAAGAGCAGTTTTGAAAATAGTGCGGCGCACAACGACTTGCAGCGAGCGTTTTTCTGTGATTTTTTTCCTAACGGCTCGTCGAAATGAAGCAAATGGTACACCATTGGAAAGGTATCGTCGATGCGCTTCTTTTCATATCTATTATTTTCTCTAATTCGTTACGGTTTAAGAGCAGTTTCAAATTTACTAAATCGCGGGATTCTGTTTTTTAATTTTTTTCAAATTTTTGGTACTGTTTTCGCTCCAGTTTTTCAACCGTTTGTCAAAATGATGCTTGTAATATACCGTTGAAAAGCTATGGACGAGCACAACTTTCTTATGTTGAAATGTTTTTGAGATTCCTTACGGTTTTAAGTTAATTTGGAAAACCGTGCGGTGGACGACGAGTGGCAGCGGCCCTTTTTCACAAAAAAATTACAAACCACTTATCAAAATGATTCAAACGATACTCGGTTGGAAAGATATCGACGAGGCACAACTTTTTCATGTAGAACACTCTCTCTAATTCTTTACGGTTTAAGAGGATTTTCGAATTTACCGAAATGCGGACACTTTGTTTTTCGCGACACCCAAATCGACGTGGGTACTTTATCCGAGTGAAAACCGCACTCCATCGGACGAAAAACGGCACTACATCAGACGAGTAAGAGAACTGCATGGTTTCTTTTATTCAAACGTAATTTTTTTCAAGGACGAGAAAGTAGAGTGCACTTCACATCGGGTGTAAATGAACCACAACACTATCAAGAAGTGAACCGCATTACTTTTTTCCGCTTCCGTAACATTTTTTTGCACTTACGGGATGAACAACATCATACGGCCGACCGCACTGCTTCAGAATGAAAACCGCACTGCATCGGATGTCCAAGCGAAGTACATGGTTTCTTCTATATTTTTATAACTTTTTCTATGGACGAGTGGACCACACACACGAGGGCAAGTGAACCGCAACATTATCGAAAGTGAACTCCATTTATTTTTTTGCCGATTTTTCTAACATATTTTACGAATATGTAACAGGGAGACAAGGCAAGTGGCTGCATCAATTTTTTCAGTATTTTTTCTGCACTAGGAATCAAAGTGCACTGCATAATTTTTTTTCTTTTGCCACAACAAAGTGTACTGCAGTAAGAGGGTTCAGTTTTTTGGGTGGTGAACCTGATAGTGAACCATGCCATCCGAACCAAAGAAAAAATACAAAAAAACTGCACACACAAGCCGTGCCAACCGCAAGCAGTGCCCCAATGGACTACATCACTCTTTGTATTATTTTTAAATTTTTCTCACACTTTTTCATAAGAACAAAGTGAAGTTAGAAATGTTTTATTTACTTCTGTTTCTGTAGTTCCCCGGCGGACTACACGCCCACACCACTGGACTGCATGCGCCGTGCGCATGGGCTGCAATCAAATGGGAGTCCACAAATAGGTCAAAAAATTACAAAGACTTCTTAGAAGGAAAAATACACAATCGGGGGTCTTTGATGACCAGCACCAGTTGTAGTGAATTGTTTGTCAGCTAACAAAACAAAATAGCAAGGGGGCGGCTCCAACTGCATGCGTGAGGGAACCTCACTGCAGCACCCGGGCGACATAACCACAGTGGGAGGCTGGAGCAAACTGCACCTGAGAGGGCCGCCGTCAACCACCATTTTTTTTCTTGCATCCAAGATGACAAAAAGCTCAAGAGAGAGGAGGGGGCCGATCTCTCGCACATGTGCTGCTCGTCGGGAGAGTGGCTAGAGTTAGTGGTGGTGAGGTAGGGGCAGTGCAGGTCATACCAGAGGAAGTTGCATCTCTCTTCCATGGCCTCAGTGGACGGGAGATCTGGAGTTGTCTGTGCAAATACCGCACTATGGAGTGGGTGCACGCAGAGGGGGCTAAGGATCTCCGGGGAAGGGAGGCCGGGTGGGCTAGCGCGGGGGAGTCCGGCCCGGTCCGGTTGGGGCAAGCGCGCGGTAGAGGTGGATCCAGCCTTTGCTTGGCTGATGTGCATGATTCGAGCGGGGGGGAGAGTTGGTGAGCCGGCGGAAGGAGGTTCTCGGGGGGAGTGCGGCGTAGGTGCCTCGCGGTGACCGGATCCGGCAGTGTTGTCTGTGCGTGGGATGGGGGGCGCCGGCGCTAATCTGGCGAGAGGCAGAGGAACATGGAAGGGGGAGATCTCACGCTAGGGTAGTAAGGTGTGGCTGGCGGCACAACGCTTTTGGGCGGCCGGTGGTGGATGTGGAGGTAGTGGCGGAGGTCACGGTGGCCGACGCGTGGGAGCGCTGTGTTGGGGATCGTTGCAGAAAAATAAAAATAAAATCCTACGCATCACCAAGATCTATCTATGGAGATTACTAGCAACGAGATGGGAGTGCATCTTCATACCTTTGAAGATCGCGATGCGAAAGTGTTGCAAGAACGCGGTTGGTGGAGTTGTACACGAAGCGATTCAGATCGCGGTCGAATTTGATCTAAGCGCCGAACAACGGCGCCTCCGTGTTCAACACACATGCAGCCAGGTGACGTCTCCTGCGCCTTGATCCAGCAAGGGGAGAGGGAGATGTTGGGGAACACCCTGTCCAGCAGTAGCACGACGGCATGGTGGTGGTGGAGTGTGGCACTCCAGCAGGGCTTCTCCAAGCACCGCATGAGACGAGGAGGGAGAGGGGTAGGCCTGCGCCAAGATAGAGAAGAACTCGTGTATCTGGCAGCCCCGAAACCCCACATATATATAGGGGGAGGGGAGGGGCTGCGCCCCCATCTAGGGTTTCCCGCCTAGGGGTGGCGGCAGCCCCTAGATCCCATCTGGGGGGCGGCCAGGAGGGGGGAGAGACGGGGTGCCCTAGGGTGGGCCTTAAGGCCCATCTGGACCTAGGGTTTGCCCCCTCTCCCATCCCCTTCGCCCTGGGCCTTGGTGGGGGGCGCACAAGCCCACCTAGGGCTGGTCCCTTCCCACACTTGGCCCACGCAAGCCTCTGGGGCTGGTGGCCCCTCCCGGTGGACCCCCGGAACCCTTCTGGTGGTCCCGGTACGTTACCGATAACGCCCGGAACACTTCCGGTGACCAAAACGGGACTTCCCATATATAAATATTTACCTCCGGACCATTTCGGAACTCCTCGTGATGTCCGAGATCTCATCCGAGACTCCAAACAACATTCGGTAACCACATACTACATTCCCTATAATCCTAGTGTCATCGAACCTTAAGTGTGTAGACCCTACGGGTTCGGGAACCATGCAATCATGACCGAGACATATCCCCGGCCAATAACCAACAGCGGGATCTAGATACCCATGTTGGCTCCCACATGTTCCACGATGATCTCATCGGATGAACCACGATGTCAAGGATTCAATCAATCCCGTATACGATTCCCTTTGTCTAGCGGTATAGTACTTGCCCGAGATTCGATCGTCGGTATACCGATACCTTGTGCAATCTCGTTATGGCAAGTCTCTTTACTCGTTCTGTAACACATCATCCCGTGACCAACCCCTTAGTCACATTGAGCTCATTACGATGATGTCTTACCGAGTGGGCCCAGAGATACCTCTCCATCATACGGAGTGACAAATCCCAGTCTTGATTCGTGCCAACCCAACAGATACTTTCCGGGATACCTGTAGTGTACCTTTATAGCCACCCAGTTACGTTGTGACGTTTGGCACACCCAAAGTATTCCTACGGTATCCGGGAGTTGCACAACCTCATGGTCTAAGGAAAGGATACTTGACATTGGAAAAGCTTTAGCATACGAACTACACGATCTTGTGCTAGGCTTAGGATTGGGTGTTGTCCATCACATCATTCTCCTAATGATGTGATCCCATTATCAATGACATCCAATGTCCATGGTTTGGAAACCGTAACCATCTATTGATCAACGAGCTAGTCAACTAGAGGCTTACTAGGGACATGTTGTGGTCTATGTATTCACACATGTATTACTGTTTCCGGATAATACTATTAAAGTATGAACAATAGACAATTATCATGAACAAGGAAATATAACAATAACCATTTTATTATTGCCTCTAGGGCATATTTCCAACAGTCTCCCACTTGAACTAGAGTCAAGAATCTAGTTACATTGTGATGAATCGAACAGCCATAGAGTTCTCGTGTTGATCATGTTTTGCTCGTGGAAGAGGTCTAGTCAACGGATCTGCGACATTCAGATCCGTATGCACTTTACAAATATCTATGTCTCCATCTTGAATGTAATTTCGGATGGAGTTGAAACGGCGATTGATGTGCTTGGTCTTCTGTGAAACCTGGGCTCCTTGGCAGCGGCAATAGCTCCAGTGTTGTCATAGAAGAGAGTCATCGGTCCCGATGCGGTTGGAATAACTCCTAGGTCGGTCATGAACTTCTTCATCCAGAATCCTTCATGCGCTGCTTCGGAAGCAGCTATGTACTCCGCTTCACATGTAGATGCCACCACGACGCTTTGCTTGCAACTGCACCAGCTGACTGCCCCTCCATTCAAAATATACACGTATCCGGTTTGTGACTTGGAGTCATCCAGATCTGTGTCGAAGCTAGCATCGACGTAACCCTTTACGACGAGCTCTTCGTCACCTCCATAAATGAGAAACATATCCTTAGTCCTTTTCATGTAATTCACGGTGTTCTTGACCGCTGTCTAGTGCTCCATACCAAGATCACTTTGGTACCTCCCCACCAAACTTATGGCAAGGTTCACATCAGGTCTGGTACACAGCATGGCATACATAATAGAACCTATGGCCGAGGCATACGGGACGACACTCATCTTTTCTCTATCTTCTGCCGAGGTCGGGCATTGAGCTGTGCTCAATCTCATACCTTGCAATACAGGCAAGAACTCTTTCTTGGATTGGTCCATATTGAACTTCTACAATATCTTGTTAAGGTATGTGCTTTGTGAAAGACCAATGAGGTGTCTCGATCTATCTCTATAGATCTTGATGCCTAATATGTAAGCAGCTTCTCCAAGGTCCTTCATTGAAAAACACTTAGTCAAGTAGGCCTTTATGCTTTCCAAGAGTTCTACATCATATCCCATCAACAATATGTCATCCACATATAATATGAGAAATGCTACAGAGCTCCCACTCACTTTCTTGTAAATACAGGCTTCTGCCCAAGTCTGTATAAACCCAAACGCTTTGATCACCTCATCAAAGCGAATGTCCCAACTCCGAGATGCTTGCACCAGCCCATAGATGGAGCTGGAGCTTGCATACCTTGTTAGCATTCTTAGAATCGACAAAACCTTCCGACTGCATCATATATAGTTCTTCCTTGAGGAAGCCGTTAAGGAATGTTGTTTTGACGTCCATTTGCCATATCTCATAATCATAGAATGCGGCAATTGCTAACATGATTCGGACGGACTTCAGCATCGCTACAGGAGAGAAAGTCTCGTCATAGTCAATTCCTTGAACTTGTCGATAACCTTTAGCGACAAGGTGAGCCTTATAGATGGTCACATTACCATCCGCGTCAGTCTTCTTCTTAAAGATCCATTTATTTTCTATGGCTTGCCGATCATCGGGCAAGTCAACCAAAGTCCATACTTTGTTATCATACATGGATCCTATCTCGGATTTCATGGCTTCAAGCCATTTGTTGGAATCCGGGCCCGCCATCGCTTCTTCATAGTTCGAAGGTTCACCCTTGTCTAACAACATGATTTCCACGACAGGATTGCCGTACCACTCTGGTGTGGAACATGTCCTTGTGGACCTATGAAGTTCAGAAGTAACTTGATCCGAAGTTTCATGATCATTATCATTAACTTCCTCCCTAGTCGGTGCAGGCACCACAGAAACATCTTCCTGTGCTGCGCTACTTTCCGGTTCGGAAGGGGTGACAATCACATCATCAAGTTCCACTTTCCTCCCACTTACTTCTTTCGAGAGAAACTCTTTCTCTAGAAAGGATCCATTCTTGGCAACAAAGATCTTGCCTTCGGATCTGAGGTAGAAGGTACACCCAATATTTTCCTTAGGGTATCCTATGAAGACGCATTTTTCTGATTTGGGTTCGAGCTTTTCAGGTTGAAGTTTCTTGACATAAGCATCGCATCCCCAAACTTTTAGAAACGACAACTTAGGTTTGTTCCCAAACCATAGTTCATACGGTGTCGTCTCAATGGATTTAGACGTTGCCTTATTTAAAGTGAATGCGGAAGTCTCTAAAGCATAACCCCAGAATGATAGCAGTAAGTCGGTAAGAGACATCATAGATCGCACCATATCCAACAGAGTACGATTACGATGTTCGGATACACCATTACGTTGAGGTGTTCCAGGCGGTGTCAATTGTGAAACAATTCCACATTTCCTTAGGTGTGTGCCAAATTTGTGACTTAAATATTCTCCTCCACGATTTGATCGTAAGAACTTTATTTTTCTGTCACGTTGATTCTCAACCTCATTCTGAATTTCCTTGAACTTTTCAAAGGTCTCAGACTTGTGTTTCATCAAGTAGACATACCCATATCTACTTAAGTCATTAGTGAGGGTGAGAACATAACGATAGCCACCGCGAGCTTCAACACTCATTGGACCGCACATGTCAGTATGTACGATTTCCAACAATTGGTTGCTCGCTCCATTGTTCCGGAGAACGAAGTCTTGGTCATCTTGCCCAAGAGGCATGGTTCGCACGTGTCAAATGATTCATAATCAAGAGACTCTAAAAGTCCATCTGCATCAAGCTTTTTCATACGTTTGACACCAATATGACCAAGGCGGCAGTGCCACAAGTATGTGGGACTATCATTATCAACCTTACACCTTTTGGCATCCACACTATGAATATTTGTAACATCACGTTCGAGATTCATTAAGAATAAACCATTGACCAGCGGGGCATGACCATAAAATATTTCTCTCATATAAATAGAACAACCATTATTCTCAGATTTAAATGAGTAGCCATCTCGCATTAAACGAGACCTAGATACAATGTCCATGCTCAAAGCTGGTACTAAATAACAATTATTGAGGTTTAACACTAATCCCGAAGGTAGATGCAGAGGTAGCGTGCCGACGGCGATCACATCGACCTTGGAACCAATCCCGACGCGCATCGTCACCTCGTCCTTCGCCAGTCTCCGCTTATTCCGCAGCTCCTGCTTTGAGTTACAAATGTGAGCAACTGCACCGGTATCAAATACCCAGGAGCTACTACGAGCGCTGGTAAGGTACACATCAATAACATGTATATCACATATACCTTTGGCGTTTCCGGCCTTCTTATCCGCTAAGTATTTCGGACAGTTCCGCTTCCTGTGACTTGTTCCCTTACAATAAAAGCACTCAGTCTCAGGCTTGGGTCCATTCTTTGGTTTCTTCCCGGCAACTGGCTTACCGGGCGCGGCAACTCCTTTGTCGTCTTAACCCTGCCTTTCTTGAACTTAGTGGTTTCATTCACCATCAACACTTGATGTTCCTTTTTGATCTCCACCTCCGCTGACTTCAGCATTGAATACACCTCGGGAATGGACTTCTCCATCCCTTGCATATTGAAATTCATCACAAAGCTCTTGTAGCTAGGTGGGAGCGACTGGAGGATTCTATCAACGACCGCGTCATCTGGGAGATTAATTCCCAACTGAGACAAGCGATTGTGCAACCCAGACATTTTGAGTATGTGCTCGCTGACAAAACTATTCTCCTCCATCTTACAACTGTAGAACTTGTCGGAGCCTTCATATCTCTCGACTCGGGCATGAGCTTGGAAAACCATTTTCAGCTCTTGGAACATCTCATATGATCCGTGCTACTCAACACGCTTTTGGAGCCCCGATTCTAAGTTGTAAAGCATGCCGCACTGAACCAGGGAGTAATCATCACTACGGGACTGCCAGGCGTTCATAACATCTTGAGTTGCTGGGAAAACGGGTGCATCACCTAGCGGTGCTTCAAGGACATATGCTTTCTTGGCAGCTATGAGGATGATCCTCAAGTTACGGATCCAATCCGTATAGTTGCTACCATCGTCTTTCAGCTTGGTTTTCTCTAGGAACGTGTTGAAGTTGAGGGCAACATTAGCATGGGCCATTGGATCTACAAGACATATTGTAAAGAATTTAGACTAAGTTCATGACAATTAAGTTCATCTGAACAAATTTAATGAACTCCCACTCAGATAGACATCTCTCTAGTCATCTAAGTGATACATGATCTGAATCAACTAGGCCGTATCCGATCATCACGTGAGACGGAATAGTCATCAACGGTGAACATCGTCATGTTGATCGTATCTTCTATGACTCGTGTTTGACCTTTCGGTCTTCCGTGTTCTGAGGCCATGTCTGTACATGCTAGGATCGTCAAGTCAACCCTAAGTGTATTGCGTGTGTAAATCTGGCTTACACCCGTTGTATGCGAATGTTAGAGCCAATCACACCCGATCATCACGTGGTGCTTCGGGACAACGAACCTTAGCAACGGTGCACAGTTAGGGGGAACACAATTCTTGAAATTTTAGTGAGTGGTCATCTTATTCACTACCGTCGTTCTAAGCAAATAAGATGTAAAACATGGTAAACATCACATGCAATCAAATAGTGACATGATATGGCCAATATCATTTTGCTCCTTTTGATCTTCATCTTCGGGGCTCCATGATCATCATTGTCACCGGCATGACACTATGATCTCCATCATCATGATCTCCATCATCGTGTCTTCATGAAGTTGTCTCGCCAAACATTACTTCTACTACTATGGCTAACGGTTAGCAATAAAGTAAACTAATTACATGGCGTTTTCAATGACACGCAGGTCATACAATAAAATAAGACAACTCATATGGCTCCTACCGGTTGTCATACTCATCGATATGCAAGTCGTGATTCCTATTACAAGCACATGATCAAACTCATACATCACATATATATCATTCATCACATCCTTTTGGCCATATCACATCACACGGCACATGCTATAAAAACAAGTTAGACGTCCTCTAATTGTTGTTGCAAGTTTTTACATGGCTGCTATAGGTTTCTTGCAAGGACGTTTCTTACCTACGCAAAAACCACAATGGGATATGCCAATTACAATTTACCCTTCATAAGGACCCTTTTCATCGAATCCGATCCGACTAAAGTGGGAGAGACAGACACCCGCTAGCCACCTTATGCAACTAGTGCATGTCAGTCGGTGGAACATGTCCCACGTAAGCGTACATGTAAGGTCGGTCCGGGCTGCTTCATCCCATGATGCCGCCAAATCAAGGTAAGACTAGTAGCGGCAAGTAAATTGACATGATCTACGCCCACAATAACTTGTGCTAACTCGTGCATAGTAACTACGCATAGACCTAGCTCATGATGCCACTGTTGGGGATCGTTGCAAAAAATCAAAAAAAATCATACGCATGACCAAGATCTATCTATGGAGATTACTAGCAACGAGAGGGGAGTGCATCTTCATACCTTTGAAGATCGCGATGCGGAAGCATTCCAAGAACATGGTTGGTGGATTCGTACATGAAGCGATTCAGATCGCGGTCGAATTCGATCTAAGCGCCGAACAATGGCGCCTCCGCGTTCAACACACGTGCAGCCCGGTGACGTCTCCCGCGCCTTGATCCGGCAAGGGGGGAGGGAGAGGTTGGGGAAGACTCCGTCCAGTAGCAGCACGACGGTGTGGTGGTGGTGGAGGAGCGTGGCACTCCAGCAGGGCTTCTTCAAGCACCACAAGATACGAGGAGGGAGAGGAGTAGGGCTGCGCCAAGATAGAGAAGAACTCGTGTATCTAGCAGCCCCGAAACCCCACATATATATAGGGGGAGGGGAGGGTCTGCGCCCCCATCTAGGTTTTCCCCCCTAGGGGTGGCGGCATCCCCTAGATCCCATCTCGGGGGTGGCCAAGAGGGGGGAGAGAAGGGGGCGCCCTAGGGTGGGCCTTAAGGCCCATCTGGACCTAGGGTTTGCCCCCTCTCCCATCCCCTGCGCCCTGGGCCTTGGTGGGGGGTGAACCAGCCCACCTAGGGCTGGTCCCTTCGCACACTTGGCCCATGCAAGCCTCTGGGGCTGGTGGCCCCTCCCGGTGGATCCCTGGAACCCTTCCGGTGGTCCCCGTACGTTACCGATAACGCCCGAAACACTTCCGGTGACCAAAACGGGACTTCCCATATATAAATCTTTACCTCCGGACCATTCCGGAACTCCTTGTGATGTCCGGGATCTCATCCGAGACTCCAAACAACATTCGGTAACCACATACTACATTCTCTATAACCCTAGCGTCATCGAACCTTAAGTGTGTAGATCCTACGGGTTCGGGAACCATGCAGTCATGACCGAGACATATCTCCGGCCAATAACCAACAGTGGGATATGGATACCCATGTTAGCTCCCACATGTTCCACGATGATCTCATCGTATGAACCACAATGTCAAGGATTCAATCAATCCCATATACGATTCCCTTTGACTAGCGGTATAGTACTTGCCAGAGATTCGATCGTCGGTATACCGATACCTTGTTCAATCTCGTTATGGCAAGTCTCTTTACTCGTTCCGTAACACATCATCCCGTGACCAACCCCTTAGTCACATTGAGCTCATTACGATGATGTCTTACCGAGTGGGCCCAAAGATACCTCTCCGTCATACGGAGTGACAAATCCCAGTCTTGATTCGTGCCAACCCAACAGATACTTTTGGGGATACCCGTAGTGTACCTTTATAGCCACCCAGTTACGTTGTGACGTTTGGCACACCCAACGTATTCCTACGATATCCGGGAGTTGCACAACCTCATGGTCTAAGGAAAGGATACTTGACATTGGAAAAGCTTTAGCATACGAACTACACGATCTTGTGCTAGGCTTAGGATTGGGTCTTGTCCATCACATCATTCTCCTAATGATGTGATCCCGTTATCAATGACATCCAATGTCCATGGTTAGGAAATTGTAACCATCTATTGATCAACGAGCTAGTCAACTAGAGGCTTACTAGGGACATGTTGTGGTCTATGTATTCACACATGTATTACTGTTTCCGGATAATACAATTAAAGCATGTACAATAGACAATTATCATGAATAAGGAAATATAATAATAACCATTTTATTATTGCCTCTAGGGCATATTTCCAACACGCTGGAGCCCAGAGGGGAAGAAGGTGGGGTGGGGGCGGCAAGGAAGAAGGCGGGGTCGGGGCAGCGAGGAAGATGGCCGGTGCGCGGGTCTTGATTGGGAAGGAGGTGGGGGTGGGTGATTCAGCGCATGCGTGTGGTGTGTTTTTGTTTTTGAAGGCACAGGGTGGGGTGGAGTGGGGTGTTAGCAGAATAAGGTGTAGTGTTATTAGAATAAGACTCATAAGGGTGTTATCATAATAGACCCACCCTATATATATATATATATATATATATATATATATATATATATATATATATCCATGCGGATGTAGAGAGCCATGAACCATTATTGTTGACATTACCCTTGAGGTAAATCATTGGGAGGCGAAACTATAAGCCCCTATCTTTCTCTGTGTTCGATTGAAGCTTTGAACTCATAAGTATTGCGTGAGTGTTAGCAATTATGAAAGGCTAACTGATACTCCCTCTGTGAAGAAATATAAGAGCGTTTAGATAACTAAAGTAGTGATCTAAACGCTCTTATATTTATCTACGGGGGGAGTAGTTGAGTATGTGCACTTGGTGAAAAGCTCTTATATTTGACTCTTTCCGATGTTAAGATAAATTGCAATTGCTTCAATGACTGGGATCATAGTTTGTTGGTTATCAATGAAGTTTCTGATTCATACTTTACCTTGTGAATGAATTGTTAGTTTAACATAAGAATCTATATGACAAGTTATGTTGATGTCCTAAAGATGATCATGATGCCCTCATGTCCGTATTTTATTTTTTTGACACATCTATCTCTAAACATGTGGACATATTTTTCGATATCGGCTTTTTGCTTGAGTACAAGCGATGTTTAAGCTTGGGGGAGTTGATACGTCCATTTTGCATCATGCTTTTATATTGATATTTATTGTATTATGGGTTGTTATTACACATTATATCACAATATGTATGCCTTTTCTCTCTTATTTCACAAGACTTACATGAAGAGGGAGAATGCCGGTAGCTGGAATTCTAGACTGGAAAAGGAGCAAATATTATAGACCTATTCTGCACAACTCCAAAAGTCATGAAACTTCACGGGAGCCAGTTTTGGAATATATAAAAAATATTGGGCGAAGAAAGCACTAGAGGGGGGGCACCAGCCAGCCACAAGGGTGGAGGGCGCATCCCCCGTCCTTGTGGGCCCCCTGGCATGCCTCCGACTCCCATCTTCTGCTATATCACGTGTTTTGACCTAAAAAAATGAGAAGGAAGCTTTCGAGACGAAGCGCCACCGTCTCGAGGCGGAACCTGGGCGAAACCAATAGAGGGCTCCGGTAGGGCTGTTCTGTTGGGACACTTCCCTCCGAGAGGGGTAAATCAAGGGGTCAATCTCCATCAACATCTTCATCAGCACCATCTCCTCTCAAACCCTAGTTTCGTGTCAAAACTGGCAGATCTCGGGTAGGGGTGCCCAAGTTGTGCGTCTAAGGATCGATGGTAACAGGAGACTGGGGACACGATATTCACCCAGGTTCAGGCCCTCTCGGCCGAGGTAATACCCTACTTCCTACTTGATTGATCTTGATGAATATGGGGTTGATATGTATCCGTCGTATATATAATTTTTTATTGTTCCATGCCAATATTCTACAACTTGTACATACTTTTGGCAACTTTTTATACTATTTTTGGGACTAACATATTTATCCAGTGCCCAGTGCCAGTTCCTGTTTGTTGCATGTTTTTTGTTTTGCAGAAAATCCATATCAAACGGAGTCCAAACGGAAAAAACTTACGAAGATTTTTTTTTGGAATATATGTGAATTTTGGGAAGAAGAATCAACGCGAGATGATGCCCGAGGGGGCCACGAGGTAGGGGGGCACGCCCAGGTGGTGGGCGCGCCCCTGACCCTCATGGCCACCCCGTACGGAGGTTGGTGTCCTTCTTTCGCCGCAAGAAAGCCAATATCCGGATACAAATCGTGTTAAATTTTTAGCCCAATCGGAGTTACGGATCTCCGGAAATATAAGAAACGATGAAAGGCCAGAATCTGGAATGCAGAAACAGAGAGACACAGATAGACGGATCCAATCTCGGAGGGGCTCTCGCCCCTCCCATGCCATGGAGGCCATGGACTAGAGGGGAAACCCTTCTCCCATCTAGGGAGAAGGTAAAGGAAGAAGAAGAAGGAGGGAGGCTCTCTCCCCCTCTCTCCCGGTGGCGCTGGAACGCTGCTGGGGCCATCATCGTGTGACGGCGATCTACGCCAACACCTTCGTCATCTTCACCAATATCTTCATCACATTCCCCCATCTATCTACAGCGGTCCACTCTCCCGCAACCCGATGTACCCTCTACTTGGACATGGTGCTTTATGGTTCATATTATTATCCAATGATGTGTTGCTATCCTATGATGTCTGAGTAGATTTTCGTTGTACTATCGGTAATTGGTGAATTGCTATGATTGGTTTAATTTGCTTGTGGTTATGTTGATGTCCTTTGGTGCCCATCATATGAGCGCGCACGTGGATCACACCATAGGGTTAGTTGTATGTTGATAGGACTATGTATTCGAGGGCAAGAGTGACAGAAGCTTCAATCTAGCATAGAAATTGATGCATATGGGGTTGAAGGGGGGCCAATATATCTTAATGCTATGGTTGGGTTTTACCTTCATGAACGTTAGTAGTTGCGGATGCTTGCTAATAGTTCCAATCATAAGTGCATAGAATTCCAAGTCAGGGATGACATGCTAGAAGTGGCCTCTCCCACATAAAACTTGCTATCGGTCTAATAACATAGTCAATTGCTTAGGGACAATTTCGCAATTCCTACCACCACTTTTCCACACTCGCTATACTAACTTTATTGCTTTTTTTTACCTAAAGCAGCCCCTAGTTTTTATTTACGTGCTCTTTATATTCTTGCAAACCTACCCCGTTACACCTACAAAGTACTTCTAGTTTTATACTTGTTCTAGGTAAAGCGAACGTCAAGCGTGCGTAGAGTTGTATCAGTGGTCGATAGAACTTGAGGGGATATTTGTTCTACCTTTAGCTCCTCATTGGGTTCGACACTCTTATTTATCGAAAGAGGCTACAATTGATCCCCTATACTTGTGGGTTATCAAGACCTTTTTCTGGCGCCGTTGCCGGGGAGCAATGGCGTGGGGTGAATATTCTCATGTGTGCTTGTTTGCTTTATCACTAAGTAGATTTCATTTGTTGTTCTAAGTTGTTCTCTATCTTTAGTTATGGATATGGAACACGAAATACCAAAAAAATAGGTGTACTTGCTACTCATGGAGATGGGGAACCTCCTAAAACCCTCGATGCTCATTATGTGAAAGATATTATGTACTACTTTGATAATCTTGAGAAAACCCCATTCAACTATATAATGGGAGACATGTTGGATCAACGTGAATACTTTAGGGATTATCGCTTGACTCATAAAGGGAAATTGTTATGCGATCAAATTCATATGTTGCATTGGTATGCTCGACAACTATGCTTGAGATATGATTATACTTGTTGCTCTATGATGAAGGCTCCACACCTTCCCTTTTCATGCAAATTTAATGATAATGAAACCTTAGCATGTTATGCTAATGGTATATATGATTACTATGATGTTTACCAATTAGAAGAATTTGTTGCTTTTAAGGGTGCTTGTGAAATTAAATGTTTGTTTGAAGAGTATGAAAATTATGATGATGCTGTTTATAGATCTGGAAATCTCGCTATATTGAAATATTGCTATTTGAATTATAAATACAATGCCAATATTTATGCGTTTATTGAGAAGGTCTCCATTGTCCAAGAAGAGACTAATATTTTGCAGGAAACTATGGAAGAAGAAATTGATGACACTGTGAGCTCATTAGATGAAAAAGATGAGGAGGAGAGCCAAGAACAAAAGGAGGAAGAGCGAATTAGCTACCCATGCCCACCTTCTAATGAGAGTAACTCTTCAACTCATACATTGTTTAATTTCCCTTCGTGCTTACCGAAGGATGATTGCTATGATATTTACTATGATCCCTTTAATTTGTTTAAAATATCCCTTTTTGATGAACTTGATGCTTGCTATGCTTGTGTCCAAGATGCCAATATGAATTATGCTTATGGAGATGAACTTGCTATAGTTCCTTATGTTATGAATGAATTTTTTTTCTATTGCACCCACACATGATAGTCCTATTATCTTTTTGAATTCTCCCAACTACACTATATCGGAGAAGTTTGCCCTTATTAAGGATTATATTGATGGGTTGCGTTTTACTACTACACATGATGATTTTAATAGATATAATATGCATGTGCTTTCTGCTCCTATTTGCAATTATTATGAGAGAGGAACTACATCTCCGCCTTTCCATGTTTCCAATACGATAAAATTGCAAGAAACTATTTATACTATGCATTGGCCTTTACTATGTGAGCATGAATTGTTCTTTTATGACATGCCGATGCATAGGAAGAGAGTTAGACTTCGTTGTTGCATGAAATATGTTACTTTGTGCTCACTACTAAATCACAAATCATTGTTAATTAAAATTGTCTTTGATATACCTTGGGATCTGGGTGGATCCATTACTTGAGCACTATATGCCTAGCTTAATGGCTTTAAAGAAAGTGCTGTCAGGGAGACAACCCGGAAGTTTTAGAGAGTCATTTATTTTTGTTGCGTGCTTTTATAAAGTTTAAAAACAAAAAATATAGAGGGGAACCTAAAACTTTTTCAAAAAGAGAAGCGATTGAAAGGTGATGCATTGCGGAAATAAGGGTCGACCTTGAACACTTGTGTTCATGCTTATGGAAAGAATGTAGAATTTTTCATGGAAGTTTCTCATAAAAATAATTATCCCCTTGTAAAATTCCATTGTATTATAAAAATAATGCGCCAAGAGTTTCCTTTAGGATGATTAAACTGCTTGTTGGTTTGTGCGGTGCAAAAACAGAAACTTTGGCTGTAGTATGCGATTTTACATTTTTTACTGGAATGTCGAAAGGACCTGAAACATTTTGTACAGTCTTTCTATACAAATTTTTTATTTTTCCTAATTTTGCCAGAATTTTAAGAGTTACATAAGTATGGTGAATGTTCAAATCTTTACAGACTGTCGTGTTTTCACAGATTGTTGTTATAGCTTCATTATTTGCATATATTTGAATTCTTGTTGAAGCCTCCTTGACTTGGGGCCATAGAATTGTGATAGCATACAGTGGGTAATGTTTGTTCATAATTATACAATAATGTTAGAGCGGTACATAATGGGATTTCATTGATCATATCCACTAACCCCGCCACTAAAAGTTTGGTTAAGTTTTGTGTGGATGAAGTGTTCGAAGATCGAGGAAGTATTGATATGAGAAGAATAAGGAGAGGCAAGAGCTCAAGCTTGGGGATGCCCGAGGCACCCCAAGTAAATATTCAAGGAGACTCAAGCGTCTAAGCTTGGGGATGCCCCTGAAGGCATCCCATCTTTCTTCAACAAGTATCGGTATGTTTTCAGATTCGTTTCGTTCACATGATATGCGTAAATCTTGGAGCGTCGCGTGCTTTTCCTTTTAATAAATGCACCATGCCGGTATGAGATGGTCCTTGGTTGATTTATAGAATACTCTTTGCACTTCATTTATATCTTTTGAGTATGGCTTTATAGAATGCTTCATGAGCTTCACTTATATCATTTGAAGTTTGGATTGCCTGTTTCTCCTCACATAGAAATCTGCCATTTGTAGAATGCTCTTTTGCTTCACTTATATTTGTTAGAGCATGGGCATATCATTTGTAGAAAGAATTAAACTCTCTAGTTTCACTTATATCTATTTAGAGAGTTGACAGGAATTGGTCATTCACATGGTTAGTCATAAAATCCTACATAAACTTGTAGATCGCTGAATATGATATGTTTGATTCCTTGCAATAGTTTTGCGATATAGAGATGCTAATATGTGGGAGGTACTAGTGAATGATTGTGGTTTAGTAAAAATATTGGTGTTAAGGTTTGTGATTCCGGAAGCATGCATGTATGGTATCCTAACTATGTAACCAAATTGGCGCGCATTGTATTTTGATTGTTTATCTTTGCGTGAAGGTCGGGGGCGCGCGATGGTTAACTCCTACCAACCTCCCCCCTAGGAGCATGCGTCGTAGTATTTTGCTTCGAGGGCTAATAGATTTTTCGCAATAAGTATGTGAGTTCTTTATGACTAATGTTGAGTCCATGGATTATACGCACTCTCACCCTTCCACCTTGCTAGCCACTCTAGTACCGCGCAATTTTCTTCGGTGCATCAAATCACCTTATACCCTTCCTCGAAACAGCCATCATACCTACCTATTATGGCATCTCCATAGCCATTCCGAGATATATTGCCATGTAACTCCACCGTTTTGTTTGTTATGACATGCACCATGATTGTCATATTGCATTGCATAATTGTAAGACAGCTAGCATAATGTTTTCATGGCTTGCCTGTTTTTTGATGTCATTACTATGCTAGATCATTGCACATCTCGGTACACGAACGGAGGCATTCATATAGAGTCATATTTTTTTTCTAGTATCGAGTTGTAAGTAAATAAAATTGTGATGATTATCATTATTAGAACATTGTCCCATGAGAGGTTATAAAAAAATAAATGAGGCCAATGAAGCCCAAATAAAAAAAAGAGCCCAAAGAGCCCAAAAAAGAAAAAAATGAGAGAAAAAGAGAGAAGGGGCAATGTTACTATCCTTTTACCACACTTGTGCTTCAGAGTAGCACCATGTTCTTCATATAGAGAGTCTCCTATATTGTCACTTTCATATACTAGTTGGAATTTTTCGTTGTAGAACTTGGCTTGTATATTCCAAGGATGGGCTTCCTCAAATTGCCTTAGGTCTTCATGAGCAAGCAAGTTGATGCACACCCACTAGTTTTCTTTTGAGATTTCATACTATCGACGTTCTGGGAACGGGGGTACCCAGACTTGCCTGCCTGCGGCCCAGGGCGTGGCTCATCAGGCGGCCTGGTACGGCCCAATCTCTTCAGCAACCACTCAAGACCCTCGCGGGAGGCCGAGCCTCGCGAGGCGGACGACGACATACCTCCCCTGGGGTGGCCTCGCTAGGCTGGCTCCTGAGGAGCGGAGATATCAAGGAAATGGGCACCTCACGAGGTCCTCGTGGCGTGAGCAGTGACGACCAAGGCCAGGCAGGCACCAGCGGGCGCAGGGTGCCAGTTTCCTCTTTGGTGCTAAAGGAGCAGGCACAGGCGAGGAGTCCCGAGGCGTCAGGCAAAGGTTTCCATATCAGTGCAACGAGACCAAGACCAGCAGGACGACAGAGCGGAGGTCATCGCGGAGCCCACGGCGGCGTCACCACCAGAGCCTTTGGCAGGCGAAGACCACCTTTTGTCAGGATAGCATGTACTAGTTGTCCCCCTTCAAATTTGGCCGTTGTGGGATCCCTTCCCGCTTAATATTTGGGAAGAGGACCCGGGCCACTATAAATAGGACTAGCCACCACCATAGGGATCATCTCATCTTGAGTTGATCAGATAGAAGGACACACACTCACAAGCTCACTCGAGCACAAGAACACCTCTCCTCAGGAGGCAGTTCACTCCCTGTACTAGTTCTTCCTCAGCCTACAAGGCAATCCACCACACCAAATTGGATTAGGGTATTACACCACAATGGTGGTCTGAACCAGTATAAACCTTGTGTCCCTTGTTCTTTGGATCTGATGAGCTAGGCCTAGGGATCGGCGAGTAGACGAGCTAGGGCGGGAGGAGAGATCTTCGTGCGCACCCTAGAGTTCGAACCACAAGGGTTTTGCTGGAACCCAAGATACGACATTTGGCACGCCAGGTAGAGGGTGCGTTGGATCTTTTCCTCCGTTGTTCGGTTCGTTACTACTCCACAGTCCCGATGGCCGACGATCAGGGGGCTCATGCCGACCGCTTGGCGGCCTGGCCCGCATGGGCGACGCCGTCCACCCATGGAGGCTTTAACCCTTAACTCCAGGTGGCTCCCGCACCGCCTAGCACCGCCAGCCACGGATGACACGGGCCTGCAACCACCGCCTCGGCATCATGGCGCGCGTGCTCCGCGGCGCGATCTGCGAACCACGCCACGGCAATAGCACCCTACACCCAGCAGGAGCAGGCCAATACGAGGGTTGCATTCATCGTGGCGCGAGAACTGTTACGATGCAGGCTGGACGAGGGCGGCCGCGACGTATTGTTGGAACGCGTCACCGAACTACTGAGTTGCACTTGCAGGAGTGCGCCACCATTATGTTCCTCACCCCCGCCCCAGGTCGCGAGCGAGGCACAAGTGAGGTCCCGACAGGCGCGCGCACCCCCTGGGGCGATGGGGAGACCTGACGACACCAACACAAGCGCTGGCACCATCCTCCCGACCACAGCGACTTCATCACAGGCAGGAGCAAGCGACGGCGGCCCCTTACGAGGGTGCGCCAGGGTTCAACTCAGCGGCCGCCGAAGCCAGGTGCTGTAGTTGGAGGCTCAAGGCGCGGGGCACTCAGACGGTGCCCCCGGTGGGGCGGCTGACGAAGCCTACGTGCCCCACATGGTGGACCTGACATACATGTTCGAGGAAGGCCCCAATGCCTTCCTCGGACCAAGATGGAACGGCGAGACGCTAGAGGAAGAAGATTACCTTAGGTCGCCCAGGGGCTCCGTTGACCTCTTCAGCGACGATGACAGAGTGCAGCAGGTATCACAGCAACAGGCCATGCTAACGATGGACTGCTGGTGAATCAGACCACGGTGATGGTTGGGGACCTGAGAGCAGCCGCTCCGCCCTCGACCAGATTAGAACGCTGGGGGCGGCGCGTAGAGGGCATGGAGCCGCTGCCTCCCCCGCGACGCGTGGAATAGGGAAGTATGTGAAAGTAGGCCCTCTGCTGGGACAAGCATCACCAAGTTCCACCCCAGTAGAGGGCACATGGTCGTCGAGGGTGCCGCTGGTGTCCCCCTTGCCTCCTTGGTCCTATCCTGGTTTCCGGTCGCCCCAACGGAGGTCGGGGGTGACGCAAGGCGGGGCCCTCGTCTGGTGATATGAAGTAAGTCTCGCGCCTGTGAAGATCTTCGCTCGTGACACTCTCACGTAATAATGAGTGGGGCTGTATACGCCCTGGAGTCTCCGGAGAGCCTCCCTCGGGCCTCGGGGCTCCCTCCCACGTCCTAGTGGCAGCACTTAGCTCCGCACTCGTGAGAAGACTTGAAGGCTAGATAGGTGTCGGACGTGGCTATTTGCTTTCCTCGCCTTCCCTTTTGTAATTGGGATTTGCCGTGTCTTTTGAATTGAATTTGAAGTCTTGCTCGTTGCCGAAATGGGGGGAGAGTTTTCGTTGATTTCTGCTGGATTTTGTCGCCTCTGGCTGTCTTGAAGATCTTACCCCGGGCCCTCCGGCTCGGGGGCAGAAGGCCGATCCCACTTGGCGGACCGTTGTAACCTCGGCAGGACCCCCTCGGGGCAAGAGCCTACGCGTCACAAATTTGCCGTGTAGGCATCCTACCACGGCCAACGGAGCACCCCTGGCCCTGCTCCCCGGAGCAGGGCCACGCGTTGCTCGGGAGACTCAAGGCCGCGGACCCCTAGCGATATACCCCAGGAGGGAGGCGAACCCACGGCCTCACAACCCACGTGAGGCTAGGCAAGATCTAGGTGAGATACAATGGCAACTCAGCTCGAAAGACTCGAGGACACGCGTCCTAGGTTCGGATTCAAGCAGTAAAAGAAGGAAAGTGGAATATCAATTTACACACATAGGGGGCTCCCCCCATCAAAACGCTCTCATGCCCCACGAGGCCTCGTGCAAGTCTATTGTGCAAGGTCAAGACAAAGGAGTACAAGCTCAACCGGACACATCACTCGCCGCGCCGTCCGAGTCGCTCTCACGAACACTGCCAGCACAGTCGCTGGCCACGTCTTCACCATCGTCGATTGCGCCGCCTTCATCTGCCATGACCACGGCCTCGTCATCATCGGTGGAAAAGGCCCTGACCAAAGCATCCACATGGTCTTCCACCCAGTGCACCAGGTTGTCTCGGATGGCCCCGGGCACTAGGGCGATGGCGGCGTCAAAGTCAAAGTCAGGGTCAATTCTCTGGAGGTAGCGGAAGACCCGGGAGAACGCGCGCCCAAGGAGGCTCCGGTGTTGGGGAACGTAGCAGAATTCAAAAAATTTCTATGCTTTCACCAAGATCCATCTAAGGAGACATCTAGCAACGAGCATATTAGAGTGCATCTACATACCCTTTTGTAGATCGCGAGCGGAAGCGTTTGAAGAAGCATGGATGAAGTAGTCGTACTCTTCGTGTTCTTCATCACCGATGATCTAGCGCCGAACGGACGGCACCTCCGCGTTCAACACACGTCCGGTACAGCAATGTCACCTCCTTCTTGATCCAGCAAGGGGGGAGGAGAGGTCGTCGGAGATCCAGCAGCACGACGGCGTGGTGGTGGATGCAGCGGGAAATCCTGCAGGGCTTCGTCGGCGCCCTGCGGAGGAGGAGGAAGGTGTGACGGGAGGGGCAGAGGCGCCAGAGACTTGGGTGCGGCTGCCCTCTCCACCCCCCACTATATATAGGGGCCAGGGGGTGCGCCGGCCCTGGAGATCCAATCTCCAGGTTGGGGCGGCAGCCAGGGGGGTATTCTTGCCCCCCAAGGCATGGGGGCGCCCCCTCCTCCTAGGGTTTCTACCCTAGGCGCATGGAGGGGGAGGCCCATGTGGTGCGCTAGCCCACTAGGGGCTGGCCCCTTCCCCTTTGCGGCCTAGGGGCCCCACCCGGTGGACCCCCGGGACCCCTCCGGTGGTCCCGGGACGCTCCCGGTGACCCTCGGAGTTCACCCGATGGCCGAAACTGGACTTCCTATATATCATTCTTTACCTCCGGACCATTCCGGAACTCCTCGTCACGTCCGGGATCTCATTCGGGACTCCGAACAACTTTCGGGTTTCCACGTGCATGTATCTCTACGACCCTAGCGTCACCGAACCTTAAGTGTGTAGACCCTACGGGTTCGGGAGACACGTAGACATGACCGAGACCACTCTCCGGTCAATAACCAACAGCGGGATCTAGATACCCATGTTGGTTCCCACATGTTCCTCGATGATCTTCATCGGATGAACCATTGTGTCAAGGATTCACTCAATCCCGTATGTTATTCCCTTTGTCCATCGGTACGGTACTTGCCCGAGATTCGATCGTCGGTATTCCCGATACCTTGTTCAATCTCGTCATGGCAAGTCTCTTTACTCGATCCGTAATCCATCATCCCGTGACTAACTCCTTAGTCACCTTGAGCTCATTATGATGATGTATTACCGAGTGGGCCCAAAGGTACCTCTCCGTCATACGGAGTGACAACATCCCAGTCTCGGTTCGTACCGACTCAACAAACACTTTCGGAGATACCCGTTGCGTACCTTTATAGCCACCCAGTTACGTTGTGACGTTTGGCACACCCAAAGTATTCCTACGGCATCCGGGAGTTGTACAACCTCATGGTCTAAGGAATAAATACTTGACACCGAAAAGCTTATGCATTACGAACTATACGATCTCGTGCTATGCTCAGGATTGGGTCTTGTCCATCACATCATTCTCCTAATGATGTGATCCCGTTATCACTGACATCCCATGTCCATGGTCAGGAAACCATGACCATCTGTTGATCAACGAGCTAGTAACTAGAGGCTTACGAGGGACTCATTGTGGTCTATATATTCACACATGTATCGCTATTTCCGTACAATACAATTCAAGCATGAATAACAGACACTTATCATGAACAAGGAAATACAATAATAATACTTTTATTATTGCCTCTAGGGCATATTTCCAACAGTCTCCCACTTGCACTAGAGTCAATAATCTAGTTACATTGTGATGAATCGAACACCCACAGAGTTCTGGTGTTGATCATGTTTTGCCCGTTGAAGAGGTTTAGTCAACGGGTCTGCAACATTCAGATCCGTATGCACTTTACAAATATCTATGTCTCCATCTTGAACATAATTCTGGATGGAGTTGAAACGGTGCTTGATGTGCTTGGTCTTCTTGTGAAACCTGGGCTCCTTGGTAATTGCAATAGCACCAGTGTTGTCACAGAAGAGAGTCATCGGGCTTGACGCGCTTGGAATGACTCCTAGGTCGGTGATGAACTCCTTCATCCAGACTCCTTCCTGTGCTGCTTCGCAAGCAGCTATGTACTCCGCTTCACATGTAGAATGCGCCACGACGCTCTGCTTGCAACTGCACGAGCTGACTGCTCCACCATTCAAAATATACATGTATCCGGTTTGTGACTTCGAGTCATCCAGATCTGTGTCGAAGCTATCATCGACGTACCCTTTACGACGAGCTCTTCGTCACCTCCATAAACGAGAAACATATCCTTAGTCCTCTTCAGGTACTTTAGGATGTTCTTGACCGCTGTCCAGTGTTCCATACCGGCATCACTTTGGTACCTCCCTACCAAACTTATGGCAAGGTTCACATCAGGTCTGGTACACAGCATGGCATACATGATAGAACCTATGGCTGAGGCATAGGGAATGACACTCATCTTTTCTCTACCTTCTGCCGTGGTCGGCGACTGTGCCTTGCTCAATCTCATACCTTGCAAAACAGGCAAGAACCCCTTCTTGGACAGATCCATATTGAACTTCTTCAATATCTTATCAAGGTATGTACTTTGTGAAAGACCGATGAGGCGTTTTGATCTATCTCTATAGATTTTGATGCCTAATATGTAGGCTGCTTCTCCAAGGTCCTTCACTGAAAAACTCTTATTCAAGTAGGCCTTTACACTTTCCAAGAATTCTATATCATTTCCCATCAGCAATATGTCATCCACATATAATATGAGAAATGCTACAGAGCTCCCACTCACTTTCTTGTAAATACAGGCTTCTCCATAAGTTTGTATAAAGCCAAACGCTTTGATCACATCATTAAAGCGAATATTCCAACTCCGAGATGCTTGCACCAGCTCGTAGATCGAGCGCTGGAGCTTGCATACCTTGTTAGCATTCTCTAGATCGACAAAACCTTCCGGCTGCATCATATACAACTCTTCCTTGAGGAAGCCATTAAGGAATGCCGTTTTGACGTCCATTTTCCAAATCTCACAATCATAGAATGCGGCAATAGCTAACATTATTCTGACTGACTTCAGCATCGCTACGGGAGAGAAAGTCTCGTCGTAGTCAATCCCTTGAACTTGTCGATAACCCTTAGCGACAAGCCGAGCCTTATAGATGGTCACATTACCATCCGCGTTTGTCTTCTTCTTAAATATCCATTTATTTTCTATGGCGTGCCTATCATCAGGCAAGTCCACCAAAGTCCATACTTTGTTTTCATACATGGATTCTATCTCGGATTTCATGGCTCCAAGCCATTTATTGGAATCCGGGCCCGCCATCGCTTCTTCATAGTTCGAAGGTTCACCGTTGTCTAACAACATGATATTCATGACAGGGTTGCCGTACCACTCTGGTGCGGAACGTGCCCTTGTGGACCTTCGAAGTTCAGTAGTAACTTGATCTGTTTCTTCATGATCATCATCATTAACTTCCTCCTTGTCGGTGCAGGCACCTCAGGAACAATTTCCTGCGATGCGCTACTTTCCGGTCCAGGAGGGGTGACTGTCACCTCATCAAGTTCTACTTTCCTCCCACTCACTTCTTTCGAGAGAAACTCTTTCTCCAGAAAGGATCCATTCTTGGCAACAAAGACCTTGCCTTCGGATCTGTGGTAGAAGGTGTACCCAATCGTTTCCTTTGGGTATCCTATGAAGACGCATTTTTCTGATTTGGGTTCGAGCTTTTCAGGTTGAAGTTTCTTGACATAAGCATCGCAACCCCAAACTTTCAGAAACGATAGCTTCGGTTTCTTGCCAAACCAAAGTTCGTACGGTGTCGTCTCAACGGATTTCGACGGAGCCCTATTTAAAGTGAATGCGGCAGTCTCTAAAGCATAACCCCAAAAAGATAGCGGTAAATCGGTAAGGGACATCATACATCACACCATGTCCAACAGAGTACGACTTCAACGTTCGGACACACTATTACGCTGAGGTGTTCCGGGCGGTGTCAATTGTGAAACAATTCCACATTTCCTAAGGTGCGTGCCAAATTCATGACTCAAATATTCACCCCCACGATCTGATCGTAAGAACTTTATTTTCTTGTCTCGTTGATTCTCAACCTCATTCTGAAATTCCTTGAACTTTTCAAAAGTCTCAGACTTGTGCTTCATCAAGTAGATATACCCATATCTACTCAAGTCATCCGTGAGGGTGAGAACATAACGATAGCCTCCGCGAGCCTCAACACTCATTGGACCGCACACATCGGTATGTATGATTTCCAATAAGTTGGTTGCTCGCTCCAATGTTCCGGAGATTGGAGTCTTGGTCATCTTGCCCATGAGGCATGGTTCGCACGTGTCAAATGATTCATAATCAAGAGACTCCAGAAGTCCATCAGCATGAAGCTTCTTCATACGTTTGACACCAATATGACCAAGGCGGCAATGCCACAAGTATGTGGGACTATCATTGTCAACTTTACATCTTTTGGCATTCACACTATGAATATGTGTATCATCACGATCGAGATTCATCAAAAATAAACCATTGACCAGCGGGGCATGACCATAAAACATATCTCTCAAATAAATAGAACAACCATTATTCTCAGATTTAAATGAGTAGCCATCTCGCATAAGATGAGATCCAGATAAGATGTTCATGCTCAAAGCTGGTACTAAATAACAATTATTAAGGTTTAAAACTAATCCCGAGGGTAGATATAGAGGCAGCGTGCCGACGGCGATCACATCGACCTTGGAACCATTCCCGAGGCGCATCGTCACCTCGTCCTTCGCCAGTCTCCGCTTATTCCGCAACTCCTGCTTAGAGTTACAAATATGAGCAACTGCACCGGTATCGAATACCCAGGAGCTACTACGAGCGCTAGTAAGGTACACATCAATAACATGTATATCACATATACCTTTGACGTTGCCGGCCTTCTTGTCCGCTAAGTATTTGGGGCAGTTCCGCTTCCAGTGACCCGTTCCCTTGCAATAAAAGCACTTTGTCTCAGGCTTGGGTCCATACTTTGGCTTCTTCCCGGCAACTGTCTTACCGGGCGCGGCAACTCCCTTGCCGTCCTTCTTGAAGTTCTTCTTACCCTTGCCCTTCTTGAACTTAGTGGTTTTATTGACCATCAACACTTGATGTTCTTTCTTGATATCCACCTCTGCTGATTTCAGCATTGAATATACCTCAGGAATGGACTTCTCCATCCCCTGCATATTGAAGTTCAACACGAAGCTCTTGTAGCTTGGTGGGAGCGACTGGAGGATTCTGTCAACGACTGCTTCGTCTGGGAGATTCATTCCCAACTGAGACAAGCGGTTGTGCAACCCAGAAATCTTGAGGATGTGCTCACTGACAGAACTGTTTTCCTCCATCTTACAGCTGTAGAATGCGTCGGAGACATCATATCTCTCGACTCGGGCATGAGCTTGGAAAACCATTTTGAGCTCTTGGAACATCTCATATGCCCCGTGGTGCTCAAAACACTTTTGGAGCCCCGATTCTAAACTGTAAAGCATGCCGCACTGAACCAGGGAGTAATCATCACAACGCGACTGCCAAGCGTTCATAACATCTTGGTTTGCTGGGGCGGGAGCGTCACCTAGCGGTGCATCTAGGACATAAGTTTTCTTGGCAGCTATGAGGATGATCCTCAGGTTACGGACCCAATCCGTATAGTTGCTACCATCGTCTTTCAGCTTGGATTTCTCTAGGAACGCGTTGAAGTTGAGGGTGACATGAGCGGGGGCCATTTGATCTACAAGACATATTTGTAAAGAATTTAGACTAAGTTCATGATAATTAAGTTCATATTAATCAAATTTTAATGAACTCCCACTCAGATTGACATCTCTCTAGTCATCTAAGTGATACATGATCCGAATCGACTAGCCCGTGTCCGATCATCACGTGAGACGGACTAGTCATCAACGGTGAACATCTTCATGTTGATTGTATCTTCTATACGACTCATGTTCGACCTTTCGGTATTCCATGTTCCGAGGCCATGTCTGTACATGCTAGGCTCATCAAGTGAACCCTAAGTGTATTGCGTGTGTAAATCTGGCTTACACCCATTGTATGCGAACGTTAGAACCTATCACACCCGATCATCACGTGGTCCTTCGGAACAACGATCCTTAGCAACGGTGCACAGTTAGGGGGAACACAATTCTTGAAATTTTAGTGAGAGATCATCTTATTTACTACCGTCGTTCTAAGTAAACAAGATGCATAAACATGATAAACATCACATGCAATCAATTAAAGTGACATGATATGGCCAATATCATCTTGCTCCTTGGATCTCCATCTTCGCGGCACCATGATCATCTTTGTGACCGGCTTGACACCATGATCTCCATCATCATGATCTCCATCATTGTGTCTTCATGAAGTCGTCACGCCAACTATTACTTCTACTACTATGGCTAACGTTTAGCAATAAAGTAAAGTAATTACATGGCGTTATTAAGTGACACGCAGGTCATACAATAATTAAGACAACTCCTATGGCTCCTGCCGGTTGTCAAATTCATCGACATGCAAGTCGTGATTCCCTATTAAAAGAACATGATCAATCTCATACATCACATATATCATTCATCACATCTTCTTGGCCATACCATATCACATAGCACATGCTGCAAGAACAAGTTAGACGACCTCTAATTGTTGTTGCAAGTTTTTACGTGGCTTCTATAGGTTTTCTAGCAAGAACGTTTCTTACCTACGCCAAAACCAAAACGTGATTTGTCAATTTCTATTTACCCTTCATAAGGACCCTGTTCATCGAATCCGATCCGACTAAAGTAGGAGAGACAGACACCCGCCAGCCACCTTATGCATCTAGTGCATGTCTGTCGGTGGAACCAGTCTCACGTAAGCGTACGTGTAAGGTCGGTCCGGGCCGCTTCATCCCACAATACCGCCGAATCAAGATTAGACTAGTAACGGCAAGAAAGTTAAGCAAACTCAACACCCACAACTGCTTTGTGTTCTACTCGTGCAAGATGCTACGCAAAAGACCTAGCTCAGATGCCACTGTTGGGGAACGTAGCAGAATTCAAAAAAATTCTACGCTTTCACCAAGATCCATCTAAGGAGACATCTAGCAACAAGCATATTAGAGTGCATCTACATACCCTTTTGTAGATCGCGAGCGGAAGCGTTCGAAGAAGCGTGGATGAAGTAGTCGTACTCTTCGCGTTCTTCGTCACCGATGATCTAGCGCCGAACGGACGGCACCTCCGCGTTCAACACACGTCGGTACAGCAACGTCACCTCCTTCTTGATCCAGCAAGGGGGGAGGAGAGGTCGTCGGAGATCCAGCAGCACGACGGCGTGGTGGTGGATGCAGTGGGAAATCCTGCAGGGCTTCGTCGGCGCCCTGCGGAGGAGGAGGAAGGTGTGACGGGAGGGGGAGAGGCGCCAGAGACTTGGGTGCGGCTGCCCTCTCCACCCTCCCCCACTATATATAGGGGCCAGGGGGGTGCGCCGGCCCTGGAGATCCAATCTCCAGGGTGGGGCGGCGGCCGGGGGGGTATTCTTGCCCCCCAAGGCATGGGGGCGCCCCCTTCCCCTAGGGTTTCTACCCTAGGCGCATGGAGGGGGAGACCCATGTGGTGCGCCAGCCCACCAGGGGCTGGCCCCTTCCCCTTTGCGGCATAGGGGCCCCACCGGGATGGGTGGCCCCACCCGGTGGACCCCCGGGACCCCTCCGGTGGTCCCGGGACGCTCCCGGTGACCCCCGGGGTTCACCCGATGGCCGAAACTGGACTTCCTATATATCATTCTTTACCTCCGGACCATTCCGGAACTCCTCGTCACGTCCGGGATCTCATCCAGGACGCCGAACAACTTTCAGGTTTCCACGTGCATGTATCTCTACGACCCTAGCGTCACCGAACCTTAAGTGTGTAGACCCTACGGGTTCGGGAGACACGTAGACATGAACGAGACCACTCTCCGGTCAATAACCAACAACAGGATCTGGATACCCATGTTGGTTACCACGTGTTCCTCGATGATCTTCATCGGATGAACCATTGTGTCAAGGATTCACTCAATCCCGTATGTTATTCCCTTTGTCCATCGGTACGGTACTTGCCCGAGATTCGATCGTCGGTATTCCCGATACCTTGTTCAATCTCGTCATGGCAAGTCTCTTTACTCGATCCGTAATCCATCATCCCGTGACTAACTCCTTAGTCACCTTGAGCTCATTATGATGATGTATTACCGAGTGGGCCCAGAGGTACCTCTCCGTCATACGGAGTGACAACATCCAAGTCTCGGTTCGTACCAACTCAACAGACACTTTCGGAGATACCCGTTGCGTAACTTTATAGCCACCCAGTTACGTTGTGACGTTTGGCACACCCAAAGTATTCCTACGGCATCCGGGAGTTGTACAACCTCATGGTCTAAGGAATAAATACTTGACATCGAAAAGCTTATGCATTACGAACTATAAGATCTCGTGCTATGCTCAGGATTGGGTCTTGTCCATCACATCATTCTCCTAATGATGTGATCCCATTATCACTGACATCCCATGTCCATGGTCAGGAAACCGTGACCATCTGTTGATCAACGAGCTAGTAACTAGAGGCTTACCAGGGACTCATTGTGGTCTATATATTCACACATGTATCGCTTTTTCCGTACAATACAATTCAAGCATGAATAATAGACAATTATCATGAACAAGGAAATATAATAATAATACTTTTATTATTGCCTCTAGGGCATATTTACAACATCCGGCTCCTTTCTTCAACAAGGCGGTGGGCCCTGATACGTCCAAAACGTATCTATAATTTTTGCTTGCTCCATGCTTCTTTTGTGTGATATTGCTATGATATTGATGCACTTCCATACACTTTTGATCATATTTGGACTAACCTATTAACTCAGTGCACCACAGTGCCAGTTCCTGTTTTCTGCTGTTTTTCTATTTCAGGTTTCCCCCATATTAAAAGTGCTCCAAAAATTCCGGGAAAAATACAGGAAAAATCAGCGTACATGAAGCTTCGCGAAGAACCAAAGCCGGGCCAGAGGGGAGCCAGGGGTGGCCCAGGCGGCCACCTGGCGCGGCCCCACCCCTGGCCGCGCCAGGGGGGCGCCTGGGGCCCCTACTCCGCCTCTGGTTGCCCCCCTTCGCATATATATTCCTCTCGTCCCGAAACCCTCGAGGACAGAACCCTTTTTCGCGATCTCGCCTCTGTTCCGCCGCTGCAACGCTTCCAAGATCGGGAGCATCAGGAGAACTCTTTCCGGCACCCTGCCGGAGGGGAGGATCACCACTGGGAGCTTCTCCACCACCATGGACGCTTCCCGGATGAGTCGTGAGCAGTCCACCTTGGACCATGGGTCCATGATCAGTAGCTATGTGATGTTCTCCTCCCCTCTTTGATCTTCATGGTTTAGACCTCGTGAGCTGCCCTACATGATCGAGGCACATATGTAACCTTTCTGCTGTTGCTCTGCTGAGTTTGCTGGGATCTGATGGATTATGAGACTATGTTCAGATTTTGTTTGAGTAATATATTTGATTCACCTCTTTTATATCTTTGTTCTTAAGTAATTCTTGCATGTTCTCCGTTGCTGTTTATTGCTTTGGCCAAGTAGTAGGTAGTAACTCCAAGAGGGAGCGTTATGCTTGATTGTGGGTTCATGCCCCCTGATGACTAGCTTGAGTGACAGAAACTGAGTCTAGGGGATGTGTTGTTGCCACAAGGGGGAAAACAACGGTGCTTGTACTTGCGGGTGCAAGGATTGTTTACTTTACACATAGTTCTTTTAATGCAGTTGTCTGTTGCTTTGAGTTTACACTTTGGGTGGGATTCGCAACTTAATACCAGCGAGATGTTCTGGATAGATATCTCAAGGTGGATGATTAGTAGTAGATGCAGATGGATTTCGGTCTACTTGCCTTGGCATACCGCCCATGCTTTTGAGCCTCTACCTTTCTTTGTAGCATAGTTAGCATTGGTTTGCGCACATAATCCTGTCAATTGCCCAGCTGTAATTTGTTTACCTCGCTTTGCTGTTTTATCGTCTTTTGGGAGAGAGACATCACTAGTGAACATCATGGTACCCTGGTCCATATCACCACCACTGATCACACCCTATATTTACTTCCTGTTTCTATTTCCTAGTTGCAGTCATAGCTATCATTATTATCTCTTGTGTTTGATCCTTTGTAAACAGCAAGGCCGGAGGGATTGACAACCTCTCTGTACTCGTTGGGAGCAAAGTTATTTGTATCTGTGTGCAGGTCTCTGTACTCGCCTGGGCCACCCCTAGCTCCCCTCTGGCCCGGCTTTGGTTCTTCACGAAGCTTCCTGTACGCTGATTTTTCCTGTATTTTTCTCGGAATTTTTGGAGCACTTTTAATATGGGGGAAACCTGAAATAGAAAAACAGCAGAAAACAGGAACTGGCACTGTGGTGCACTGAGTTAATAGGTTAGTCCAAATATGATCAAAAGTGTATGGAAGTGCATCCATATCATAGCAATATCACACAAAAGAAGCATGGAGCAAGCAGAAATTATAGATACGTTTTGGACGTATCAACATCCCCAAGCTTAATTCCTGCTCGTCCTCGAGTAGGTAAATGATAACAAGCATAATTTCTGTGGTGACATGCTATCAACCATATAAGAAATTTTAAGTAAAGAAATCAAGGCATGTAATTCAATTCAAGTCATAACAAGCAAGAGTCTATATTAGCATTGTAACAAGCAACATAAGAACATAAAGGTGCAAGAGCTCTCGCTGTCCGTGACTCGAATGTCTCCAAATGGTGTTTGCGTGCAAGAAAGGGGATAGGGATATACGAGAGAGTAAAACATAGTTTTTGTATTGTTGAGAACTTAATCTACTAAAGTTTCACACTTGGTCTTCTTTGGAATCTTATCTTGACTCATCCCCAGACCACTAGCCAGGTACAAGTCAAAATGATCCACTCCCTTTCGATATTTTGAGCACTCATGCAATGGATGAGCGTAAGCAAGAAAGTTGACACTTAGGATGGCAAAGAGAGAAAAATGATGAAGGGGGAAGACAAAAAAGGTGTGAAAGGCTCACATCAATGAGGACAATCATAGGCGAGAGAAAGCCAAATGATAGATATGATGTGAGGAGTAGGGATTGCCATGCAACGGATGCACATATGAGCTAGGGTAAGCTCTCCAATGGAACTAGTGGGGGTGCATCCAACTTGCTTGCTCAAGAAGACCTAGAGCTCTTTGAGGAGGCTCATCATTGGAATATACAAGCCAAGTTCTATAGTGTGAAGGTCCCCACATAGCTATATGCATAAATGATAATCTCTATGGAGTACAAAGTATAAGATGGAGTATGAGTGTGGATCTCTCAAAAGAAATAGTAGTGTGCCCCCTTCTCTCTTTTTATTTCTTTTTCTCTTTTTTCTCTTTTTTTATTTTTTGTGTGGCCTCAATGGCTCTTTCTATTTAACTCTCATTTGTCCTCTTTGGGATCTTTTGATTTTGTCCTCTTTGGGATCTTTTGATTTTGTCCTCTTTGGGATCTTTTCCTCACTTTAGGGGCAACACTCTATATATTACAAGAAGTATAGAAGATCTTTCACACTTTACAAAAGTACTCAACATAAAGAAAATGAAACTACCATGATGTATGCAAATGTATGCCTCTGCCAGTGTAGCAGGATATGCAATGATACTAGCGCGTCATGTAGCAATGATTAGGGCAAGGCCCAACTAGCATGCGGCTCATCGATCAAGCAAAAAGCATGTATGACATGAAGATCAAGTGATGAGAAGATGGATGTTGCATGGCAATGTATCTCGGAAAGGCTATGGAAATGCCTTGATAGGTAGGTATGGTGGCTGTTTTGAGGAAGGATATAATGAGGTTTATGATGACAGAGCGTATCGTGCCAAGCATTTGGATGCACCGGCGAAGTATGCACCAACTCCCGAGGTGAGAAAGGTCAATGCACGGTACCGAAGAGGCTAGAAAAATATGGATAGGTGGAAGTGTCAACTTTCGAATACTCACATTAGTCCGAAGAACTCATCCACTTATTATCGGTAACTCTCAATCTAATTAGGAGGTTCACAAAGAGACAAGTACCCCGAGGTGGAGTGTATGGGGGTTTGGTTATCCTTGCGCATCCTCGACCCATGGTACGTGAGTGTACTCTAATATTCGATCCCTCCAAAGATTAGTGATCCATCTAGTAGCTAAAGTTCTCAACTATTTTGTAGGTTTTCGAAAATAAACACGGATTGCCCAAAATATGACATCTACCACTAATAGGCTAAAGCTCTTGACACCAAAATTTTAGACATTACTCATGGCAATACCTCAAAACTATTGCAAGTTACTACTAAAATTAAATAGCAACCTCAATTACCTACTTTAAGTTAAGACACACAACTCAGTGCAGCAGGCAAACTCTCTTAACAAGATAAACATGAAAACTCAAGAGAGTTCAGCAACCAACTAAACAAAAGCTCTTTAAAAAGAAAAGCATGAAAACTAAGAGCTAAACATGACAGCAGCTATGGAAAGACAAAGAACACACACAGCAAAGATAAGCATGAAAATCCTATGTTGTGTTCTAGGTTGAAGTGGAGCGTGTTTCTCTCCCACACAAAGAAAGCTGGGTTCTAACTTGTTATGAACAACAAGCAAAGCTAAAGAAAACTAAGCGCAAGACGCTCCATGCATAGCATATAACGCATGAAGTGATAAAAATATAGTGGAACGAAAGACGAACCGATAATTGTTGATGGAGAAGGGGATGCATGGGGCATCCCCAAGCTTAGACACTTGAGTATTCTTGAATATTTCTTGGGGGTGCACGGGGGCATCCCCAAGCTTGAGCGTTTGACCCTCCTGAATCGTCTTTTATCATCTTCCCTCGCACACTTGAAAACTCCCTTCATACATAACTCATCATAATCTGATTAGCGAGGTTAGTACCCACAATAAAATATTTTTTCCCTATTGGAAATAAGGATAATCTTGAAGAGCTACTGTTTCTCAAGATTGCCAAAAGGTTTTTGCAAAGAAAAAGCAAGCTCAAGGTTTGCAAAACGAAGAAAAGGCAAAACAGGACAGAATCTGTGAAAAACAGACCAGCAGGTAGTAAATAATTTTTTCGGGGCACTTCTACAACTCAAATCAAAAAACTCAGAACAGACGCTTGAAAGCCATTTGTATGGAGCACGCTGTCAAAAAAATTCAGATCAAAAAGATGATCTGGTGATTTTATTCGAATTTTTCTGTCCAAGGACAGAATCTGTTTTCTGGACAGCACGTCACAACTTTTGAACTTTCTTGCAATCGGAGGCTAAACTTGGCACAAAGCTGAAAAGAAAAGATACAATGATGATGCTACTGTAGTAACAAACATCAAAACACAACAAAAGCAAAATAAAACCTTATTCGTTGTGGGCTGCCTCCCAAAAGCGCTTTCTTTTATGCCTTTAAGCTAGGCATGATGCAAAAAGAGAAGATCAAGTTTTATCAAGAGTAAGAGAATAGCTAGCCCGTGTAACGGACTCAAAAGGCAACTTAATCTTATTTCTAGGGAAGTGTTCCATCCCTTTCTTGAGAGTAAATTGGAATTTTATATTCCCCTCTTTCATGTCAATGATAGCACCAACGGTGCGAAGAAAAGGACGTCCCAAAATAATAGGACAAGAAGGTTCACATTCAATATCCATAATAGTACAATCAACGGGAACATAATTGTCATTGACAATGATAAGAACATCGTCGGTCTTCCCCAAAGGTTTCTTTACGAAAGAATCAACAAGACGAACACCAAAAGAACAAGGATCAAAAGGTTTCAATTCAAGCATATCATACATTCTTTTGGGCATAACGGAGGTACTAGCTCCAACATCACATAAAGCATAGCAAGAGAAGTTATTCAACTTAATTTTAATCATAGGATCCCAACCATCTTCTAGCTTTCTAGGTATGGAGGCTTCTACCCTAAGCTTCTCCTCCCTAGCTTTGATAAGAGCATTAGTGATATGCTCCGTGAAGGCAAGATTAAGTGTGCTAGTGTGGGGATCTCTAGACATCTTGTGAAGAAAACCAGTAACTTTAGAAAGGGTGCAATTATCAAAATCAAGGTCACTACTATCAAGTAAAGTGGTAGTGGTGTCCTTTAGGCTCACTTGTTTGGTAGCTTCTATGGTCATAAGAGTTTCTTCTTCTACGGTTGAGGTCATAGCATCACCATTAATAGGTCCAATGGGACTAGGAGTGCATTGGGTGCTAAGAGTTTGGATATCCTCAACAACTTGGATAGTAGCAACAGTGTGGTGGGTAGGAAGGCTCTTAATTCTATCTTCTTCCTCCTTTTCTCTTGCCCATCTCTCTTTAAGTTTAGCCATCATCCTAATGTTTTCATTAATTTGCACTTGAATAGCATTCATAGGAGTGGTCTTCCTCTCCTCAAGAGGAGAAGTTCTAATTTTAAGCAACTCTACCTCATGGGCTAAATTGTCTACCTTCGAAGAGAGATTATCTAGTTTGTCTAGTTTTTCTTCTACACTCTTATTGAAGGCCTTTTGGGTAGTGATGAAGTCTTTAAGCATAATCTCTAGTTCAGAAGTGGAGTTCTTGGTGCTAGGCTAAGCATTGTTGTTCCCATAGGAATTAGAGGGGAACGGTCTAGGGTTGCTACCAAAATTACTTCTATAAGCATTGTTATTGAAATTGTTTCTAGAGATAAAGTTCACATCTACTTGATCTTGAGCAATCAAAGAATTTAAAGGAACATCATGAGGATCAATAGAAGATTGCTTGGAAAGTAGAGACATGATCAAGTCAACTTTTTCATTTAGGGAGGAAATCTCCTCGACAGAGTTTACCTTCCTACCTGTTGGAGCGCGTTTGGTGTGCCATTGGGAATAATTGGTCATCATCTCGTCGAGAAGCTTCGTGGCAGCACCAAGTGTAGTTGACATAAAGGTTCCTCCCGCGGCCGAATCTAACAAGTTCCGCGAGGTAAAGTTCAAGCCTGCATAAAAAGTTTGGATAACCATCCAAGTAGTCAAACCATGAGTAGGGCAGTTCTTGACAAGAATTTCATGCATTCCCAAGCTTGGGCAACGTGTTCATTATCCAATTGTTTAAAATTCATTATGTTACTCCTTAATTGGATAATTTTAGCAGGGGGATAGTACTTCCCAATAAAGGCATCCTTGCACTTGTCCCAAGAAACTATACTATTCCTAGGCAAGGATTGAAACCAGATTTTAGCTCCTCCTCTCAAGGAGAAAGGAAAAAGCTTAAGCTTAACAATATCACCATCTACTTCTTTGTACTTTTGCATATCACAGAGCTCAACAAAATTATTTAAGTGCAAAGCAGCATCATCTCCAGCACCGGAGAATTGATCTTTCATAACTAGGTTCAGTAAAGCAGGTTTAATTTCATAAGAAGGTGCTGAAGTGGCAGGTGTAGCAATAGGCGTGCAGATAAAGTCATTGTTGTTATGACTAGTGAAGTCACGCAACTTGGTGTTCTCGGTGGAACCCATAGCAGCAGCAAGCAAGATAACTATTTTTGTGATTTTTGGTAAGGGACACTAAAGCAAAAACTGAAAGGTAAACTAACAAGACTAAAAAGCAAAGATAAAAGATAGCGTGCAACTCCCCTATCTTGAAGAGTGGAGTCCCCGGCAACGGCGCCAGAAACTTGCTTGATGGCTTCTCGCCCCTCGTTGGTTACCCCAAGTGGAAGGTTGAGATGTAGCGTAGCGGCAAATTTCCCTTGGCAAAGATACCAAGGATCGAATCCCGTGAGACTCCGAGGATCGAATCCCGTGAACCCCACTTTGACAGGACCTGCACACAGATACAAATAACTTTGCTCCCAACGAGTACAGAGAGGTTGTCAATCCCTCCAGCCTTGCTATTTACAAAGGATCAAACACAAGAGATAATAATGATAGCTATGACTGCAACTAGGAAATAGAAACAGGAAGTAAATATAGGGTGTGATCAGTGGTGGTGATATGGAGCGGGGTCCCATGATGTTCACTAGTGATGTCTCTCTCCCAAAAGACGATAAAACAGCTAAGCGAGGTAAACAAATTACAGCTGGGCAATTGACAGGATTATGTGCGCAAACCAATGCTAACTATGCTGTAAAGAAAGGTAGAGGCTCTAAGCATGGGCGGTACGCCAAGGCAAGTAGACCGAAATCCATCTGCATCTACTACTAATCATCCACCTTGAGATATCTATCCAGAACATCTCGCTGGTATTAAGTTGCGAGTCCCACCCAAAGTGTAAACTCAAAGCAACAAACAACTGCATTAAAAGAACTTTGCATAAAGTAAACAATCCTTGCACCCGCAAGTACAAGCACCGTTGTTTTCCCCCTTGTGGCAACAGCACATCCCCTAGACTCATGTTTCTGTCACTCAAGCTAGTCATCAGGGGGCATGAACCCACAATCAAGCATAACGTTCCCTCTTGGAGTTACTACCTACTACTTGGCCAAAGCAATAAACAGCAACGGAGAACATGCAAGAATTACTCAAGAACTAAAATATAAAAGAGGTGAATCAAATATATTACTCACACACAATCTGAACATAATCTCATAATCCATCAGATCCCAGCAAACTCAGCAGAGCAACCGCATAAAGATTACATATGTGCCTCGATCATGTAGGGCAGCTCACGAGGTCTAATCCATGAAGAACAAAGAGGGGAGGAGAACATCACATAGCTACTGGTCATGGACCCATGGTCCAAGGGGGACTACTCACAACTCATCCGGGAAGCGTCCATGGTGGTGGAGAAGCTCCCGGTGGTGGTTCTCCCCTCCGGCAGGGTGCCGGGAAGAGTTCTCCTGATGCTCCCGATCTTGGAAGCGTTGCGGCGGCGGAACAGAGACGAGATCGCGAAAAAGGGTTTCGTCCTCGAGGGTTTCGGGAAGCGAGGAGTATATATGCCAAAGGGGGTCACCAGAAGCGGAAAGGGGGGCCCAGGCGCCCCCCTAGGGCGGCCAGGGGTGGGGCCGCCTGGGCTGGCCGCCTGGGCTGCCCCTGGCTCCCCTTTGGCCCCACTTTGGTTTTTCTCGAAACTTCCTGTACGCTGATTTTTTCTGTATTTTTCCCGGAATTTTTGGAGCACTTTTAATATGGGGGAAATCTGAAATAGAAAAACAGCAGAAAACAGGAACTGGCACTGTGGTGCACTGAGTTAATAGGTTAGTCCAAATATGATCAAAAGTGTATGGAAGTGCATAAATATCATAGCAATATCACACAAAAGAAGCATGGAGCAAGCAGAAATTATAGATACGTTTTGAACGTATCAACATCCCCAAGCTTAATTCCTGCTCGTCCTCGAGTAGGTAAATGATAACAAGCATAATTTCTGTGGTGACATGCTACCAACCATATAAGAACTTTTTAAGTAAAGCAATCAAGGCATGTAATTCAATTCAAGTCATAACAAGCAAGAGTCTATATTAGTATTGTAACAAGTAACATAAGAACATAAAGGTGCAAGAGCTCTCGCTGTCCGTGACTCGAATGTCTCCAAATGGGGTTTGCGTGCAAGAAAGGGGACAGGGATATACGAGAGAGTAAAACAAAGTTTTTATATTGTTGAGAACTTAATCTACTAAAGTTTCACACTTGGTCTTCTTTGGAATCTTATCTTGACTCATCCCCAGACCAACAGCCAGGTACAAGTCAAAATGATCCACTCCCTTTCGATATTTTGAGCACTCATGCAATGGATGAGCGTAAGCAAGAAAGTCGATACTTAGGATGGCAAAGAGAGAAAAATGATGGAGGGGGAGACAAAAAAGGTGTGAAGGGCTCACATCAATGAGGACAATCATTGGCGAGAGAAAGCCAAATGATAGATATGATGTGAGGAGTAGGGATTGCCATGCAACGGATGCACATATGAGCTAAGGTAAGCTCTCCAATGGAACTAGTGGGGGTGCATCCAACTTGCTTGCTCAAGAAGACCTAGAGCTCTTTTGAGGAGGCTCATCATTGAAATATACAAGCCAAGTTCTATAGTGTAAAGGTCCCCACATAGCTATATGCATGAATGATAATCTCTATGGAGTACAAGGTCTAAGATGGAGTACGAGTGTGGATCTCTCAAAAGAAATAGTAGTGTGCCCCCTTCTCTCTTTTTATTTCTTTTTCTTTTTTTCTATTTTTTTCTATTTTTTGTGGCCTCAATGGCTCTTTCTATTTAACTCTCATTTGTCCTCTTTGGGATCTTTTGATTTTGTCCTCTTTGGGATCTTTTGATTTTGTCCTCTTTGGGATCTTTTCCTCACTTTAGGGGCAACACTCTATGTATTACAAGAAGTATAGAAGATCTTTCACACTTTACAAATGTATGCCTCTGCCGGTGTAGCAGGAAATGCAATGATACTAGCGTGTCATGTAGCAATGATTAGGGCAAGGCCCAACTAGCATGTGGCTCATCGATCAAGCAAAAAGCATGTATGACATGAAGATCAAGTCATGAGAAGATGGATGTTGCATGGCAATGTATCTCGGAAAGGCTATGGAAATGCCTTGATAGGTAGGTATGGTGGCTGTTTTGAGGAAGGATATAATGAGGCTTATGATGACAGAGCGTATCGTGCCAAGGATTTGGATGCATCGGCGAAGTATGCACCAACTCTCGAGGTGAGAAAGGGCAATGCACGGCACCGAAGAGGCTAGAAAAATATGGATAGGTGGAAGTGTCAACTTTCGAATACTCACATTAGTCCGAAGAACTCATGCACTTATTATCTGTAACTCTCAATCTAATTAGGAGGTTCACAAAGAGACAAGTACCCCGAGGAGGTGTGTATGGGGGTTTGGTTACCCTTGCGCATCCTCGACCCATGGTACGTGAGTGTACTCTAATATTCGATCCCTCCAAAGATTAGTGATCCATTTAGTAGCTAATGTTCTCAACTATTTTGTAGGTTTTCGAAAATAAACACGGATTTCCCAAAATACGACATCTATTACTAATAGGCTAAAGCTCTTGACACCAAAAGTTCAGACATTACTCATGGCCATACCTCAAAACTATTGCAAGTTACTACTAAAATTAAATAGCAACCTCAATTACCTACTTTAAGTTAAGACACACAACTCAGTGCAACAGGCAAACTCTCTTAACAAGATAAACATGAAAACTCAAGAGAGTTCAACAACCAACTAAACAAAAGCTCTTTAAAAAGAAAAGCATGAAAACTAAGAGCTAAACATGACAGTAGCTATGGGAGACAAAGAACACACACAGCAAAGATAAGCATGAAAATCCTATGTTGTGTTCTAGGTTGAAGTGGAGCGTGTTTCTCTCCCACACAAAGAAAGCTGGGTTCTAAATTGTTATGAACAGCAAGCAAAGCTAAAGAAAACTAAAAAGGAAACTAAGAGCAAGACGCTCCAAGCATAGCACATAACGCATGAAGTGATTAAAATATAGTGAAACGAAAGACGAACTGATAATTATTGATGGAGAAGGGGATGCACGGGGGCATCCCCAAGCTTAGATGCTTGAGTCTTCTTGAATATTTCTTGGGGGTGCACAGGGGCATCCCCAAGCTTGAGCATTTGACCCTCCTGAATTTTCTTTTATCATCTTCCGTCGCACACTTGAAAACTCCCTTCATACATAACTCATCATAATCTGATTAGCGAGGTTAGTACCCATAATAAAATAATTTTTCCCTACTGGAAATAAGGATAATCTTGAAGAGCTATTGTTCTTCAAGATTGCCAAAAGGTTTTTGCAAAGAAAAAGCAAGCTCAAGGTTTGCAAAACGAAGAAAAGGCAAAACAGGACAGAATCTGTGAAAAACAGACCAGCAGGTAGTAAACAATTTTTTCGGGGCATTTCTGCAACTCAAATAAAAAAACTCAGAACAGACGCTCGAAAGCCAATTGTATAGAGAACGCTGCCAAAAAAATTCAGATCAAAAAGATGATCTGGTGATTTTATACGATTTTTTCTGTCCAAGGACAGAATCTGTTTTCTGGACAACACGTCACAACTTTTGCACTTTCTTGCAATCGGAGGCTAAACTTGGCACAAAGCTGAAAAGAAAAGATACAATGATGATGCTACTGTAGTAACAAACATCAAGACACAACAAAGCAAAATAAAACCTAATTCGTTGTGGGCTGCCTCCCAAAAGTGCTTTCTTTTATGCCTTTAAGCTAGGCATAATGCAAAGAGGAATCAAAAATCATCATAATAATCGGAGTTATAAATTGCTTCAAATGGTTCCTCAACAAGTTCACCCTTGTTCCTTCTAGGAAAGGGGTACGTACCTTTTGCCTTCCCGTGTAGGCGGATTTGTCCCTTACCTATATCGATGAAGCCTTTTACGGCTCGGAGGAAGTCCCTTCCAAGCACTATATTTCCTTGGTTTGGCTTCATGATGAAGAAATCAACCATTGCAATCCCTTTAAGGAATGTAACTGGCACGTCTTTTATTCTTCCCTGGATCTCAGAAATGTCTCCATTAGCATGTTCATGATAGGATGATAATCTGTCCATGTTAAATTTTAAAGAATCATGAACAATTTTGGGCATAGTAGAAACCATAGATCCAATATCACAATAAGCAAGGAAGTCTTGATTAGAGATGTTAATCCTAACAAAAGGCTCCCAATCATTGTCTATTTCCAAAATATCTCTCTTATTGGGTTTGGGTTTCTCTACCTTCATCAAGTCTAGAGTATCCATTCTCTTCTCAATAGTAGCAAGTCTATCTATGACAGTATCAAAACTATGATCATAAACAAAGTAACTAGATAGACCATGTATAATTTCAAGAGATCTAGCTTCATCACACTCTAGGAAATCTCCTTCAGCTATAATATCAAGAGAGTGTTTACACCATTTAAAAAGACCATGGTAAAAATTTCTAAGCACAATTTTTATAGGTATCCAAGGCATAATTCTCCTATGTGCATCAGAAATTATGTCCCATGCCTTCTTCATATTTTCTCCATCCCTTTGATGGAAATCTAGAACTTCTGATTCCCTCAAAGCACCAAATCCTAACATGCTTGACTAAACAGAAAGGACTAGTAACAGAAAAGCAAATAATTTTTTTGTGATTTTTGGTAAGGGACACTAAAGCAAAAACTGAAAGGAAAACTAACAAGACTAAAAAGCAAAGATAAAAGATAGCGTGCAACTCCCCTATCTTGAAGAGTGGGGTCCCCGGCAACGGCGCCAGAAACTTTGCTTGATGGCTTCTCGCCCCTCGTTGGTTACCCCTAGTGGAAGGTTTGAGATGTAGCGTAACGGCAAGTTTCCCTTGGCAAAGATACCAAGGATCGAATCCCGTGATACTCCGAGGGTCGACAAGAAGGTGTCAACGGCTAACGGTGCCAGATACTTAGCGGTTGACAGGACCTGCACACAGATACAAATAACTTTGCTCCCAACGAGTACAGAGAGGTTGTCAATCCCTCCGGCCTTGCTGTTTACAAAGGATCAAACACAAGAGATAATAATGATAGCTATGACTGCAACTAGGAAATAGAAACAGGAAGTAAATATAGGGTGTGATCAGTGGTGGTGATATGGACCGGGGTCCCATGATGTTCACTAGTGATGTCTCTCTCCCAAAAGACGATAAAACAGCTAAGCGAGGTAAACAAATTACAGCCGGGCAATTGACAGGATTATGTGCGCAAACCAATGCTAACTATGCTGTAAAGAAAGGTAGAGGCTCTAAGCATGGGCGGTACGCCAAGGCAAGTAGACCGAAATCCATTTGCATCTACTACTAATCATCCACCTTGAGATATCTATCCAGAACATCTCACTGGTATTAAGTTCCGAGTCCCACCCAAAGTGTAAACTCAAAGCAACAGACAACTGCATTAAAAGAACTTTGCGTAAAGTAAACAATCCTTGCACCCGCAAGTACAAGCACCATTGTTTTCCCCCTTGTGGCAACAGCACATCCCCTAGACTCATGTTTCTGTCACTCAAGCTAGTCATCAGGGGGCATGAACCCACAATCAAGCATAATTTTCCCTCTTGGAGTTACTACCTACTACTTGGCCAAAGCAATAAACAGCAACGGAGAACATGCAAGAATTACTCAAGAACTAAAATATAAAAGAGGTGAATCAAATATATTACTCACACACAATCCGAACATAATCTCATAATCCATCAGATCCCAGCAAACTCAGCAGAGCAACAGCATAAAGATTACATATGTGCATCGATCATGTAGGGCAGCTCACGAGGTCTAATCCATTTAGAACAAAGAGGGGAGGAGAACATCACATCGCTACTGGTCATGGACCCATGGTCCAAGCGGGACTACTCACAACTCATCCGGGAAGCGTCCATGGTGGTGGAGAAGCTCCCGGTGGTGGTTCTCCCCTCCGGCAGGGTGCCGGGAAGAGTTCTCCTGATGCTCCCGATCTTGGAAGCGTTGCGGCGGCGGAACAGAGACGAGATCGCGAAAAAGGGTTCCGTCCTCGAGGGTTTCGGGACGCAAGGAGTATATATGCCAAAGGGGGTCACCAGAAGCGGAGAGGGGGGCCCAGGCGCCCCCTAGGGCGGCCAGGGGTGGGGCCGCCTGGGCTGGCCGCCTGGGCTGCCCCTGGCTCCCCTCTGGCCCCACTTTGGTTTTTCTCGAAGCTTCCTGTACGCTGATTTTTTTTTGTATTTTTCCTTGAATTTTTGGAGCACTTTTAATATGGGGGAAATCTGAAATAGAAAAACAGCAGAAAACAGGAACTGGCACTGTGGTGCACTGAGTTAATAGGTTAGTCCAAATATGATCAAAAGTGTATGGAAGTGCATAAATATCATAGCAATATCACACAAAAGAAGCATGGAGCAAGCAGAAATTATAGATACGTTTTGGACGTATCAGGGGCCCTGAGGAATCGTGGTCAGGAAGGAAGACATGACTCAAGGGATTACGAAGATAAGCTACTCACTCGTCTATGGCGATGTACTTCCTCTACTTCAATGGCCGGAAGGCGTCATCACTGTAGCTTGGAGACCTCCTTCTCTTGCGGAGAGCTTCAAAGTTCGGCTGGAGCTGGTTGAAGCCCTAGAAGCGGTCAACAACATCACGCGCGACCAGAGCGGCTCCGGAGGAGGCGCCCCTAGGAGCGCTAGGATGGGTGCAGCCCCCTGCCCCCGCCTCGGGGCGGTGCGAAGAGGTCACAGGGGCTTCGGCCTCAGGAGTGCCAGGCAGCACCTACACCTCGGCCGTCCTCTCTGGGCGGCTCTCCTGAGCCCGAGAGGTTGGTGCTTCAGGAGCCTCAGGAGACGCCAACGTCGAAGTAGCAGCGCCACCAGCACTCAGCAGTGATTGTCCTCCTGCGCCCCCTTTTGGGATGATCACCTCGACAGCAACAGACAAGGGAACCACGCTGACAAGGTGCTCACGAGACCCTAAAAGGCCGGGCGGACGAAGCCCCCATTCGTCAAAGGTGGGCATCTGCCTCACGAACCCCACCTTGTTCGAGCAGGAGTACAGAAGACAACCTTCCTCCGGCAAACGGGTTGGCGTTGGGTCGCCTGTGAGTAGCTCGAGCACCGTGTGCCGTACCTCGCGAGGAAGAGCAGGCGCTTGGAGCCTCATGCGGTCCCCGTAGCCAGAGAAGGCCCACATCGGCCGAGAATGGCGCTGAAGCGGGGCGATGCGGCGCTGGATAAACTCCTTCACCACCATGGGCGCCATCACCCCAAGCCTCTGCAGCCTGGCCAGACAGAGCCAAACGGGAGCTAGCCTTCGATCGATGAGCTTCACGTGGTTCCAGCCGGAGCTCGGAGTGGCCGGAGTCCATGGTGGGAGCAGCAGGGGGCTGTGCACCCCAACATCGACGAACACCCACCACCTCCTGAAGCCGCCAGCAACCATCAAAAGGTCGAAGTCGATGCCTGAGCCGGCCGACGCTGCAATGGCCTGGAAGGACACGCTGAAGGAAATATGCCCTAGAGGCAATAATAAAGATGTTATTTATATTTCCTTATATCATGATAAATGTCTTTTATTCATGCTAGAATTGTATTAACCGGAAACTTAGTATATGTGTGGATACATAGACAAAACAGTATGTCCCTAGTATGCCTCTACTAGACTAGCTCAGTGATCAAAGATGGTTATGTTTCCTAGCCATAGACATGAGTTGTCATTTGATCAACGGGATCACATCATTAGGAGAATGATGTGATGGACAAGACCCATCCGTTAGCATAGCACTATGATCGTATAGTTTAACTGCTATTGCTTTCTTCATGACTTATACATGTTCCTATGACTATGAGATTATGCAACTCCCGAATACCATAGGAACACCTTGTGTGCTATCAAACGTCACAATGTAACTGGGTGATCATAAAGATGCTCTACAGGTGTCTCCGAAAGTATTCATGGTGTTGGCATAGATCAAGATTAGGATTTGTCACTCCGAGTGTCGGAGAGGTATCTCTAGGCCCTCTCGGTAACACACATCACAATAAGCCTTGCAAGCAAAAGACTAATGAGTTAGTCACGAGATGATGTGTTACGGAACGAGTAAAGAGACTTGCCCGTAACGAGATTGAACTAGGTATAGAGATACCGACGATCGAATCTCGGGCAAGTAACATACCGTTTGACAAAAGGAACAACGTATGTAGTTATGCGGTTCTGACCGATAAAAGATCTTCGTAGAATATGTAGGAGCCAATATGAACATCCAGGTTCCACTATTGGTTATTGACCGGAGATGAGTCTCGGTCATGTCTACATAGTTCTCGAACCAGTAGGGTCCGCACGCTTAACGTTTGATGACGATCGGTATTATGAGTTTATGAGTATTGATGTACCGAAGGTAGTTCGGAGTCCCGGATGAGATCACGGACATGACGAGGAGTCTCGGAATGTCCGAGACATAAAGATTGATATATTGGACGGCTATATTCGGACACCGGAAGTGTACCGGAAAAGTTTCGGATTTATCGGGAATGCCGGAGGGGGTTACCGGAACCCCCTACGAGAGGGGATGGTCCATAGTGGGCCTAAAGGGAAAGAGAGAGGCAGCCCATAGGGCTAGCCGGCGCCCCCACCTAGGGCTCCTAGTTGGACTAGGATTGGGGGCGCCACCTCTCCTATTCCTTTCCCCCTTCTTCCTTTCGGTGAATCCTACTAGGAATAGGATTGCAATCCTATTCCTAGTAGGACTCCTTCCCTAGCCGCACCAGGAAGGGCCGGCCGGCCTCCCTCCCCTGCTCCTTTATATACGGGGGCAGGGGGCACCCAAAGACACACAAGTTGAATTGTTCTAGCCGTGTGCGGTGCCCCCCTCCACAGAATCACACCTCGGTCATACCGTCGCGGAGCTTAGGCGAAGCCGTGCGCCGGTGAACACATCATATCCGTCACCACGCCGCCGTGCTGACGAAACTCTCCCGTGAAGCTCAACTGGATCAAGAGCTCGTGGGACGTCATCAAGCTGAACGTGTGCTGAACGCGGAGGTGCCGTACGTTCGGTGCTTGATCGGTTGGATTGCGAAGAAGTTCGACAACATCAACCGCGTCACTTGACGCTTCCGCTCCCGGTCTACGAGGGTACGTAGACACACTCTTCCCTCTCGTTGCTATGCATCTGGTAGATAGATCTTGCGTGATCGTAGGAAAATTTTAAAATACTACGTTCCCCAATAGTGGCATCATGAGCCAGGTCTATGCGTAGATGATATGCACGAGTAGAACACAATGAGATTGTGGACGATACTAGGCATACTGCTTACCAGCATGTCATACTTTGCTTCGGCGGTATTGTGAGATGAAGCGGCCCGGACCAACATTACGCGTACGCTTACGCGAGACTGGTTTCACCGTTACGAGCACTCGTTGCTTAAAGGTGACTGGCGGGTGTCTGTCTCTCTCACTTTAGCTGAATCAAGTGTGGCTACGCCAGGTCCTTGTGAAGGTTAAAACAGCACATACTTGACGAAACATCGTTGTGGTTTTGTATGCGTAGGTAAGAACGGTTCTTGCTAAAGCCCGTAGCAGCCACGTAAAACTTGCAAAAAACAAAGTAGAGGACGTCTAACTTGTTTTTGCAGGGCATGTTGTGATGTGATATGGTCAAGACATGATGAGTTATACGGTTTTGTATGAGATGATCATGTTTTGTAAAGTTATCGGCAACTGGCAGGAGCCATATGGTTGTCGCTTTATTGTATGAAATGCAATCGCCATGTAATTGCTTTACTTTATCACTAAGCGGTAGCGATAGTCGTGGAAGCAATAGCTGGCGAGACGACAACGATGCTACGATGAAGATCAAGGTGTCAAGCCGGTGACGAAGGTGATCATGACGGTGCTTTGAAGATGGAGATCAAAAGCACAAGATGATGATGGCCATATCATGTCACATATTTTGATTGCATGTGATGTTTATCTTATTATGCTTCTTATTTTGCTTAGAACGACGGTAGCATTATAAGATGATCCCTTACTAAATTTCAAGGTATAAGTGTTCTCCTTGAGTATGCACCGTTGCGAAAGTTCGTCGTGCCGAGACACCACGTGATGATCGGGTGTGATAAGCTCTACGTTCAAATACAATGGGTGTAAGCCAGTTTTGCACACGCAGAATACTCGGGTTAAACTTGACGAGCCTAGCATATACAGATATGGCCTCGGAACACTGGAGACCGAAAGGTCGAGCGTGAATCATATAGTAGATATGATCAACATAAGATGTTCACCATTGAAAACTACTCCATCTCACGTGATGATCGGACATGGTTTAGTTGATTTGGATCACGTGATCATTTAGATGACCAGAGGGATGTCTATCTAAGTGGGAGTTCTTTAAATTAATATGATTAAATTGAACTTTAATTTATCATGAACTTAGTCCTGATAGTTTTGCATATCTATGTCGTTGTAGATCAATGGCCCGTGCTACCGTTCCTTTGAATTTTAATGCATTCCTAGAGAAAGCTAAGTTGAAAGATGATGGTAGCAATTACACGGACTGGGTCCGTAACCTGAGGATTATCCTCATTGCTGCACAGAAAAATTATGTCCTTGAAGCACCGCTAGGTGACAAGCCCCCTTCCGCTGATGCAGACGCTTTGAACGTTTGGCAATCACGGTCTGATGACTACACGATAGTTCAGTGTGCCATGCTTTACGGCTTAGAACCGGGACTTCAACGACGTTTTGAACGTCATGGAGCATATGAGATGTTCCAGGAGTTGAAGTTAATATTTCAAGCAAATGCCCGAATTGAGAAATATGAGATTTCCAATAAGTTCTACAGCTGCAAAATGGAGGAGAATAGTTCTATCAGTGAACACTTGCTCAGAATGTCTGGGTACTACAATCATATGACTCAACTTGGTTGCAAAGTTGACGAGGATAGTGTTATTGATAGAGTTCTTCAATCACTGCCACCAAGCTATAAAGGCTTCGTGATGAACTATAACATGCAAGGGATGCAAAAGACAATTCCCGAGCTCTTCGCTATGCTCAAAGCTGCGGAGGTAGAAATCAAAAAGGAGCATCAAGTGTTGATGGTTAACAAGACCACTAGTTTCAAGAAAAGGGCAAGGGAAAGAAAGGGAACTTCAAAAAGAATAGCAAGTCAGTTGCTACTTCAACGAAGAAACCCAAATCTGGAGCCAAGCCTGAAACTGAGTGCTTCTACTGCAAGGGGACTGGACACTGGAAGCGGAACTGCCCCAAGTATTTGGCGGATAAGAAGGATGGCAAGATGAACAAAGGTATATGTGATATACATGTTATTGATGTGTACCTTACTAATGCTCGTAGTAGTGCCTGGGTATTTGATACCGGTTCGGTTGCTAATATTTGTAACTCGAAACAGGGACTACGGATTAAACGAAGATTAGCTAAGGACGAGGTGACGATGCGCGTGGGAAACGGTTCCAAAGTCGATGTGATCGCCGTCGGCACGCTACCTCTACATCTACCTTCGGGATTAGTTTTAGACCTAAATAATTGTTATTTGGTGCCAGCGTTAAGCATGAACATTATATCTGGATCTTGTTTATTGCGAGACGGTTATTCATTTAAATCAGAGAATAATGGTTGTTCCATTTTAATGAATAATATCTTTTATGGTCATGCACCCTTGAAGAGTGGTCTATTCTTATTGGATCTCGATTGTAGTGATACACATATTCATAATATTGAAACCAAAAGATGCAAGGTTAATAATGATAGTGCAACTTATTTGTGGCACTGCCGTTTAGGTCATATTGGTGTAAAACGCATGACGAAACTCCATAAAGATGGACTTTTGGAATCACTTGATTATGAATCACTTGGTGCTTGCGAACCATGCCTCATGGGCAAGATGACTAAAACTCCGTTCTTTGGAACCATGGAGCGAGCAACAGATTTGTTGGAAATCATACATACTGATGTATGTGGACCAATGAGTGTTGATGCTCGCGGCGGGTATCATTATTTTCTGACCTTCACTGATGATTTGAGCAGATATGGGTATATCTACTTAATGAAACACAAGTCTGAAACATTTGAAAAGTTCAAAGAATTTCAGAGTGAAGTAGAGAATCATCGTAACAAGAAAATAAAGTTCCTACGATCTGATCGTGGAGGAGAATATTTGAGTTACGAGTTTGGTCTTCATTTGAAACAATGTGGAATAGTTTCACAACTCACGCCACCTAGAACACCACAGCGTAATGGTGTGTCCGAATGTCGTAACCGTACTTTATTGGATATGGTGCGATCTATGATGTCTCTTACCAATTTACCACTATCGTTTTGGGGTTATGCTTTAGAGACAGCTGCATTCACGTTAAATAGGGCACCATCTAAATCCGTTGATACGACACCTTATGAACTATGGTTTGGCAAGAAACCAAAGTTGTCGTTTCTTAAAATTTGGGGCTGCGATGCTTATGTGAAAACACTTCAACCTGATAAGCTCGATCCCAAGTCGGAAAAATGTGTCTTCATAGGATACCCAAAAGAGACTGTTGGGTACACCTTCTATCACAGATCCGAAGGCAAAATATTCGTTGCTAAAAATGGATCCTTTCTAGAAAAAGAGTTTCTCAAGAAAGAAGTGAGTGGGAGGAAAGTAGAACTTGATGAGGTAATTGTACCTTCTCCCATATTGGAAAGTAGTACATCACAGGAAATTGTTCCAGTGATTCCTACACCAATTAGTGAGGAAGTTGATGATAATGATCATGAAACTTCGGATCAAGTTTCTGCTGAACGTCGTAGATCAACCAGAGTACGTTCCGCACCAGAGTGGTACGGCAACCCAGTTCTGGAAATCATGTTACTAGACCATGATGAACCTACGAACTATGAGGAAGCGATGATGAGCCCAGATTCCGCAAAATGGCTTGAAGCCATGAAATCTGAGATGGGATCCATGTATGAGAACAATGTGTGGACTTTGGTTGACTTGCCCGATGATCGGCAAGCCATCGAAAATAAATGGATCTTCAAGAGGAAGACTGACGCAGACGGTAATATTACTGTTTACAAAGCTCGACTTGTTGCGAAAGGTTTTCGACAAGTTCAAGGAGTTGACTACGATGAGGCTTTCTCACCTGTAGCGATGCTTAAGTCTGTCCGAATCATGTTAGCAATTGCCGCATTTTATGATTATGAAATCTGGCAAATGGATGTCAAAACTGCATTCCTAAATGGATATCTCAAAGAAGAGTTGTATATGATGCAACCAGAAGGTTTTGTCGATCCAAAAGGTGCTAACAAAGTATGCAAACTCCAGCGATCCATCTATGGACTGGTGCAAGCATCTCGGAGTTGGAATATACGCTTTGATGAGGTGATCAAAGCATATGGTTTTATATAGACTTTTGGAGAAGCATGTATTTACAAGAAAGTGAGTGGGAGCTCTGTAGCATTCTAATATTATATGTAGATGACATATTGTTGATTGGAAATGATATAGAATTTCTGGATAGCATAAAAGGATACTTGAATAAAAGTTTTTCAATGAAAGACCTCGGAGAAGCTGCTTACATATTAGGCATCAAAATCTATAGAGATAGATCAAGACGCTTAATTGGACTTTCACAAAGCACATACCTTGATAAGATTTTGAAGAAGTTCAAAATGGATCAGTCAAAGAAAGGATTCTTGCCTGTTTTACAAGGTATGAAGTTGAGTAAGACTCAATGCCCGACCACTACATAAGATAGAGAGAAAATGAAAGTCATTCCCTATGCCTCAGCCATAGGATCTATCATGTATGCAATGCTGTGTACCAGACCTGATGTGTGCCTTGCTATAAGTCTAGCAAGGAGGTACCAAAGTAATCCAGGAGTGGATCACAGGACAGCGGTCAAAAACATCCTAAAGTATCTGAAAAGAACAAAGGATATGTTTCTCGTATATGGAGGTGACAAAGAGCTCGTCGTAAACGGTTACGTCGATTCTAGCTTTGACACTGATCCGGATGACTCAAAGTCACAAACCGGATATGTATTTTTATTGAACGGTGGAGCTGTCAGCTGGTGCAGTTCCAAGCAGAGCGTCGTGGCGGTTTCTACGTGTGAAGCGGAATACATAGCTGCTTCGGAAGCAGCAAATGAAGGAGTCTGGATGAAGGAGTTCATATCCGATCTAGGTGTAGTACCTAGTGCATCGGGTCCAATGAAAATCTTTTGTGACAACACTGGAGCCATAGCCTTGGCGAAAGAATCCAGGTTTCACAAGAGAACAAAGCACATCAAAAGACGCTTCAATTCCATCCGCGATCTAGTCAAGGAGGGAGACATAGAGATTTGCAAAATACATACGGATCTGAATGTTGCAGACCCGTTGACTAAGCCTCTTCCACGGGCAAAACATGATCAGCACCAAGACTCCATGGGTGTGAGGATCATCACTTTGTAATCTAGATTATTGACTCTAGTTCAAGTGGGAGACTGAAGGAAATATGCCCTAGAGGCAATAATAAAGATGTTATTTGTATTTCCTTATATCATGATAAATGTCTTTTATTCATGCTAGAATTGTATTAACCGGAAACTTAGTACATGTGTGGATACATAGACAAAACAGTATGTCCCTAGTATGCCTCTACTAGACTAGCTCAGTGATCAAAGATGGTTATGTTTCCTAGCCATAGACATGAGTTGTCATTTGATCAACGGGATCACATCATTAGGAGAATGATGTGATGGACAAGACCCATCCGTTAGCATAGCACTATGATCGTTTAGTTTAACTGCTATTGGTTTCTTCATGACTTATACATGTTCCTATGACTATGAGATTATGCAACTCCCGAATACCATAGGAACACCTTGTGTGCTATCAAACGTCACAACGTAACTGGGTGATCATAAAGATGCTCTACAGGTGTCTCCGAAAGTATTCGTGGTGTTGGCATAGATCAAGATTAGGATTTGTCACTCCGAGTGTCGGAGAGGTATCTCTGGGCCCTCTCGGTAACACACATCACAATAAGCCTTGCAAGCAAAAGACTAATGAGTTAGTCACGAGATGATGTGTTACGGAACGAGTAAAGAGACTTTCCCGTAACGAGATTGAACTAGGTATAGAGATACCGACGATCGAATCTCGGGCAAGTAACATACCGTTTGACAAAAGGAACAACGTATGTAGTTATGCGGTTCTGACCGATAAAAGATCTTCGTAGAATATGTAGGAGCCAATATGAACATCCAGGTTCCGCTATTGGTTATTGACCGGAGATGAGTCTCGGTCATGTCTACATAGTTCTCGAACCCGTAGGGTCCGCACGCTTAACGTTTGATGACGATCGGTAATATGAGTTTATGAGTATTGATGTACCGAAGGTAGTTCGGAGTCCCGGATGAGATCACGGACATGACGAGGAGTCTCGGAATGTCCGAGACATAAATATTGATATATTGGACGGCTATATTCGGACACCGGAAGTATACCGGAAAAGTTTCGGATTTATCGGGAATGCCGGAGGGGGTTACCGGAACCCCCTACGAGAGGGGATGGTCCATAGTGGGCCTAAAGGGAAAGAGAGAGGCAGCCCATAGGGCTGGCCGGTGCCCCCACCTAGGGTTCCTAGTTGGACTAGGATTGGGGGGGGGCGCCACCTCTCCTATTCCTTTCCCCCTTCTTCCTTTCGGTGAATCCTACTAGGAATAGGATTGCAATCCTATTCCTAGTAGGACTCCTTCCCTAGCCGCACCAGGAAGGGCCGGCCGGCCTCCCTCCCCTGCTCCTTTATATACGGGGGCAGGGGGGCACCCAAAGACACACAAGTTGAATTGTTCTAGCCGTGTGCGGTGCCCCCCTCCACAGAATCACACCTCGGTCATACCGTCGCGGAGCTTAGGCGAAGCCCTGCGCCGGTGAACACATCATATCCGTCACCACGCCGCCGTGCTGACGAAACTCTCCCGTGAAGCTCAACTGGATCAAGAGCTCGTGGGACGTCATCAAGCTGAACGTGTGCTGAACGCGGAGGTGCCGTACGTTCGGTGCTTGATCGGTTGGATCGCGAAGAAGTTCGACAACATCAACCGCGTCACTTGACGCTTCCGCTCCCGGTCTACGAGGGTACGTAGACACACTCTTCCCTCTCGTTGCTATGCATCTGGTAGATAGATCTTGCGTGATCGTAGGAAAATTTTAAAATACTACGTTCCCCAACACACGCATCCGGAGCACTGGAGTGCATCCGTCAGATACAACGAGAAGAAGTGGCGGAGCAAAGCCACGGAGGGGACAATGGCACCATGGCTTCGCAGACGAAGGCGAAAACATCAAGGAGGATGACGGATTGAGGATCAAGATGCAGCGCGCTAATCTGGTAGTGTGAGAGCACCACGTTGAAGAAATTGGAAAAGGGGGGATCAGGCCTGCCTAGAGGGCGTGAAGACGGATGGGGACCTCGGTGGCTGACCTGTCAGTCCCAGCGCGGGAAGCAGGCCAAGCCCCCGTCGCCCCCCACTCATTGGAATCGGCGGCGAGTGCCGGGCGCACCTTATCCATCATCTCCTTGTTGACCACCACCGATTGCTTGGTGGCGGGCCCGAAGACCGGCGGCGAGGAGGCCAAGGTGCAAGGCTCCACCCCCTCTTCCTTCTCTCGGCTGGAAGCCATCGTGGCGGAAGAAGTTGGTGTCAAATCAAGCCAGGGGAAAAGATCTAGAAGACGAGGAAGCCGCCGGGCGCGCCACTGGCAAAGGAGGCGGAGTCGAGCAAGTAACAGTGGTCATTCGGCCAGGCGAGAATCGAGGCTGCGTGGGGAAGTGGAGACGCCCATGTCCCATCAATCGCCACACGTCAATCAAGGCCGCAAGGATTTTGGGGCCCGCAGCACTCCGCACTTGACCCTTGGCTTCGCCGCGAAGCCAAGCCCGAGCGCACCTTGGGCTCGGGGGCTACTGTCGGCGTTCTGGGAATGGGGGCACCCAGACTTGCCTGCCTGCGGCCCAGGGCGTGGCTCATCAGGCAGCCTGGTATGGCCCAATCTCTTCAGTAACCACTCAAGACCCTCGCGAGGGGCCGAGCCTCGCGAGGCGGACGACGCAAGACCTTCCCTGGGGCGGCCTCGCTAGGCTGGCTCCTGAGGAGCGAAGATATCAAGGCAATGGGCACCTCACGAGGTCCTCGTGACGTGAGCAGTGATGACCAAGGCCAGGCGGGTGCCAGCGGGCGCAGGGTGCCAATTTCTTCTTTGGTGCTAAATGAGCAGGCGCAGGCGAGGAGTCCCGAGGCATCAGGCAAAGGTTTCCATATAGATGCAATGAGACCAAGACCAGCAGGACGGCAGAGTGGAGGTCATCGCGAAGCCCACGGCGGCGTCACCACCAGAGCCTTTGGCAGGCAAAGACCACCTTTTGTCGGGATAGCATGTACTAGTTGTCCCCCTTCGAATTTGGTCGTCGTGGGATCCCTTCCTGCTCAATATTTGGGAAGAGGACCCGGGCCACTATAAACAGGACTAGCCACCACCATTGGGATCATCTCATCTTGAGTTGATCAGATAGAAGGCCACACACTCACAAGCTCACTCGAGCACAAGAACACCTCTCCTCAGGAGGCAGTTCACTCCCTGTACTAGTTCTTCCTCAGCCTATAAGGAAATCCACCACACCACACTGGATTAGGGTATTACACCACAACGATGGCCCGAACCAGTATAAACCTTGTGTCCCTTGTTCTTCGGATCTAACGAGCTAGGCCTAGGGATCGGTGAGTAGACGAGCTAGGGCGGGAGGAGAGATCTTTGTGCACACCCCAGAGTTCGAACCAAAAGGGTTTTGCCAGAACCCAAGATCCGACACATACACTTATAGCTCTAGTGCATCTGTTACATGGCAATTCCTACTCACTCACATTGATATCAATTGATGAACATCTCCATAGTCCGTTAATTTGCCTAGTAGATGTGAGACTTTCTCCCTACTTTTTTCTATCACCACCTTCTATTCCACCAATAGTGCTATGTCCATGGCTCACGCTCATGTATTGCGTGAAGAGTTGAAAATGTTCAAAAAAGTAAAGTATGAAAACAATTGCTTGGATGACACCGGGATGTGCATGAGGCGTACCTTGTGTTAAGAAAAGGGAGCATGAGAGACTATATGATTTTGAAGGGATAACGTTCTTTAGCATTGATATTTTGAAAGATGTGGTTGTTTGTTGGGATGCCCGGGTATTAAATTATTTTATGTCAAATGATAGACTATTGCTTTGAATCACTCGTGTCTTAATATTCATGCCATGATTAGATTACATGATCAAGATTATGCTAGGTAGCATTCCACATCAAAAATTATATTTTTTATCATTTACCTACTCAAGGACGAGTAGGAATTAAGCTTGGGGATGCTGATACATCTCCGTCGTATCTATAATTTTTGATTGGCCCGTGCCAATATTCTACAACTTTTACATACTTTTGGCAACTTTTTATACTATTTTGGGGACTAACATATTGATCCAGTGCCCAGTGCCAGTTCCTGTTTGTTGCATGTTTTTTGTTTTGCAGAAAATCCATATCAAACGGAGTCCAAATGGAATAAAAACTTACGGGGATTGTTTTTGGAATATATGTGATTTTTGGGAAGAAGAATCAACGCGAGACGATGCCCGAGGGGGGCACGAGGTAGGGGGGCGCGCCCCTGACCCTCGTGGCCACCCCGTAAGGCGGTTGGTGTCCTTCTTTCGCGGCAAGAAAGCCAATATCCGGATACAAATCGTATTAAAATTTTAGCCCAATCGGAGTTACGGATCTCCGGGAATATAAGAAACGGTGAAAGGCCAGAATTTGAACACAGAAACAGAGAGAGACAGAGAGACATATCCAATCTCGGAGGGGCTCTCGCCCCTCCCATGCCATGGAGGCCATGGACCAGAGGGGAAACCCTTCTCCCATCTACGAGAAGGTCAAGGAAGAAGAAGAAGGAGGGGGGCTCTCTCCCCCTCTCTCCCGGTGGCGCCGGAACGCCGCCGGGGCCATCATCGTGTGACGGCGATCTACACCAACACCCCCTTCATCTTCACCAACATCTTCATCACCTTCCCCCATCTATTTACAACGGTCCACTCTCCCGCAACTCGTTGTACCCTCTACTTGAACATGGTGTTTTATGCTTCATATTATTATCCAGTGATGTGTTATTATCCTATGATGTCTGAGTAGATTTTCGTTGTCCTATCAGTAATTGGTGAATTGCTATGATTGGTTTAATTTGCTTGTGATTATGTTGCTGTCCTTTGGTTCCCATCATATGAGCGCGCGCATGGATCACACCATAGGGTTAGTTGTATGTTGATAGGACTATGTATTGGAGGGCAAGAGTGACAGAACCTTAATCTAGCATAGAAATTGATGCATACGGGATTCAAGGGGGACCAATATATCTTAATGCTATGGTTGGGTTTTACCTTAATGAATGTTAGTAGTTGCGGATGCTTGCTAATAGTTCCAATCATAAGTGCATAAAATTCCAAGTCAGGGATGACATGCTAGCAGTGGCCTCTCCCACATAAAACTTGTTATCGGTCTAGTAACGTAGTCAATTGCTTAGGGACAATTTCGCAACTCCACCGCCACTTTTCCACACTCGCTATACTAACTTTATTGCTTCTTTACCTAAAGCGTCCCCTAGTTTTTAATTATGGGCTCTTTATATTCTTGCAAACCTATCCCGTTACACCTACAAAGTACTTCTAGTTTTATACTTGTTCTAGGTAAAGCAAACGTCAAGCATGCGTAGAGTTGTATCGGTGGTCGATAGAACTTAAAGGAATATTTGTTCTACCTTTAGCTCCTCGTTGGGTTCGACACTCTTACTTATCGAAAGAGGCTACAATTGATCCCCTATACTTGTGGGTTATCAGGGGTTACAAGAGTTGATCTACCTCGAGATCGTAATGGCTAAACCCTGGAAGTCTATCCTATGATATACTCCAGTTTATATATCCACCGGAGGATACCTAGGGTTTACAAAGATTTCTTGGTAAGGAAGGAATTGTTACATCCGAACATCTATTCCGCCTTTCTACGTATACAAGAGTCGCAGCCGGACATGGGGATGCCTTCACCTTCATGGTCCATGTATCCGACCCAGCTTCGGTAGACTGGATCCTCATGGACCCCCAAATCCAGAACTCCCTCAGTAGCCCCCGAACTTGCCTTCAATGACGAGGTTGTATCCGACTTTATGTCTTCGGTCTTGCAAGGCAGGTTCTTCTTCGGAATAGATGATAGTTTGGCTTCATATTTAATATTATATCATGTTGATTCCCTGCCGTCGTCGCCTCGGCTTCCACGTGTCAGATGAATGGGAACCATCTGGGTATTTTTACAATTACCCCCTCGACTGTCTAAGGAAGGCACCTATTTAAAGAGACCAAATATCGTATACCATTCCACTCCACACGGAAAATCCTCAGAGCTTTGCCACGGAAAATTTCCAAACATGGTTGGCGTTCCTAGCTCCTCCTCGCGCCCTCATGGCCCTCAAACGGGCGATTGGGAAAGTTACTTAGTTTCCCATGCACACCTGAGTAAACTTCAGGCGTAGGGGTATCTCCCTCCCGCGGATCTAGTCCCCGTCCGGGCTGGATTAACTTCTATTGACGGCCAAGACCTGGCGGAAAATTTCCCCAATCCTTCCAAAGAAGAGCGGGTGTCCTTTGTCTCCTTCCTCCTAAGAGGCGTAGGATTTCGTATCCACCCTTTCCTCAAGGGGTTTCTGTAGTTCTATGGTCTCTAGCTCCACGACCTTACGTGGGGGTCTATCTTGCACATTGCGGGCTTCATCGCTCTTTGTGAGTTGTTTTTTTTGGCTATGAGGCTCATTTTGAGCTATGGCGAAAATTCTTCTGCCTTGTCCCTCACTCCCAGAAGGGATCTATATTCGAGGTAGGCAGTGCCGAAGTGTGGTGTATAACAGGGACAGGTTATCTGTCCGGTACTCCGAAGTAGGCATCCAAAGAGTAGCCCTCGGAGTGGTTTTATATTGAAGACATGTTATCTGTCCGGTACTCCGAAGTAGGCATCCAAAGAGTAGCCCTCGGAGTGGTTTTATATTGAAGACGTTGTCCTTCCGGGCCCAATCCAGCAAGGCCTTCCCGAATACTCCAGTGCTCCTTTAAAGAAGCGTTTCAACTGGTGTCTCCGCGGCCTCAAGGAGGAAGACATTGCGGAGATCAAAAGACTAGTAAGCAAGATCAGATTACTTGCCCACCTCGAGCTGACAATAATTGAAGTGATGGCGATCTTAATAACGCGATGCGTGCAGTCGCTTCAGGCCAGAGGGTTTCCTATGTGGCACTATAATGGCCAGGATGATGCCTCACGCCGTCTACGCCAGGGTCCGGACAACCCTACCACCCTGGCCGCCATCCTAGCTGATCTCTACAAAGAGAGAAGAAGGACTTTCTTCGCTTGAAGTGTCGGGAAGGTTTCTCTATGTATAACCCCATCGACTGGGTAAGCCTTTCTCTCATCGCTAGTTTCGCTTGATTTTTATTTTGAGATATATTAACCAAACTGAATTCAGTTATTTCCAATAGGAGTGAAGGAAGGTGGTCGAAGGGATTCATAGTCCCATCCCATAGCCAGAGGGCCATATTCGAGACATGGATCCCGGATTTGAAGAAGATCCGGACATAGGCATAAACCGTAAAGATGGAGTATTTTACCAAGCCAGCCATGATGGTACCAAAGTGGCTATTATAGCTGATTATCCTGGTCTTCTTCCTTCCTCCCACGTAAGTACCCAGGAGACACCTCTTCAAAGAGAATATTCCCGGCGCGCCTCACCCACCGCACTATCTCATGCTCAAAAGGGGCGACGCTCATCACGCCCTACTGCATCAAGAGTGTCTTCCAAAAAGGCGATGCCTGCGCAGGGCGGGTCTCTGAAGCGAAAGGGGACCGAAGACACCATCGAACCTCCTCCTTTATCGAAGAGGTACGACTTCTTAACATATGCCTGGTGGCGGAGCCGGATCATAATTTTCTGCTTCATTTCTCCTTTTTAGGAAGAGCATACGCCGGACTGTGTCCGGTGATCCTGCTGGTCATGCTCCGACCAATCTGGCACCGGGCCCATCCGCAAGGACTAGGGTCGATACGGGTGTAACGCTGGATTGTCCTCTTCAAGAGGATTCAGATGAGGTATCTGTTACCAATTCTGAAGTGGAAAGCGCAATGAATCATCGGCGGTGAAAAGCAGCCATGTGTGACCCAGCTTTTACTGAGGAGGCATTTAACGCTTTCAGTTCTACGGATCCGTATATCCGAGCCGCTCGAGACGGACTTGCCGGATCCACTCGCCAACTTTCCAAGGATATGCGGGTGAGTGTTAATTCAATGTTCATATGCCAGTAGCCCCCGAGACTTAAAGAAGTTGGCCCAACTGATTTGAGGATCATTGTGTTTTTAGGTACTCAAGGAAAAGAATAACGTATTATCCAAGGAGCTGGTAGAATGTCGGACCAAGCTTAATGCTATCACAACCGAATTGGAAGATTCAAAGAAGTCCAAGAAGGGCTCTGATGGTAAGAACAAAAGCGTCCGGATAGTATGGTCCTGTGCCAATCAATGATCTTTAAGTATACATTGTTTGAACTGCAGCAACAGGACCAACAAACCAACTGGAGGAAAAGTTAAGGGCTGCTCTGGCGAAAAAGGAACAAGCCGAGGGTCAAACCATTGTTGGTCAATGTGTTCTAACATGGACCATAGAGGAGAAAAACGAACTGCAGGATACAAATATCAAGCAAGCCAAGGAGCTAACGGACGTATGAGCCCAACTCTCGAATGCCTTAAAAGAGAACAAGAAGCTTAAAGGCGGCATATTTAGTATCACCTTGAACCTAGCTTTCATTATAGTCCCTTGATTTGGAGTTTTTTTACGAAACTATTCCTGCAGGCTTGTTAACTGGGCGGCCCGAAGGAGAGGTGTCCGGATTTCAAGGTGACCTGCTGCAAGAGCTCTCCAAGGTACACGAGCGAGCTCAAGAAGCCATGAAGAATATGGCCAAGGCTTTATGGGCAGGAGATTCTCCTCCAGAAATTATGGAGGAACTAGCGAGTTTATTCAAAGGGGCTCGCCGCCGCTTTGAATTATGGAAAGCATCAGCATGTCGATAAGGTGCTCGAGAAGCCTGGGCTATGGTGAAGACACGCTACACCAGACTTGACCCGAACCATATGGCTCAGGTTGGACCTCGAGGGCCTGACGGACTAGAAATCCCTGTAAGCTTGGTATACGACCAAGTAAAGATAGCCGCCAAGTATTCTCAACAATACTGTAAATTAGACAGTCTTATAGATGGTATAGATGAAGAGTAGGCGTTTGATTCTATAACAATGTACTTTATCATCAAACGTATCTCCTGCCAGATTTAATTGAAAGATTGTCATGGTAGACCTTCGCTTTGACCTCCGAAAACCCAAGGGCTGGAGTGTTTTCGAATACTACACCTGTGATAAACACGTGGTATGTTCGGGAACCAGGCAATCCAGTCATATTTGCTTAAACAGACAAACTATGTTTGGGGAGTTACGTTATATTACTATTTAACGTAAGAAACATCTTCCAGAGAGAATAGTTCCGTTAAGGGTTCCTTTCCCTCGGTCAGCATGCATATGTACGCGTGCCTAGGCTTTGATCCTTAAAAGATAGGATTATAGGAAGCCTTATCCTATCAGATTTTAAAGTTTATGCGCTTAAAAGCGGTACATCATTTATCCGCCGACCAATGATTCCCTTGAGAACGCTAGCTTTCGGCTTCACCCGTCTGATGCACAGGTCCGGATTACCCGGTTGTAACAATCGCGGAGGTGCTCCCTTTACACCCTAGCCGAACAATCGGGAACGTAGGGTATAAACACAGGAGCCAGGCAACCCAGCTTGGCAAAAACTTAAGTCGTAAAGGTGCATATAATGGCAAGGAGACTGTATGAAACATGCGACATAAGTATTGTAAGCAATATGCTTTTTAATAATGGGGCTTCGTAATAGAAGCCCCCAAGTATTTGGGGTATGTACATTTGAGGATGCTCTTGTTGGGGAACGTAGTATTTCAAAAACATTCCTACGATCATGCAAGATCTATCTAGGAGAAGCATAGCAAGGAGCGGGGAGAGTGTGTCCACGTACCCTCGTAGACCGAAAGCGGAAGCGTTTAGTAATGCGGTTGATGTAGTCGAACGTCTTCACGATCCAACCGATCCAAGTACCGAACATATGGCACCTCCGTGTTCAGCACACGTTAACCATGATAACGTCCCTTGAGTTCATGATCCAGTTGAGGACGAGGGAGGGTTTCGTCAGCATGACGGCGCGGTGACGGTGATGATGAAGTTGCCGGCGCAGGGCTTCGCCTAAGAACTACAACGATATGACCGAGGTGTGTAACTGTGGAGGGGGGCACCGCACACGGCTAAAAGATTGGCTTGTTGTGTCCTTGGGGTGCCCCCTGCCCACGTATATAAAGGAGGGAGGGAGAGAGACTGGCCTCCTAGGGCGCGCCAAGTGTTGGGAGTCCTACTAGGACTTCCAAGTCCTAGTAGGAAACCCTTTCCTATTCAGAGTAAGAGAGAAGGAAAGAGGGAAAGAGAGAGGGAGTAGGAAAGGGCAAGGGGGCGCCGCCCCTTCCCCTAGTCCAATTCAGACCCATGGGGGGCGCGCGCCACCTCCCCTTGGCTTGCCTCCTCCTCTTCCCGTATGGCCCAATAAGGCCCATTACTTCTCCCGGTGAATTCCCGTAACTCCCTGGTACTCCAAAAAATACCCGGATCACTCGGAACATTTCCGATGTTCGAATATAGCCTTCCAATATATGAATCTTTACCTCTCAACCATTTCGAGACTCTTCATCATGTCTGTAATCTCATCCGGGACTCCGAACAAACTTCGGTCATCAAATCACATAACTCATAATACAAATCGTCATCGAACGTTAAGCGTGCGGACCCTACGGGTTCGAGAATTATGTAGACATGACCGAGACACATCCCCGGTCAATAACCAATAGTGGAAACTGGATGCTCATATTGGCTCCTACATATTCTACGAATATCTTTATCGGTCAAACCGCATAACAACATACGTTGTTCCCTTTGTCATCGGTATGTTACTTGCCCGAGATTCGATCGTCGGTATCTTCATACCTAGTTCAATCTCATTACCGGCAAGTCACTTTACTTGTTTCGTAATACATCATCTCGTGACTAACTCATTAGTCATTTGCTTGCAAGGCTTATTATGATGTGCATTACCGAGAGGGCCCAGAGATACATCTCCGATACTCGGAGGAGTGACAAATCCTATTCTCGATCTATGCCAACACCACAAACACCTTCGGAGACACTTGTAGAGCATCTTTATAATCACCCAGTTATGTTGTGACGTTTGATAGCACACAAGGTGTTCCTCCGGCATTCGGGAGTTGCATAATCTCATAGTCAGAGGAACATGTATAAGTCATGAAGAAAGCAATAGCAATAAAACTAAACGATCATTATGCTAAGCTAACGGATGGGTCTTGTCCATCACATCATTCTCCTAATGATGTGATCTCGTTCATCAATTGACAACACATGTCTATGGTCGGGAAACATAACAATCTTTGAGTAACGAGCTAGTCTAGTAGAGGCATACTAGGGACACTCTATTTTGTCTATGTATTCACACATGTACTGAGTTTCCGGTTAATACAATTCTAGCATGAATAATAAACATTTATCATGATATAAGGAAATATAAATAACAACTTTATTATTGCCTCTAGGGCATATTTCCTTCAGTCTCCCATGTGCAAAACTGTCTTATACCCGTACTAAGCAAAATAAGAAGCATAATAAGATAAACATCACATGCAATCAAAATACGTAACATGATATGGCCATCATCATCTTGTGCTTTTGATGTCCATCTCGAAAGCATCAACATGATCTCCATCGTCACCGGCTTGACACCATGATCTTCATCGTAGCGTCATGGTCGTCTCGCCAACTATTGCTTCTACTACTATCGCTAACTCATAGTGATAAAGTAAAGCAATTACATAACGGTCGCAATACAATAAGTAGACAACCATAAGGCTCATGTCGGTTGCCGATAATTTACAAAACATGATCATCTCATACAACAACGTATAACTCATCACTTCTTGACCATATCACATCACAACATGCCCTGTAAAAAAAGTTAGACGTCCTCTACTTTGTTGTTGCAAGTTTTACGTTGCTGCTACGGGCTTCTAGTAAGAACCGTTCTTACCTACGCATCAAAACCACAACGATTTTTCATCAACTGTGAAGTTTTAACCTTCAGCAAGGACCGGCCATAGTCACACTCAATTCAACTAAAGTTGGAGAAACTGACACCCGCCAGCCACCTGTGTGCAAAGCACGTCGGTAGAACCAGTCTCATGAACGCGGTCATATAATGTCGGTCCGGGCCGCTTCATCCAACAATACCGCTGAATCAAAGTATGACATTGGTGGTAAGCAGTATGACTATTATCGCCCACAACTCTTTGAGTTCAACTCGTGCATATCATCTACGCATAGACCTGGCTCATGATGCCACTATTGGGGAACATAGTATTTCAAAAAAATCCTACGATCACGCAAGATCTATCTAGGAGAAGCATAGCAACGAGCGGGGAGAGTGTGTCCACGTACCCTCGTAGACCGAGAGCGGAAGCGTTTAGTAGCACGGTTGATGTAGTCGAACGTCTTCACGATCCAACCAATCCAAGTACCGAACGTATGCTACCTCTTGAGCATGCGTTGGTTTTCCCTTGAAGAGAAAAGGGTGATGTAGCAAAGTAGTGTAAGTATTTCCCTTAGTTTTTGAGAACCAAGGTATCAATCTAGTAGGAGACTACACGCAAGTCCCTTGTACCTGCACAAACAAATAAGAACCTTGCAACCAACGCGATAAAGGGGTTGTCAATCCCTTCACAGCCACTTGCAAAAGTGAGATCTGATAGAGATAATAAGATAAATATTTTTGATATTTTTGTTTTATAGATTGAAAAGTAAAGATTGCAAAATAAAAGAACAGTAAAGATAACCAGTAGATGGAAGATTAATACGATGGAAGATAGACCCAGGGGCCATAGGTTTCACTAGTGGCTTCTCTCATGATTGCATATTCTATGGTGGGTGAACAAATTACTATCGAGCAATTGATAGAAGAGCGCATAGTTATGAGAATATCTAGGCATGATCATGTATATAGGCATCACGTCCATGACAAGTAGACCAAAATGATTCTGCATCTACTACTATTACTCCACACATCGACCGCTATCCAGCATGCATCTAGAGTATTAAGTTCATAAGAACAGAGTAACGCCTTTAAGCAAGATGACATGATGTAGAGGGATAAACACATGCAATATGATATAAACCCCATCTTTTTATCCTTGATGGTAACAATGCAATACGTGCCTTGCTGCCCCTGCTGTCACTGGGAAAGGACACCGCAAGATTGAACCCAAAGCTAAGCACTTCTCCCATTGCAAGAAAGATCAATCCAGTAGGCCAAACCAAACTGATAATTCAAAGAGACTTGCAAAGATATTTTAATCATGCATATAAGAATTCATAGAAGAATCAAATATTGTTCATAGATAATCTTGATCATAAACCCACAATTCATCGGATCTCGACAAACACACCGCAAAAAGAATTCCATCGAATAGATCTCCAAGAAGATCGAGGAGAACTTTGTATTGAGATCCAAAGAGAAAGAAGAAGGCATCTAGCTAATAACTATGGACCCGAAGGTCTGTAGTAAACTACTCACAACTCATCGGAGAGGCTATGGTGTTGATGTAGAAGCCCTCCTTGATCGATTCCGCCTCCGGTGGAGCTCCGAAACAAGCCCAAAGATGGGTTCTCACGGGTACAGAAGGTTGCGGCGGTGGAAATAGGGTTTCGTGGTGCTCGGATGTTTTCAGGGTATATGTGTATATATAGGACGAAGAAGTATGTCGGTGGAGCTACGAGGGGCCCACGAGGGTGGGGGCGCCCTACCCCCCCCCCCAGGCGCACCCTCCTGCCTCGTGGCCATCTCGTGGCTTCCCTGGCATGTGCTCCAAGTCTTCTGGGTTGCGTTTGTTCCAAAAACAATCCTCCCGAAGGTTTCATTCCATTTGGACTCCGCTTGATATCCCTTTTCTGCGAAACACTGAAATAAGCAAAAAACAGCAATTTGCACTGGGCCTTGGGTTAGTAGGTTAGTCCCAAAAATAATATAAAAGTGTATAATAAAGCCCATTAAACATCCAAAACAGATAATATAATAGCATGGAACAATCAAAAATTGTAGATACGTTGGAGATGTATCAACGTACGGCACCTTCGTGTTCAGCACACGTTCAGTACGATGACGTCCCTCGAGCTCTTGATCCAGTTGAGGACGAGGGAGAGTTTCGTCAGCACGACGGCGTGGTGACAGTGATGATGAAGTTACCGGTGTAGGGCTTCGCCTAAGCACTACAATGGTATGACTGAGGTGTGTAACTATGGAGGGGGCACCGCACACGGCTAAAAGATTGGCTTGTTGTGTCTTTGGGGTGCCCCCTACCCATGTATATAAAGGAGGGAGGGAGAGAGGCCGGCCTCCTAGGGCGCGCCAAGAGTAGGGAGTCCTACTAGGACTTCCAAGTCCTAGTAGGAAACCCTTTCCTATTTGGAGTAAGAGAGAAAGAAAGAGGGAAAGAGAGAGGGAGTAGGAAAGGGCAAGGGGGCGCCGCCCCCTTCCCCTAGTCCAATTCGGACCAATTGGGGGCGCACGCCACCTCCCCTTGGCCTGCCTCCTCCTCTTCCCGTATGGCCCAATAAGGCCCGTTACTTCTCCCGGTGAATTCTCGTAACTCCCCGGTACTCCGAAAAATACCCGAATCACTCGGAACCTTTCCAATGTCCGAATATAGCCTCCCAATATATGAATATTTACCTCTCGACCATTTAAAGACTCTTCGTCATGTCCGTGATCTCATCCGGGACTCCGAACAAACTTCGGTCATCAAATCACATAACTCATAATACAAATCATCATCGAACGTTAAGCGTGCGGACCCTACGGGTTCAAGAACTATGTAGACATGACCGAGACACATCTCCGATCAATAACCAATAGCAGAACCTGGATGCTCATATTGGCTCCTACATATTCTATGAAATCTTTATCGGTCAAACCGCATAACAACATACGTTTTTCCCTTTGTCATCGATATGTTACTTGCCTGAGATTCGATCGTCGGTATCTTCATACCTAGTTCAATATCGTTACTGGCAAGTATCTTTACTCGTTCCGTAATTCATCATCTCATGACTAACTCATTAGTCATTTGCTTGCAAGGCTTATTATGATGTGCATTACTGAGAGGGCCCAAAGATACCTCTTCGATACTCAATGTGACAAATCCTATTCTCGATCTATGCCAACACCACAAACACCTTCGAAGACACCTGTAGAGCATCTTTATAATCACCCAGTTACGTTGTTACATTTGATAGCACACAAGGTGTTCCTCGGTATTCGGGAGTTGCATAATCTCAAGTCAGAGGAACATGTATAAGTCATGAAGAAAGCAATAGCAATAAAACTAAATGATCATTATGCTAAGCTAACGGATGGGTCTTGTCCATCACATCATTCTCCTAATGATGTGATCCCATTAGTCAAATGACAACACATGTCTATGGTCAGGAAACATAACCATCTTTGATTAACGAGCTAGTCTAGTAGAGGCATACTAGGGACACTCTGTTATGTCTATGTATTCACACATGTACTAAGTTTCCGGTTAATACAATTTTAGCATGAATAATAAACATTTATCATGATATAAGGAAATATAAATAACAACTTTATTATTGCCTCTAGGGCATTTTTCCTTCAGCTCTACCCTGTGATAGTTCAGTTGAGCCGAATACTTGTCAATAAAAAATAAGAAGAGGAGAACTTAGAATAAAACCAAGGGATAAGACCTAGACTGAAAAATAAAAAAAGGTGCTACCGAACTATCCGTAGAATCGCCGAAGCCTGTAAGCGTTCCATGGGTTCGGCTCAAGGCAATTGTCTGATGCGTTTCGAAGGCGATAGGCTCCACCGGTGAGTACTTCATCAACGATGAAGGAGTCCTCCCATCTTGGTTTGAGCTTGTCCTTTTTCTTCTCCGGGAGGCGTAAAACGAGTTCGCCAACATTATATGTCTTGGCCCGCACTTCTCTACTTTGGTATCGCCTGGCCTGTTGTTGATAAAATGCAGAACGGGCCTGCACGATATCGTGCTCCTCTTCAAGGCCGTCTAGGTCATCCTGCCGATCGAGCTCGGCCTCTCGCTCTTCATACATGCGCACTCGAGGCAAGTCATGAATAATATCGCAGGGAAAAACAGCCTCTGTGCCGTACACCATGAAAAAAGGTGTGTATCCGGTTGTCCAGTTAGGTGTGGTCCGCAGCCCCCAGAGTACGGAGTCGAACTCCTCCACCTAGTGTTTATCTAACTCATGTAGGGAGCGCACTAGTCAGGGTTTAATGCCGCTCATTATCAAGCATTGGCTCTTTCGACTTGACCATTTGTTTGAGGATGGTACATAGAGGCGTAACTATGACAGCCTGGATTTTTGCCCCTCTCTTTTTCCGGACTTATCTTCTCTCTGTTTCCGAACCTGATTTCTGTTTTGCTTTGTGGGTTTTGGGATCATTTCAGATGGACTTGTCACTTGGTCCTATCCTTGACTTTCAGCCAAGTGGCCTATCTCAACATTTCTTCTCTGTTAAAACCCGAAAACCACCCTAGGAATATTTTCCATAAAGGAAAAATATTCATTTTCTCTTCATAAGCCTACTTTGGAGACTAGTTCTCCAAAGCAACCCTCATTTTTCTTGCTCCAAAAATCCTGAGATAATTCCTGAATTTTCTTAGGACCTTGGCACACCTTCCCACCCAAAAATATTGCATTACTTTTTGTAATATTTTTGCTATAGAAAATCATTTCTATTCTGGACCAGAAATGCACTTTGTACAGCAAGTGCATTTTTTCTTGAGTGTTTGGCCTTGATCTTTCTTGAGCTTAAACACCCTCCTAAGAAACCCTAAACCCCATGAGATCAGCCCTAATGGCCTTCTAGAAGCTTGATTAAATCGGCGACCAAGTTTCTGGTCAGAAACTTGCCAACTAGGTTTAGTCACATCCTATCGGCCTGGGCACGAGCCATCACCTCTCTTAGACCTAACGTTGCACGGTCGATAGTGTAGACATGGTTTGACAACACCGGAGCATCATTTTTCCCATGCCAGGGCGGTGACCGCGTGAAGACACGGTGTCTGGCATGCAGTTGACGCGCAGTGGGTGGTGCCTTCTCCTCTGTTGCGCGTGTGATCGATCCAGAGCTTGTCGACGACTGCCGCGCCGCGCCACCACCCCCGACCCATCACCCTTGACTACTCCCTGGCGCTCGACGACTCCGGAGCCACCGCAGCAAGACCGGGCACGTCATGGCCAAAACACCACAGTGTGCGTGCGCTTGTCCCTTTCCCCCACCGCCTCTTGTGCTCGTCCACGAGTGTAGGCATGCTCCAGAGTCC
>LR738710.1:624956958-624971211 GCA_902687465.1 Secale cereale | reverse complement strand
GTTGGAGCCTCTCGTCGACGTTCGCCGCGTGTCCAGAGCACTCCAGTGGCGACACGTCCCCCCTCTTGCCCCGGTTATATATAGCCCCCTCCTCGCTTCACTAGTCGTTCACCACTCCACACCAACCCCACGAGCATGTAGACAGGCCAAAGCTCAGTCGGGCAGGCCTGTGGCCGTCGCCCTGACCCGAGAACTCCGGTGACATCCTCCGTCCAGCAGCCGCACCCCAGTGCCTCCCGAGCTCAAGCAACTGCTAGGGCGGGGCATTGGGAGGTTAGTAGGGCTTCTTGGACTGCGCCAAGCCCTCGAAGCCGCCTCTAACCGTCGTCTCCTTCCCCTCCAGCGAACTCCGTCTGCCACTGTAGCTTGCGAGCTAAACCATGGGCAACTCCGACCACCCCAAGCCAATCCACAGGTACGAGCAGGTGCGCCTAGAGCCCCGCTTCAATCCTATCCCTCTAGCTTAGCCCCAAACCCCCTTGTTGCCGACGTGCGTGATACGTCCATTTTGCATCATGCTTATATGTTGATATTTATTGCATTATAGCATGTTCTTATATATTTTGTCACAATCCTTACGCCTTTTCTCTCTTATTTTTACAAGGTTTACATGAAGAGGGAGAATGCCGGCAGCTGGAATTCTGGGCTGGAAAAGGAGCAAACTCTGGAAACCTATTCTGCACAACTCCAAAAGCCCTGAAACTCAACAGAACATCGTTTCGGAAAATATAAAAAATATCTGGCGAAAGAAACCCACGAGGGGGGCCACCGGCTGTCCACAAGGGTGGGGGGCGCGCCCCCCTTCCCAGGGCGCGCCCCCTGCCTCGTGGGCTAGCCGGCAGGCCCCCGGTGCCCATCTTCTCCTATATGAGGTGTTTTGACCTGGAAAAAATCATAAGGAGGCTTTCGGGACCAGACGCCGCCGTCTCGAGGCGGAACCGAGGCGGAAACCAATCTAGGGCTCCGGCGGAGCTGTTCTGCCGGGGATACTTCCCTCCGGGAGGGGGGAATCGTCACCGCCGTCATAACCAACAACTCTCACATCTTGGGGAGGGCTATCTTCATCAACATCTTCACCAGCACCATCTCCTCTCAAACCCTAGTTCATCTCTTGTATTGAATCTTTGTACCCAAACCTCAGATTGGTACCTGTGGGTTGCTAGTAGTGTTGATTACTCCTTGTAGTTGATGCTAGTTGGTTTATTTGGTGGAAGATCATATGTTCAGATCCATTATGCATATTATTGCCCCTCTGATCATGAACAATATTATGTCTTGTGAGTAGTTACTTTGGTTCCTGAGGACATGGGAGAAGTCTTGCTATTAGTAGTCATGTGAATTTGGTCTTCGTTCGATATTTTGATGAGATGTATGTTGTCTCTCCTCTAGTGGTGTCATGTGAACGTCGACTACATGACACTTCACCATTATTTGGGCCTGGAGGAAGGCATTGGGAAGTAATAAGTAGATGATGGGTTGCTAGAGTGACAGAAGCTTAAACCCTAGTTTATGCGTTGCTTCGTAAGGGGATGATTTGGATCCCTATGTTTCAGGCTATGGTTAGGTTTACCTTAATACTTCTTTTGTAGTTGCGGATGCTTGCATTAGAGGTTAATCATAAGTGTGAGGCTTGTCCAAGTAAGGGCAGCACCCAAGCACCGGTCCACCCACATACCAAATTATCAAAGTACCGAACGCGAATCAGATGATCGTGATGAAAATTAGCTTCACGATACTTCCCATGTGTCCTCGGGAGCGCTTTTCTTTATATAAGAGTTTGTCCAGGCTTGTCCTTTGCTACAAAAAGGATTGGGCCACCTTGGTGCCCCTTATTTACTTTTACCTTTTGTCACTTGCTAACAATTACCCTGTCACAAAACTACCTGTTACCTATAATTTCAGTGCTAGCAGAAAATACCTTACTGAAAATTGCATATCATTTCCTTCTGCTCCTCGTTGGGTTCGACACTCTTAATTATCGAAAAGACTACGATAGATCCCCTACACTTGTGGGTCATCAAGACTCTTTTCTGGCGCCGTTGCCGGGGAGTGAAGCGCCTTTGGTAAGTAGAATTTGGTAAGGAAAAATTTATATAGTGTGCTGAAATTTATTGTCACTTGTTACTATGGCTCAAAAACCTTTGAGGGGCTTGTACGGGGTATCTTCACCCCGAGCAGAAGAGCAAAGAGTTGCTCCTCAACCTATTGCACCTATTGAAAATGTTTGCTTTGAGATTCCTTCGGGTATGATAGAGAAACTGCTTGAAAATCCCTTTACAGGAGACGAAACACTGCATACCGACTTACAACTAATCTATGTGGATGAAGTTTGTGGATTGTTTAAGCTTTCAGGTATGCCCAAGGATGTTACCAATAAGAAGGTCTTCCCTTTATCTTTGAAGGGAGATTCATTGACATGGTTTAGGCTATTCGATGATATGGGATCATGGAACTATAATCGTCTGAAGTTAGAATTTCATCAGAAGTTCTACCCTATGCACCAGGTTCATCGTGATCATAATTATATTTATAATTTCTGGCCTCGCGAAGGAGAAAGCATCGCTCAAGCTTGGGGGAGGCTTAAGTCAATGTTATATTCATGCCCCAATCATGAGCTCTCAAGAGAAATGATCATTCAAAAATTTTATGATCGGCTTTCTCATAATAATCGCTCCATGCTCGATACTTCTTGCTCTGGCTCTTATATGATGAAGACTATTGACTTCAAATGGGATTTATTGGAAAGAATTAAACGCAACTCTGAAGATTGGGATCTCGACGAAGGTAAGGAGTCAGGTATGACCCCTAAGTTTGATGGTGTTAAAGCTTTTGTGGAAACCGATATTTTCCATGAGTTTAGCACTAAATATGGACTTGACTATGAGATAGTAGCTTCTTTCTCTGAATCCTTTGCTACTCATGTTGATCTCCCCAAGGAGAAGTGGTTTAAATACCATCCTCCTATTGAAGTAAAAGTAGTTGAACCTATTAAAGTTGAAGAAAAAACTATCACTTATAATGTTGATCCTGTTATTCCTACCGCTTATATTTAGAAACCACCTTTCCCTGTTAGCATAAAGGATCATGCTCAAGCTTCAACTGTAATTCGTAAGAGTAATACTAGAACACCTACACCCTCTGAGCAAATTAAAGTTGAACCTAGTGTTGCTATGGTTAAGGACCTCTTGGTAGAAGATTTAGATGGACATGTTATTTACCTCTAAGAAGAATCTGCTAGAATAGCCAAACCCAATGCTAGGAATAAACATAAACTGGTTGTAGGCTTGTCTATTATCTCTGTCAAGATAGGAGATCATTGCTATCATGGTTTATGTGACGTAGGTGCTAGTGCGAGTATTATCCCTTTTGATTTGTACAACGAAATTATGCATGATACTGCACCTGTTGAGTTAGAAGGGATTAATGTTACTATTAAGCTCGCTAATAGAGACACTATTTCACCAGTTGGGATCATTAGAGATATTGAAGTCTTGTGTGGGAAGGTTAAATACCCTGCTGATTTTCTTGTTCTTAATTCCCCACAAGATGCATTATGTCCCATTATATTTGGTAGACCCTTCTTGAATACTGTTAATGCCAAGATAGACTACATGAACGGTATTGTTACTGTTGGATTAGGGGATACGTCTCATGATTTTAACTTTGCTAAATTTCGTAGACAACCCCTTGAAAAGACACCACCCAGTAAAGATGAAATTATTGGTCTTGCTTCTATTGTCGTGCCCCCTAATGACCCTTTAGAACAATACTTGCTAGACCATGAAAATGATATGCATATGAATGAGAGAAGGGAAATAGATGAAATATTCCTTACACAGGGACCCGTATTGAAAAACAACTTGCCTGTTGAAATCCTAGGGGATCCTCCTCCACCCAAGGGTGGTCCCGTGTTTGAACTTAAACCTTTGCCTAATAATCTTAAGTATGTTTATCTTGATGAAAAGAAGATATATCCTGTTATTATTAGTGCTAACCTTTTAGAGCAGGAAGAAGAAAAATTATTGAAAACTCTGAAGAAGCACCGTGCTGCTATTGGATATACTCTGGATGATCTTAAGGGCATTAGTCCCACCATATGACACAAGATAAAATTGGAAGAAAATGCTAAACCAGTTATTGATCATCAGTGACAGTTAAATCCTAAGATGAAGGAAGTGGTAAGGAAGAAAATACTAAAGCTCCTAGAAGCAGGTATTATCTATCCAGTTGTTGATAGCCAGTGGGTAAGTCATGTCCATTGTGTTCCTAAGAAAGGAGGTATGACTGTTGTCCCTAATGATAAAGATGAATTGATCCCGCAAAGAATAGTTACAGTTTATAGGATGGTAATTGATTTTCGTAAGTTAAATAAAGCTACTAAGAAAGATCATGACCCCTTGCCATTTATTGATCAAATGCTAGAAAGGTTATCCAAACATACTCATTTCTGCTTTCTAGATGGTTATTCTGGTTTCTCTCAAATACATGTGTCAAAAGGGGATCAAGAGAAGACCACTTTTACTTGGCCTTTCGATACCTTTGCTTATAGACGTATGCCTTTTGGTTTATGTAATGCACCTGCTACCTTTCAAAGATGCATGATGGCTATATTTTCTGATTTTTGTGAAAAGATTGTTGAGGTTTTCATGGATGATTTCTCCGTTTACGGAACTTCTTTTGATGATTGCTTAAGCAACCTTGATCTAGTTTTGCAGAGATGTGAAGACACTAATCTTGTCTTGAATTGGGAGAAGTACCACTTTATGGTTAACAAAGGCATCGTCTTGGGACATAAAATTTCTGAGAGAGGTACTGAGGTTGACAAAGCTAAAGTTGATGCTATTGAAAAGATGACATGCCCTAAGGACATCAAAGGTATACGAAGCTTCCTTGGTCATGCCGGGTTTTATAGGAGGTTCATAAAGGACTTCTCCAAAATCTCCAGGCCTCTTAATAATCTCTTACAAAAAGATATTCCTTTTGTCTTTGATGATGATTGTCTAGAAGCATTTGAAATACTTAAGAAAGCATTGATCTCTGCACCTATTGTCCAGCCTCCTGACTGGAATTTACCCTTTGAAATTATGTGTGATGCTAGTGATTATGCTGTAGGAGCTGATTTAGGGCAAAGAGTTGATAAGAAATTGAATGTTATCCAATATGCTAGTAAAACTCTAGATAGTGCCCAAAGAAATTATGCTACCACTAAGAAAGAATTTTTAGCAGTTGTATTTGCTTGTGATAAGTTTAGACCCTATATCATTGATTCTAAAGTAACCATTCACACTGATCATGCTGCTAACAAATACCTTATGGGAAAGAAAGATGCTAATCCTAGACTTATTAGATGGGTTCTCTTGCTGCAAGAATTTGACTTGCATATTATTGATAGAAAAGGAGCTGAGAACCCCGTAGCAGATAACTTGTCTAGGTTAGAGAATATACTTGATGACCCACAACCTATTGATGATAGCTTTCCGGATGAACAACTAGCTGTCATAAATACTTCTCGTACTACTCCATGGTATGCTGATCATGCTAATTATATTGTTGCTAAGTTTATACCTCCTAGCTTCACATACCAGCAAAAGAAAAAGTTCTTCTATGATTTGAGGCATTACTTCTGGGATGACCCACACCTTTATAAAGAAGGAGTAGATGGTATTATTAGACATTGTGTACCTGAGCATGAACAGGAACAGATCCTACGCAAGTGCCACTCCGAAGCTTATGGAGGACACCATGCGGGAGATAGAACTGCACACAAGGTATTGCAATCCAGTTTTTATTGGCCTACTCTCTTCGAGGATGCATGTAAGTTTGTCTTATCTTGTGATGAATGTCAAAGAATTGGTAATATTAGTAGACGTCAAGAAATGCCTATGAATTATTCACTTGTTATTGAACCATTTGATGTTTGGGGCTTTGATTATATGGGACCTTTTCCTGCCTCTAATGGGTACACACATATTTTAGTTGCTGTTGATTACGTTACTAAGTGGGTAGAAGCTATTCCAACTAGTAGCGCTGATCATAACACCTCTATTAAGATGCTTAAAGAAGTTATATTTCCGAGGTTTGGAGTTTCTAGATATCTAATGACTGATTGTGGTTCACACTTTATTCATGGTGCTTTCCGTAAGATGCTTGCTAAGTATGATGTCAACCATAGAATTGCATCCCCTTATCACCCACTAACTAGTGGTCAAGTAGAACTAAGTAATAGGGAGTTGAAATTAATCTTGCAAAAGACAGTTAATAGGTCTAGGAAGAATTGGTCCAAGAAACTAGATGATGCATTATGGGCCTATAGAACTGCATACAAAAATCCTATGGGTATGTCTCCATATAAGATGGTATACGAAAAGGCTTGTCGCTTACCTCTTCAGCTAGAACATAAGGCATATTGGGCTATTAAAGAGCTCAACTATGATTTTAAACTTGCTGGTGAGAAGAGGCTATTTGACATTAGTTGTCTCGATGAATGGAGAACCCAGGCCTATGAGAATGTCAAACTGTTTAAAGAAAAAGTTAAGAGATGGCATGATAAAAGAATACAAAAGCGTGAGTTTAACGTAGGGGATTATGTCTTGCTATTCAACTCTCGTTTAAGATTTTTTGCAGGAAAACTTCTCTCCAAGTGGGAAGGACCTTACATTATCGAGGAGGTCTATCGCTCCGGTGCCATAAAAATCAACAACTTCGAAGGCACAAATCCGAAGGTGGTGAATGGCCAAAGAATCAAACATTATATCTCAGGTAATCCTATAAATGTTGAAACCAATATTATTGAACCGTAACCCCGGAGGAATACATAAGGGACACTTTCCAGAATGATTCAGCCTCCGAAAAGGAAGAGGTACGTGATATGGTAAGTAAACCGACTCCAAAACAGTTCTAAAGGTAATTTTCCCCGTTTTGGAATATTTAGAAAAATAGAAAAATAAACCGCAATCCAGAAGAGACACGAGGACTCCAGGAGGGTGGAGGGCGTGCCCCCTGCCTCGTGGGCACCCCGTGTGTCAGCCGGACTCCGTTTTCTTGTGGGATACTCCTTTTGATCGGTAAAAATTCATTATATATACTCCCAAAGGTTTTGACCTTTGTATCACGCAAAAATCCTCTGTTCTTGTTTAGAGCTCTTTTCTGTTAGGGTTTGCGGAGCCAGGCATCATGTCGTCTCCCTCCTCCAACAACGAAGGCAACGATGCTTGGCTAATGAAGATAGATCTGAAGAGGGAAGGACCCGAGGAGATCCACAAGGAGAAGAGGATCAAGATGGAGGTGGAAGATCCGGCTCCGCAACGGGAGAAGAAGACACCTCTAAATCCCTTCCTAACCTCTTTACCTCAAATGATCTAGAAGCTTTCAGGATGACTGAGTTAGCTCAGATTCGTAACAAGCATCTCACAAGTGAAAATATTTTGTTGAAGGATTACATTGCTGCTCTCAAAAGTATTATCCGCAATCTGGAAGATCTCCTACACTCGATATATGAGGATCCTCCGTCACTTCTTGCAACTCCATCATCACCACCCCCGAAGAAGGAGACATAATCATATGGGTATGGGCACTACCCTTGGCAACTGCCAAGCTTGGGGGAGTGACCCCGGTATCATATCACCATCACTCCTATCTTTACCGTTTTACTTAGTTCGATCCTTTTGGTAGTATCTTGATCTATTAGAATAAAAGTTAGCATGATCTAGTAGTGAGCTTTTGCCTTGTGAGCTTTACCCTTTGTAATTGAGTCCGTGAGCTATATAATAAAGATTAGTGTTGAGTCGAGGGCTTGATTTACTCACTTGGGTCGTGATAAAAAGAAAGAAAACATAAAGAGTATCAAAGAGATCATATCGATCTTGTGGGAAGTAATGACTTCACATACAAGAGTATGATAAATAAAAGTTGTTGGGAGGTGACAAACATAGTTTTGGTCATCGTTGCAATTAATAGGAAGTAATAAAAGAAGAGAGGCTTCACATACAAATATACTATCTTGGACATCTTTTATGATTATGAGCACTCATTAAAATATGACATGCTAAAGAGTTGATGTTGGACAAGGAAGACAACATAATGGATTATGTCTTCTTATATCCAAAATAAAGTATATTGTCATGGATCATCCAACATGTTGAGCTTCCCTTTCCCCCTCATGCTAGCCAAAACTCCTCGCACTAAGTAGAGATACTACTTGTGCTTCCATATGTCCTTAAACCCAGTTTTGTCATGAGAGTCCACCATACCTACCTATGTATTGAGAAAGATCCTTCCAAGTAAGTTGTCATGTTGCAAATCCGTTAAAATATGTATGATTTATTAGCGTGGGAGAAATTAGCTTTATACGATCTTGTGATATGGAAGTAATAAAAGCGACGGACTGCATAATAAAGGTCCTTATCACAAGTGGCAATATAAAGCGAAGTTCTTCTATGCTAAGACTTTGTGCATCCAACCATAAAAACACATGACAACATCTGCTTCCCTCTACGAAGGGCCTATCTGTTATTCCTATCTTATAAGTGTCAAGGTGAAATCCACCTTTCCTTTTTACATTTTATCCTTTGGCAAGCACATTGTGTTGGAAAGATCCTGACATATATACCCACTTGGATGTAAGTCTTCATATTCTATTACTGTTGACATTACCCTTGAGGTAAAAGGTTGGGAGGCAACACCATAAGCCCCTATCTTTCTCTGTGTCCGACTAAAACTCCATAAACATAAGTATTGCGTGAGTGTGAACAATTGTGAAAGACTATATGATAGTTGAGTATGTAGGCTTGCTGAAAAGCTCTTATATTGACTCTTTACGATATTACGATAAATTGCAATTGCTTCAATGGCCGAGATCAAAGTTTGTTAGTTTCCAATGAAGTTTATGATTCATACTTGATATTGTGGATGATTTGTTACTTTAGCATAAGAATCATATGACTATATTTAGTAAAGTTTCTGTTATGAGAATGATCATGATGCCCTCATGTCCGTATTTTCTATTTATCGACACCTCTATCTCTAAACATGTGTACATATTTTTCGATATCGGCTTTCGCTTGAGGACAAGCGAGGTCTAAGCTTGGGGGAGTTGATACGTCCATTTTGCATCATGCTTATATGTTGATATTTATTGCATTATGGGCTATTCTTATATGTTTTGTCACAATCCTTATGCCTTTTCTCTCTTATTTTTACAAGGTTTACATGAAGAGGGAGAATGCCGTCAGCTGGAATTCTGGGCTGGAAAAGGAGCAAACTCTGGAAACCTATTCTGCACAACTCCAAAAGCCTTGAAACTCAACAGAACATCATTTCGGAAAATATAAAAAATATCTGGCGAAAGAAACCCATGAGGGGGGCCACCGGCTGTCCACGAGGGTGGGGGGCGCGCCCCCCTTCCTAGGGCACACCCCCCTGCCTCGTGGGCCAGCCGGCAGGCCCCCGATGCCCATCTTCTCCTATATGAGGTGTTTTGACCTGGAAAAAAATCATAAGGAGGCTTTCGGGACCAGACGCCGCCGTCTCGAGGCGGAACCGAGGCGGAAACCAATCTAGGGCTCTGGCAGAGCTGTTCTGCCAGGGATACTTCCCTCTGGGAGGGGGTAATCGTCACCGTCGTCATCACCAACAACTCTCCCATCTTGGGGAGGGCTATCTTCATCAACATCTTCACCAACACCATCTCCTCTCAAACCCTACTCCATCTCTTGTATCCAATCTTTGTACCCAAACCTCAGATGGGTACCTGTGGGTTGCTAGTAGTGTTGATTACTCCTTGTAGTTGATGCTAGTTGGTTTATTTGGTGGAAGATCATATGTTCAGATCCATTATGCATATTAATACCCCTCTGATCATGAACAATATTATGTCTTGTGAGTAGTTACTTTGGTTCCTGAGGACATGGGAGAATTCTTGCTATTAGTAGTCATGTGAATTTGGTCTTCGTTCGATATTTTGATGAGATGTATGTTGTCTCTCCTCTAGTGGTGTCATGTGAACGTCGACTACATGACATTTCACCATTATTTGGTCCTACAGGAAGGCATTGGGAAGTAATAAGTAGATGATGGGTTGCTAGAGTGACAGAAGCTTAAACCCTAGTTTATGCGTTGCTTCGTAAGGGGCTGATTTGGATCCCTATGTTTTAGGCTATGGTTAGGTTTACCTTAATACTTCTTTTGTAGTTGCGGATGCTTGCATTAGAGGTTAATCATAAGTGGGAGGCTTGTCCAAGTAAGGGCAGCACCCAAGCACCGGTCCACCCACATACCAAATTATCAAAGTATCAAACGCGAATCAGATGATCGTGATGAAAACTAGCTTGACGATAATTCTCATGTGTCCTCGAGAGTGCTTTCTTTTATATAAGAGTTTGTCCAGGCTTGTCCTTTGCTACAAAAAGGATCGGGCCACCTTGCTGCACCTTATTTACTTTTACCTTTTGTCACTTGCTACCAATTACCCTATCACAAAACTATCCGTTACCTATAATTTCAGTGCTTGCTGAAAATACCTTACTGAAAACTGCCTATAATTTCCTTCTGCTCCTCGTTGGGTTCGACACTCTTACTTATCGAAAGGACTACGATACATCCCCTACACTTGTGGGTCATCAGTGCGCTCCAGCGAAGCTCCGCCCTCTCTTTCTCTCTCTCTCCTAACGCGCGGGACCCACCTGTCGGTCTCACCACTCGCGCCCGAAGCGGTACGAGTGGAGGCGTCTTTCTGATTTACGTCTTCGACGTCACCCTCATGTTTTTCAGAAATTTGACTAAACTTTGACCAGCCACCATTTCTAAACCATAAGTACAAATGATTTGATTCTTTTTGCATTGTATTAGTCTTAGAAAGCTCTAGCAGCACACCCAAGGGTGAAATTTTCCTTGCTGTCTAGAATTTTTGGTGAATTTCAGAATGCATTTTGATATTTGTTTTTGTGGTTTTAAAATATTTTCAGAAGGAGAAACTTGTCTTGAAGCAAACCAAGAGGTTTGTGATCCTCCTCTGCACTAAGGCAAGCCACACCAACATTTGGATGGTGTTATTTCAATATCTATGATTTTCTACTTGATGATGAGCTTTTATTTGCATTAAAAATTTGATAAATAAAACTTGGTTAATTGTAGCAACTTTATTCTGTCGAACATGCTTGTTTTATGATACTGGTTGAATGCATATCATTGTTTGTGTAGTAGAAGTAAGATTTTTACAATAGAGATGAACTATGTAAGCGTAGGATACATATATTGTACGTAATGATATTTTACTTAGATAATGATCTAATGAAAATATTGTTGTGTAATGAAAATGAGTTGAAACTAGAGAAGAACATGAGTATGGCAAGATATTAAGGTGAAAAGTTTGATCCATAGCTATGAGTGTTTGTTTTGTATGACGAGTAGTTGCATGTTTTTGCATTATGTCATGATCTTGGTAAAAGTTTTAGCAAAGCAAAACTTGGTTAAGTTCAACTTGAATATGATGTTGATCACATCATGGTGCCACTGAATCGAGTTTACATTCAGTGCGACCAGGCTTACCTTATGGGAAGGTCTTGACCCGGACCTTTGTTGTGCCTCTCACCGGTGCCTCCCGCGAGGGAAGGTTATGGGCATGCATACCCTGGCCCGGTAAGCAGACATAACCTTGTGTGCTCGTTTTTATTTTTATTGTACCTTGTCCTCATTTGGGACCGTTTTGCCACGACGGTGGCCGTTGGTGTCTTTGGTAGACACGGTGCCACCCAAGACCTAGCCCTGAGAGGGAGATAGTCGGAGTGGCCGGGAGAGTGCCATGAAAAAGGGAGGGTTTCGTCGGAATCTTTTGGATCGCATGTATGGGAGTGCGAGGCCAGGATTCCGTAGTGTGGGTAAAGTGCGCTACCTCTGCAGAGTGTATTAAAATCTATCGATAGCCGCGTCCTTGGAAATGGGCATAGCTCGGGAGTAAGTCACACCATGGATCAACTTTTATAAATAATGTTGCAAATTGAAGGATTGATACGATGCATGTGTTGTGAAGTAAATCATGATCGTTGGAGTTGTTCGTGATGAATTGATGTCGGGTGTGACCCGATTATGGTCCCGGTTGGTTATGAGGTACTCAACGGGTAAGCGAGTCCGTGCGACTCGGAGTAAGTATTGGTTTCATTGCACCAGTAATAGTTTTACTTGCATCGCATTAATATGATGAAGTGTCTGGATATTGTATGTCATCATGTTTATGTTTGTTGTGAGCTTGCAAGTACATTCAATGTACTGACCTGGCGTGTTATGCCAGCTTTCAGGAAAGTTGATTCACATTGGAGAGTACCTCGCGTCTAGATCGTGTCCACGATGGTGTCCCTGTGCTATGGAGTTCCGCATCGTCGTTTTTCCGCTGCTGTGTAGTTTGTGTGACCGAGGCCGAGTCATGTTCATTAAATAATGTACATATTGTTCAGTCGCACCGTGTGTGCAGCTTGGCCTTGAACCCTGATGTAATATCAAACCTATGTAATTCCATTAGCATCAATAAAGAGGTTATTTCCGTACCATGTTGTTGTGCATTGCGAGAAGACTAGATCTCCGGGCTGTCAATGCAAGGTAAACCGGTTGCTCTGAGCCGGGGTGCACAACACTTGGTATCAGAGCCGCGCTGATCGTAGGGCACACTAGACCATTAGTGCGTTAGTGAAACGGTAGATAGTCTCATTTAAATGTCGATAGTCATAAAAAATTGATTGCTGCATGGCATGCATGATTATTTGTTGTTGTCACTAACCGTTTGGTTTGTGAGTGTAGATGGCTCCAGTACCGATTGTGTATCATCCTGAGCCATCGCCGAACACATCGCCGCACGTGCTTGAGAATGTGTGGCGACAACTCTATCCAGCGGGTGCTGACCCAGAGTATTTGTGTGTATCGGGAGCATCTGGTGCTAGGCTTCTCGCCCCTCGTTGGTTACCCCAAGTGGAAGGTGTGAGATGTAGTGTTGCGGAAGTTTTTCCCTTGGCAAAGATACCAAGGATCGAATCCCCAGAGACTCCTAGGTTCAACAAGAAGGTGTCAACTGCTACGGCGCCAGATATTAGCAATCAACATGGACCTGCACACAGATACAAATAACTTTGCTCCCAACGAGTACAGAGAGGTTGTCAATCCCTCCGGCCTTGTCGTTTACAAAGGATCAAACGCAAGTGATAGTAGTGATAGATATAATTGCAATAGTAAATAATAGCGAAAAGTAAATAGCGGATGTGATCAATGATGGTAATATGGACCGGAGTCTCATGATGTTCACTAGTGATGTCTCTCTCCCAAAAGACGATAAAACAGCTATGTGAGGTAAACGAATTACAGCTCGGCAATTGACAGGACCATGTGCGCAAACCAATGCTGACTACATTGCAAGAAAGGTTGAGGTTCAAAGCATGGGCGGTACGCCAAAGTAAGTAGACCAAAATCCATCAATATCTACTACTAATCATCCACCTTGAGATATCTATCCAGAACATCTCGCTGGTATTAAGTTGCGAGTCCCACCCATAGTGTAATCTCAATGCAACACACAACTGCATTAAAAGAACTTTGCGTAAAGTAAACAATCCTTGCACCCGCGGGCACAAGCACCGTTGTTTTCCCCCTTGTGGCAACAGCACATCCCCTAGACTCATGTTTCTGTCACTCAAACTAGTCATCGAGGGGCATGAACCCACAATCAAGCATAACATTCCCTCTTGGAGTCACTACCTACTACTTGGCCAAAGCAATAAATAACAACGGAGAACATGCAAGAATTACTTAAGAACATAAATATAAAAGAGGTAGATCAAATATATTACTCAAGCACAATCTGAACATAATCTCATAATCCATCGGATCCCAGCAAACTCATCATAGCAACAGCATAAGGATTACATATGTGCCTCGATCATGTAGGGCAGCTCACGAGGGCTAATTAGTGAAGCACAAGAACGGGAGGAGAACATCACATAGCTACTGGTCATGGACTCATGGTCCAAGGGAGACTACTCACAACTCATCCGGGAGGCGTCCATGGTGGTGGAGAGGCTCCCGGTGGTGATCCTCCCCTCCGGCAGGGTGCCAGGAAGGGTTCTCCTGGTGCTCCCGATCTTCGAAGCGGCGGCGGCGGCGGAACAGAGATGAGATCGCGAAAAAGAGTTTTTGTTTCGAGGGTTTCGGGAGACGCTTTAAATATATGCCAAAGGGGGCATCGGAGGAGCCTCGGGGGGCCCAGGCGCCCCCCCC
>LR738710.1:624917143-624956883 GCA_902687465.1 Secale cereale | reverse complement strand
GCCAGGGCGCCTGGAGCCCTGGTGGCCCCCCCGGCTGTCCTTCGGGCGCACGGTAGTTTCTGGAACGCTGATTTTTTATATAATTTTTCTGGATTTTTCCTGGCAGTTCTCGTAATGTGAAAACCTGAAATACAAAAACAGCCGAAAACAGAAACTGGCACTGGGGTGCACTGAGTTAATAGGTTAGTCCAAATATGATCAAAAGTGTATGGAAGTGTATAAATATCATAGCAATATCACCCAAAAGAGGCATGGAGCAAGCAGAAATTATAGATACATTTTGGACGTATCAACATCCGCCAGCTTAATTCCTGCTCGTCCTCGAGTAGGTAAATTATAACAAGAATAATTTATGTGGTTACATGCTATTAACCATATAGGACTTTTCATAGTCATATGACAAAAGCTTACTGAGATAATGAATCTGTAGTAATTAAGGTGCCTCATGAGAAAATCACAAATGACTGAAAGTTTTACAATATGATACTGAAACATCAAATAGATTTGTAATGAACATGATGTGCAAATATGATAAAGTGATATCTAGCTTGCCCCCTTTAGTGAAGCAAAACATAAATGCAGGGGCACCTTCAAGGTTTAAGTGATGACTAGATACAATGATTTCAAAATAAACGATATCACAATCATGCAAAAGACAATGCTACTTTGGGACAATGCACATTACACTCAGAATGACAATCATGCTCTCAGTAGTTGGTGCTTTGAAGAAAGAAGGTGGAGACTCAACATAAAAGTAAAAGAATGGCCCTTCGCAGAGGGAAGCAGGGATTACTCATGTGCTAGAGCTTTTTATTTTGAAAACATAGAAACAATTTTGTCAACGGTAGTAGTACTTCATATGTGTTATGCATAAGACATCCTATAAGTTGCAAGCCTCATGCATCGAATACCAATATTGCTCGCACCTTGTCCTAATTAGCTCGGATTTCCATGGATTGTCATTGCATTACATATGTTTCAACCAAGTGTCACAAAGGGGTACCTCTATGTCACCTGTACAAAGGTCCAAGGAGATAGATCGCATTTGATTTCTCGTTTTTGATAGATCTCAACTTGAGGACATCCATACCGGGACAACATAGAAAATAGATAATGGACTCCTCTTTAATGCTTAAGCATATTCTCATAAGAGATTGAGGATTAATGTCCAAGCTAAAACTTCCACCATGATACATGGCTTTGGTTGGCGGCCCAATGTTCTTCTCTAACAATATGCATACTCAAACCATTCAACCCATGGAAAATCACCCTTACTTCAGACAAGACGAACATGCATAGCAACTCACATGATATTCAACAAAAGTGTAACAGTTGATGGCGTCCCCAGAAACATGGACACCGCTCAGCAAGCAACTTATAAGAAATAAGATACATAAGCGACATATTCTTTACCACAATAGTTTTTAAGCTACTTTCCCATGAGCTATGTATTGCAAAAACTGAAGGTTTTAAAGGTAGCACATGTAAATTTACTTGGAGTGGCGGTGAAATACCACATATAGGTAGGTATGGTGGACTCATATGGCTTAACTGGTTTAAAGGATTTGGATGCACAAGCAGTCAGTCCGCTTAGTACAGGTGGAGGTTAGCAAAAGACTGGGAGCGACCAACTAAGAGAGCAATGACGGTCATAACCATGCAGAGCGACAAAGCAACATTGAATCAGGCATGGAAGTTATATCGCTACTCAGAAATAAAAGATCATCAAGGCTTGACAGACTTTCTTTACAGTCTTAAATATGCGTGAGCATACGCCAAGTCAATCAAAATAAATTCTTGAGGGAAGATATTACTAAACCATACCACATCATAGGCAAACAAATCATGTTGGTACTCCAATAACACATTGGGAACCCCCCAGCTATTTGAGACTAACCATAAGAAAACGTGAACTACTAAGCGCCATCATGTACGTAGCATCTTTATCATAGACATATTAACCAATGCAACGGAAGCAAACTCTCTTAATAAGGTGAGCATGGTAATTAAAGAGAGTTCAAGCAACCAACTAAACGAAAGTTCTTTAAAAAGATAAGCATGAATACTAAGAGCAGAGCATGATAGTAGCTATTAAAAGACAAAGAACACACACATCAAAGATAGTCATGAAAATTCTATGTTATGTTCTAGGTAGAAGTGGAGCGTGTTTCTCTCCCACATAAAGAACGCTGAGTTCCGACTCGTTATGGAAAACTAAAAAGGAAACTAAAAGCAAGACGCTCCAAGCATAGCACATAACACATGAAGTGATTAAAATATAGTGGAACGAAAGACGAACTGATAATGTTGATGGAGAAGGGGATGCACGGGGGCATCCCCAAGCTTATACGCTTGAGTCTCCTTGAATATTTCTTGGGGGTGCACGGGGGCATCCCCAAGCTTGAGCGCTTGACACTCCTGAATCTTTTTATCATCTTCCCTCGCACACTTGAAAACTCCCTTCATACATAACTCATCATAATCTGATTAGCGAGGTTAGTACCCATAATAAAATAATTGTACCTTGCTGGAAATAAAGATATTCTTGAAGTTCTACTGTTTCTCAAGATTGCCAAAAGGTTTTTGCAAAGAAAAAGCAACCTCTAGATTTGCAAAATGAAGGAAAGGCAAAACAGGACAGAATCTGTGAAAAACAGAATAGCGGGTAGTAAATGATTTGTTCGGGGTACTTCTGCAACTCAAATCAAAAAACTCAAAACAGACTCACGAAAGACAATTATATAGAGCACGCTGTCGAAAGAATTCGGACCAAAAAGATGATCTGGTGATTTTATACGAATTTTTCTATCCAAGGACAGAATCTGTTTCCTGGACAGCATCTCACAACTTTTGAACTTTCTAGCAATCAGAGGCTATACTTGGCACAAAATTGAAAAGTAAAGATACAATGATGATGCTACAGCAGTAAACAACATCAAGACACAACAAAAGCAAAATAAATTTATTCATTGGGCTGCATCCCAAGAGTGATTTCTTTTATGCCTTTAAGCTAGGCATAATGCATATAGATTAAGTTGTATCAATTGAACCATCATCAAGATCATCAAAAAGCTCTTCAATAATACAACTAGTCTTAAGAGGACTTTCAAATAAAGGCCTCATAGAGATACTTCTAGGTAGAAGACAAAAGGATAAAAGTCAAGGGAAGATTCATTTATAAATTCATCAAAGACAGGTGTTTCTTCCAAAGTCTTTACAGTTTCAACCCCTTTGGCAATAGGTGGACTACTTTTAGAGCGGGGAGCCTTTGGAACGTGAACGAACTTAGGCTCCTTCTTTGCCGGAGTTTCTACCTTTTTGGTTTTGATTGAGGAGAAGGTGGTTCCTAAAGTATCAAAGATATCCTCAATCTTGTCTATCCTAGAAGAGTCCAAGTCATGGAATTTGACGGTCTCCAAAATTTTGAAAATTTTATGCATGGAGCTATCAAGTCTATTCAAATTCCCTTGGATCTTATGATCCAACTCATTTATCTTATTAATGCTTGGCATCTCTAGCTCTATAATTTCAAGTTTTTTCATAATGTGAGCTAGGGTGATGTCCTCTCGAATGCTAGCAACAGGGAGATTCCCAACAAGATTTTCAATAATACTAAGGGACTCCCAAACTGGGGCCTCTAGGAAATTCCCATTGATAGCAGTATCTAGAATAAACCTATTCCAAGAAGTAATTCCAACATAAAAATTTCTAAGCAAGATAGTAGTAGGTTGCTTCTTGGTGGCTCTTTTTTGTGAATCATTAATTCTATACCAAGCATCTTTCAAACTTTCCCCACCTCTTTGTTTAAAGGTGAGAACTTCTGCCTCGTCAAAGACAAAAGGACCCGACATAATGACAACTAAAGAACGAGATAACTATTTTTGTGATTTTCGATAAAAAAGTACTAAAGCAAAAAAACTGAAAGGTACACTAACAAGACTAAAAAGCAAAGGTAAAAGATAGCGTGCAACTCCCCTATCCTGAAGAGTGGAGTCCCCGGCAACGGCGCCAGAAAAACTCTTGCTAGGCTTCTCGCCCCTCGTTGGTTACCCCAAGTGGAAGGTGTGAGATGTAGTGTTGCGGAAGTTTTTCCCTTGGCAAAGATACCAAGGATCGAATCCCCAGAGACTCCTAGGTTCAACAAGAAGGTGTCAACTGCTACGGCGCCAGATATTAGCAATCAACGTGGACCTGCACACAGATACAAATAACTTTGCTCCCAACGAGTACAGAGAGGTTGTCAATCCCTCCGGCCTTGTCGTTTACAAAGGATCAAACGCAAGTGATAGTAGTGATAGATATAATTGCAATAGTAAATAATAGCGAAAAGTAAATAGCGGATGTGATCAATGATGGTAATATGGACCGGAGTCTCATGATGTTCACTAGTGATGTCTCTCTCCCAAAAGACGATAAAACAGCTATGTGAGGTAAACGAATTACAGCTGGGCAATTGACAGGACCATGTGCGCAAACCAATGCTGACTACATTGCAAGAAATGTTGAGGTTCAAAGCATGGGCGGTACGCCAAAGTAAGTAGACCGAAATCCATCAATATCTACTACTAATTATCCACCTTGAGATATCTATCCAGAACATCTCGCTGGTATTAAGTTGCGAGTCCCACCCATAGTGTCATCTCAATGCAACAGACAACTGCATTAAAAGAACTTTGCGTAAAGTAAACAATACTTGCACCCGCGGGCACAAGCACCGTTGTTTTCCCCCTTGTGGCAACAGCACATCCCCTAGACTCATGTTTCTGTCACTCAAACTAGTCATCGAGGGGCATGAACCCACAATCAAGCATAACGTTCCCTCTTGGAGTCACTACCTACTACTTGGCCAAAGCAATAAATAACAACGGAGAACATGCAAGAATTACTTAAGAACATAAATATAAAAGAGGTAGATCAAATATATTACTCAAGCACAATCTGAACATAATCTCATAATCCATCGGATCCCAGCAAACTCATCATAGCAACAGCATAAGGATTACATATGTGCCTCGATCATGTAGGGCAGCTCACGAGGGCTAATTAGTGAAGCACAAGAACGGGAGGAGAACATCACATAGCTACTGGTCATGGACTCATGGTCCAAGGGAGACTACTCACAACTCATCCGGGAGGCGTCCATGGTGGTGGAGAGGCTCCCGGTGGTGATCCTTCCCTCCGGCAGGGTGCCGGGAAGGGTTCTCCTGGTGCTCCCGATCTTGGAAGCGGCGGCGGCGGCGGAACAGAGATGAGATCGCGAAAAAGAGTTTTTATTTTGAGGGTTTCGGGAGACGCTTTAAATATATGCCAAAGGGGGGCATCGGAGGAGCCTCGGGGGGCCCAGGCGCCCCCCGGCGCGGCCCAGGGGGGGCGCGCCGCCAGGGCGCCTGGAGCCCTGGTGCCCCCCCCCCCCGGCTTGTTGGGGAACGTAGTATTTTAAAATTTTCCTACGATCACGCAAGATCTATCTACCAGATGTATATCAACGAGAGGGAAGAGTGTGTCTACGTACCCTCGTAGACCGGGAGCGGAAGCGTCAAGTGACGCGGTTGATGTTGTCGAACTTCTTCGCGATCCAACCGATCAAGCACCGAACGTACGGCACCTCCGCGTTCAGCACATGTTCAGCTTGATGACGTCCCACGAGCTCTTGATCCAGTTGAGCTTCACGGGAGAGTTTCGTCAGCACGACGGCTGGTGACGGATATGATGTGTTCACCGGCGCAGGGCTTCGCCTAAGCTCCGCGACCATATGACCGAGGTGTGATTCTGTGGAGGGGGGCACCGCACACGGCTAAAACAATTCAACTTGTGTGTCTTTGGGTGCCCCCCTGCCCCCGTATATAAAGGAGCAAGGGGGGAGGCCGGCCGGCCCTTCCTGGTGCGGCTAGGGAGTGGACTCCTACTAGGAATAGGATTGCAATCCTATTCCTAGTAGGATTCACCAAAAGAAGGAAGAGGGAAAGGAATAGGAGAGGTGGCGCCCCCCTCAATCCTAGTCCAACTAGGAACCCTAGGTGGGGGCGCCGGCCAGCCCTATGGGCTGCCTCTCTCTTTCCCTTTAGGCCCACTATGGACCATCCCCTCTCGTAGGGGGTTCCGGTAACCCCCTCCGGCATTCCCGATAAATCCGAAACTTTTCCGGAACACTTCCGGTGTCCGAATATAGTCGTCCAATATATCAATCTTTATGTCTTGGACATTCCGAGACTCCTCGTCATGTCCGTGATCTCATCCGGGACTCCGAACTACCTTCGGTACATCAATACTCATAAACTCATAATACCGATCGTCATCAAACGTTAAGCGTGCAGACCCTACGGGTTCGAGAACTATGTAGACATGACCGAGACTCATCTCCGGCCAATAACCAATAGCGGAACCTGGATGTTCATATTGGCTCCTACATATTCTACGAAGATCTTTTATCGGTCAGAACCGCATAACAACATACGTTGTTCCTTTTGTCAAACGGTATGTTACTTGCCCGAGATTCGATCGTCGGTATCTCTATACCTAGTTCAATCTCGTTACCGGTAAGTCTCTTTACTCGTTCCGTAACACATCATCTCGTGACTAACTCATTAGTCTTTTGCTTGCAAGGCTTATTGTGATGTGTGTTACCGAGAGGGCCCAGAGATACCTCTCCGACACTCGGAGTGACAAATCCTAATCTTGATCTATGCCAACACCACGAATACTTTCGGATACACCTGTAGAGCATCTTTATGATCACCCAGTTACGTTGTGACGTTTGATAGCACACAAGGTGTTCCTACGGTAATCGGGAGTTGCATAATCTCATAGTCATAGGAACATGTATAAGTTATGAAGAAAGCAATAGCAGTAAAACTAAATGATCATAGTGCTATGCTAACGGATGGGTCTTGTCCATCACATCATTCTCCTAATGATGTAATCCCGTTGATCAAATGACAACTCATGTCTATGGCTAGGAAACATAACCAGCTTTGATCAATGAGCTAATCTAGTAGAGGCATACTAGGGACATACTGTTTTGTCTATGTATTCACACATGTACTAAGTTTCTGGTTAATACAATTCTAGCATGAATAAAAGACATTTATCATGATATAAGGAAATATAAATAACAACTTTATTATTGCCTCTAGGGCATATTTCCTTCAGTCTCCCACTTGCACTAGAGTCAATAATCTAGCTCACATCACCATGTGATTTAATACCGATAGTTCACATCGTTATGTGAATAACACCCATAGTTCACATCACCATGTGACCAACACCCAAAGGGTTTACTAGAGTCAATAATCTAGTTCACATCGCTATGTGATTAATACCCAAGAGTAATAAGGTGTGATCATGTTTTGCTTGTGAGAGAAGTTTAGTCAACGGGTCTGTCACATTCAGATCCGTATGTATTTTGCAAATTTCTATGTCTACAATGCTCTGCATAGAGCTACTCTAGCTAATTTCTCCCACTTTCAATACGCATCCAGATTGATACTTAGAGTCATCTGGATTTAGTGTCAAAGCTTGCATCAGTGTAACCCTTTACGACGAACTCTTTATCACCTCCATAATCGAGAAACATTTCCTTAGTCATCCAATTACTAAGGATAATTTTGACCGCTGTATAGTGATCTACTCCTGGATCACTATTGTACCTCCCTGTCAAACTCTTGGCAAGGTACACAACGTGTTTTGTACACAGCATGGCATACTTTATAGAACCTATGGCTGAGGCATAGGGAATGACTTTCATTCTCTCTATATTTTTCTGCCGTGGTCTGGCTTTGAGTCTTACTCAACTTCACACCTTACAAGTCAGGCAAGAACTTCTTCTTTGACTGATCCATTTTGAACTACTTCAAAATCTTATCAAGGTATGTACTTATCGAAAGTCTTATCAAGCGTCTTGATCTATCTCTATAGATCTTGATGACCAATATGTAAGCAGCTTCACCAAGGTCTTTCTTTGAAAAACTCCTTTCAAACACTCCTTTATGCTTTCCAGAAATTTCTACATCATTTCCGATCGACAATATGTCATTCACATATACTTATCAGAAAGGTTGTAGTGCTCCCACTCACTTCTTGTAAATATAGGCTTCACAACAAGTCTGTATAAATCTATATGCTTTGATCACCTCATCAAAGCGTATATTCCAACTCCGAGATGCTTGCACCAGTCCATAGATGGATCGCTGGAGCTTGCATACTTTGTCAGCACCTTTTGGATCGACAAAACCTTCTGGTTGTATCATATACAACTCTTCTTTGAGATATCCATTTAGGAATGCAGTTTTGACATCCATTTGCCAGATTTCATAATCATAAAATGTGGCAATTGCTAACATGATTCGGACAGACTTAAGCATCGCTACAGGTGAGAAAGTCTCATCGTAGTCAACTCCTTGAACTTGTTGAAAACCTTTCGCAACAAGTCGAGCTTTGTAAACAGTAACATTACCGTCAGCGTCGGTCTTCCTCTTGAAGATCCATTTATTTTCGATGGCTTGCCGATCATCGGGCAAGTCAACCAAAGTCCACACTTTGTTCTCATACATGGATCCCATCTCAGATTTCATGGCTTCAAGCCATTTTGCGGAATCTGGGCTCATCATCGCTTCCTCATAGTTCGTAGGTTCATCATGGTCTAGTAACATGATTTCCAGAACTGGGTTGCCGTACCACTCTGGTGCGGAACGTACTCTGGTTGATCTACGACGTTTAGCAGAAACTTGATCCGAAGTTTCATGATCATTATCATTAACTTCCTCACTAATTGGTGTAGGAATCACTGGAACAATTTCCTGTGATGTACTACTTTCCAATCCGGGAGAAGGTACAATTACCTCATCAAGTTCTACTTTCCTCCCATTCACTTCTTTCGAGAGAAACTCTTTTTCTAGAAAGGATCCGTTCTTAGCAACGAATATTTTGCCTTCGGATCTGTGATAGAAGGTGTACCCAACAGTCTCTTTTGGGTATCCTATGAAGACACATTTCTCCGACTTGGGTTCGAGCTTATCAGGTTGAAGTTTTTTCACATAAGCATCGCAGCCCCAAACTTTAAGAAACGACAACTTTGGTTTCTTGCCAAACCATAGTTCATAAGGTGTCGTATCAACGGATTTAGATGGTGCCCTATTTAACGTGAATGCAGCTGTCTCTAATGCATGACCCAAAACGATAGTGGTAAATCGGTAAGAGACATCATAGATCGCACCATATCCAATAAAGTACGGTTACGACGTTCGGATACACCATTATGCTGTGGTGTTCCGGGTGGCGTGAGTTGTGAAACTATTCCACATTGTTTCAAATGAAGACCAAACTCGTAACTCAAATATTCTCCTCCACGATCAGATCATAGAAACTTTATTTTCTTGTTACGATGATTCTCTACTTCACTCTGAAATTCTTTGAACTTTTCAAAAGTTTCAGACTTGTGTTTCATTAAGTAGATATACCCATATCTTCTCAAATCATCAGTGAAGGTCAGAAAATAACGATACCCGCCGCGAGCTTCAACACTCATTGGTCCACATACATCAGTATGTATGATTTCCAACAAATCTATTGCTCGCTCCATAGTTCCGGAGAACGGAGTTTTAGTCATCTTGCCCATGAGGCATGGTTCGCAAGCACCAAGTGATTCATAATCAAGTGATTCCAAAAGTCCATCATTATGGAGTTTCTTCATGCGTTTTACACCAATATGACCTAAACGGCAGTGCCACAAATAAGTTGCACTATCATTATTAACCTTGCATCTTTTGGCTTCAATATTATGAATATGTGTATCACACGATCGAGATCCAACAAACTATTTTCACTGGGTGTATGACCATAGAAGGTTTTATTCATGTAAACAGAACAACAATTATTCTCTAACTTACATGAATAACCGTATTGCAATAAACATGATCAAATCACATTCATGCTCAACACAAACACCAAATAACACTTATTTAGGTTCAATACTAATCCCGAAAGTATAGGGAGTGTGCGATGATGATCATATCAATCTTGGAACTGCTTCCAATACACATCGTCACTTCATCCTTTAACTAGTTACTACTCTTTAGCAACTGAACCAATATCAAATACCGAGGGGTTGCTATGAACACTAGTAAAATACACATCAATAATCTGTATATCAAATATACCTTTGTTCACTTTGCCATCCTTCTTATCCGCCAAGTATCTAGGGCAGTTCCACTTCTAGTGACCATTTCCTTTGCAGTATAAGCACTTGTTTCAGGCTTGAGTTTAGCTTTGGGTTTCTTCACGGGAGTGACAACTTGCTTGTCATTCTTCTTGAAGTTCCCCTTCTATCCCTTTGCCCTTTACTTGAAACAAGTGGTCTTGTTAACCATCAACACTTGATGCTTTTTCATGATTTCTACCTTCGCCTACTTCAGTATCGCGAAGAGCTGGGAATTCCTTTCGTCATCCCTTGCATATTATAGTTCATCACGAAGTTCTACTAACTTGGTGATAGTGACTAGAGAACTTTGTCAATTACTATCTTATCTGGAAGATTAACTCCCACTTGATTAAAGTAATTGTAGTACCCAGACAATCTGAGCACATGCTCACTGGTTGAGCTATTCTCGTCCATCTTGTAGGCAAAGTACTGTCAGAGGTCTTATACCTCTCGACACGGGCATGAGTATGAAATACTAATTTCAACTCTTGGAACATCTTATATGCTCCATGGCGTTCAAAACGTTTTTGAAGTCCCGGTTCTAAGCCGTAAAGCATGGTGCACTTAAACTATCAAGTAGTCATCATATCGAGCTTTTGTCAAAACGTTCATAACGTCTACATCTGCTCCTCAATAGGTCTGTCACCTAGCGGTGCATCAAGGACATAATTCTTCTGTGCAGCAATGAGGATAATCCTCAGATCACGGAACAATTCCGCATCATTGCTACTAACATCTTTCAACTTGGTTTTCTCTAGGAACATATGAAAAATAAACGGGGAGCAACATCGCGAGCTATTGATCTACAACATAGATATGCTAATACTACCAGGACTAAGTTCATGATAAATTAAAGTTCAATTAATCATATTACTTAAGAACTCCCACTTAGATAGACATCCCTCTGGTCATCTAAATGATCACGTGATCCAAATCAACTAAACCATGTCCGATCATCACGTCAGATGGAGTAGTTTCAATGGTGAACATCTTATGTTGATCATATCTACTATATGATTCACGCTCGACCTTTCGGTCTCCAGTGTTCCGAGGCCATATCTGTATATGCTAGGCTCGTCAAGTTTAACCCGAGTATTCTGCGTGTGCAAAACTGGCTTACACCCGTTGTATTTGAACGTAGAGCTTATCACACCCGATCATCACGTGGTGTCTCGGCACGACGAACTTTCGCAACGGTGCATACTCAGGGAGAACACTTATACCTTGAAATTTAGTAAGGGATCATCTTATAATGCTACCGTCGATCTAAGCAAAATAAGAAGCATAATAAGATAAACATCACATGCAATCAAAATATGTGACATGATATGGCCATCATCATCTTGTGCTTTTGATCTCCATCTCCAAAGCACCGTCATGATCACCTTCGTCACCGGCGCGACACTTTGATCTCCATCGTAGCATCGTTGTCGTCTCGCCAACTATTGCTTCCTCAACTATCGCTACCGCTTAGTGATAAAGTAAAGCAATTACATGGCGATTGCATTTCATACAATAAAGCGACAACCATATGGCTCCTGCCAGTTGCCGATAACTTTACAAAACATGATCATCTCATACAAAACCTTATAACTCATCATGTCTTGACCATATCACATCACAACATGCCCTGCAAAAACAAGTTAGACGTCATCTACTTTGTTGTTGCAAGTTTTACGTGGCTGCTACGGGCTTTAGCAAGAACCGTTCTTACCTACGCATACAAAACCACAACGATGTTTCGTCAAGTATGTGCTGTTTTAACCTTCACAAGGACCGGGCGTAGCCACACTTGATTCAGCTAAAGTGAGAGAGACAGACACCCGCCAGTCACCTTTAAGCAACGAGTGCTCGTAACGGTGAAACCAGTCTCGCGTAAGCGTACGTGTAATGTCGATCCGGGCCGCTTCATCTCACAATACCGCCGAAGCAAAGTATGACATGCTGGTAAGCAGTATGACTAGTATCGCCCACAACTCATTGTGTTCTACTCGTGCATATCATCTACGCATAGACCTGGCTCTGATGCCACTGTTGGGGAACGTAGTATTTTAAAATTTTCCTACGATCACGCAAGATCTATCTACCAGATGTATAGCAACGAGAGGGAAGAGTGTGTCTACGTACCCTCGTAGACCGGGAGCGGAAGCGTCAAGTGACGCGGTTGATGTTGTCGAACTTCTTCGCGATCCAACCGATCAAGCACCGAACGTATGGCACCTCCGCGTTCAGCACACGTTCAGCTTGATGATGTCCCACGAGCTCTTGATCCAGTTGAGCTTCACGGGAGAGTTTCGTCAGCACGACGGCGTGGTGACGGATATGATGTGTTCACCGGCGCAGGGCTTCGCCTAAGCTCCGCGACGGTATGACCGAGGTGTGATTCTGTGGAGGGGGGCACCGCACACGGCTAAAACAATTCAACTTGTATGTCTTTGGGTGCCCCCCTGCCCCCGTATAGAAAGGAGCAAGGGGGGAGGCCGGCCGGCCCTTCCTGGTGCGGCTAGGGAGTGGACTCCTACTAGGAATAGGATTAGAATCCTATTCCTAGTAGGATTCACCAAAAGAAGGAAGAGGGAAAGGAATAGGAGAGGTGGTGCCCCCCTCAATCGTAGTCCAACTAGGAACCCTAGGTGGGGGCGCCGGCCAGCCCTATGGGCTGCCTCTCTCTTTCCCTTTAGGCCCACTATGGACCATCCCCTCTCGTAGGGGGTTCCGGTAACCCCCTCCGGCATTCCCGATAAATCCGAAACTTTTCCGGAACACTTCCGGTGTCCGAATATAGTCGTCCAATATATCAATCTTTATGTCTCGGACATTCCGAGACTCCTCGTCATGTCCGTGATCTCATCCGGGACTCCGAACTACCTTCAGTACATCAATACTCATAAACTCATAATACCGATCGTCATCAAACGTTAAGCGTGCAGACCCTACGGGTTCGAGAACTATGTAGACATGACCGAGACTCATCTCTGGTCAATAACCAATAGCGGAACCTGGATGTTCATATTGGCTCCTACATATTCTACGAAGATCTTTTATCGGTCAGAACCGCATAACAACATACGTTGTTCCTTTTGTCAAACGGTATGTTACTTGCCCGAGATTCGATCGTCGGTATCTCTATACCTAGTTCAATCTCGTTACCGGTAAGTATCTTTACTCGTTCCGTAACACATCATCTCGTGACTAAATCATTAGTCTTTTGCTTGCAAGGCTTATTGTGATGTGTGTTACCGAGAGGGCCCAGAGATACCTCTCCGACACTCAGAGTGACAAATCCTAATCTTGATCTATGCCAACACCACGAATACTTTCGGATACACCTGTAGAGCATCTTTATGATCACCCAGTTACGTTGTGACGTTTTATAGCACACAAGGTGTTCCTACGGTATTCGGGAGTTGCATAATCTCATAGTCATAGGAACATGTATAAGTTATGAAGAAAGCAATAGCAGTAAAACTAAACGATCATAGTGCTATGCTAACGGATGGGTCTTGTCCATCAAATCATTCTCCTAATGATGTGATCCCGTTGATCAAATGACAACTCATGTCTATGGCTAGGAAACATAACCATCTTTGATCAATGAGCTAGTCTAGTAGAGGCATACTAGGGACATATTGTTTTGTCTATGTATTCACACATGTACTAAGTTTCCGGTTAATACAATTCTAGCATGAATAAAAGACATTTATCATGATATAAGGAAATATAAATAACAACTTTATTATTGCCTCTAGGGCATATTTCCTTCACGGCTGTCCTTCGGGCGCACGGTAGTTTCTGGAACGCTGATTTTTTATATAATTTTTCTGGATTTTTCCTGGCAGTTCTCGTAATGTGAAAACCTGAAATACAAAAACAACCGAAAACAGAAACTGGCACTGGGGTGTACTGAGTTAATAAGTTAGTCCAAATATGATCAAAAGTGTATGGAAGTGTATAAATATCATAGCAATATCACCCAAAAGAGGCATGGAGCAAGCAGAAATTATAGATACGTTTTGGACGTATCATCTGGCTGGGGCAATATATGAGTATTACGCTGAAGCCACTCTACACCACAGTACACCTTTCGACGCTTACACTCGTTCTACTAAGGGTGGCCTTGCTTCAACGCCATCTCAGGCGGTTCAGTTTGCTGCACTCGAAGCTCTTGTAGACTTGCTGTCAGGGATATAGTTAGTAGGTATAAACCGGATATTGTAAACCGGCTTAGTTATATCGTACTTGGTTTTACCATTTCAGTAGAGATTACGGCCCGTGAGATTTCAAGGCCCATGTATAGAAATACAGTTTGTAATCCGCCAAAGAGATGTAACTTAAGAGATAAGAAAGAAAGGGCAGAGACCGAGGCGGACACGATTATGAGCCGGCCTCGGGACTCTGTAAACCGGACCAGGCGTCACCTCTATATAAAGGGACGACCCGGTACCGGTTCAAGGAAAAGCAACAATCAATCCGTCGAGACGCACGCAAGCGAATCCGCTCCCTGTAAACCGACGACCAAGCAATACCAAACCAACTAGACGTAGGCTTTTACCTTCTCGAAGGGGCCGAACTAGTATAAATCCTTTGCGTCCTTTGTGTGCCATGAACCCTTTCAAGCTAACCCGTGCGATGGTTCCATCATCAAGTCCGCTAAACCGGACATCTGCCGTGTTAATTCCACGACAGTTGGCGCCCACCGTGGGGCCTGCGCACGATGGTTTCGAGTTCTTGGAAGGCGGCTTCGAAGGGTTAAAGGGTTACGCAGTCGGCCGGATGACCAAGAGTCGTCGGGGCCGGATCTACATCGACGATGCGGGTTGGGGACCGGAGGCCGATTCGATTGAATACGGGTACCGGGTTCCCTTCGGCAGCATCCAAGTCTTCATCGGCAAAATTGGAGAACCGGGACCTGAGCCGGACACCTTCCCCAACATCGTCGAGCCGGCTCAGCGTGCGAGGTCGACCCGGATTCAGCCTGCCATGAAGCATGTGTTCGTTGGAGCGATTCACGGAGGCCAAGCCGAGGACGGGTCGGAATCTGATGGTGCAACCGTCGTCTATTCAGATGACGAGTCTTCGTCCGGGGAAACTGAATCTCTGTATCAGTTGCGGGACGGCATATTCGTTTGGACGTATCTTCTGTGGCTCACCCCCAATCCAATGGTCAAGCAGAAAGGGCAAATCAGGAGATTTTGCGTGGAATCAAGCCCCGGCTTATGACACCTTTGCAGAGAACCCCAGGATGTTGGGTTGAAGAATTACCGTCTGTCCTTTGGAGCATTAACACTACACCCAACCGGTCTACAGGTTATACACCTTTCTTCATGGTTTACGGCGCAGAAGCAGTTCTTCCAAGTGACATACGCCATGATTCACCAAGGGTAGCGGCCTATGTAGAAGCCATCAATGAGGAGTCAAGACAAGACGGTTTGGATCGGTTGGATGAAGAGCGTGACATAGCTGCAGCACGGTCGGCGATTTATCAGCAAGATCTGCGCAGATATCACAGCCGCCGGATCAGAACCAGGACATTCCAGGAGGGTGACTTGGTACTCCGGCTTATCCAAGATCAAACAGATATGCACAAGCTATCCCCGCCATGGGAAGGGCCCTTTGTGATCAGCAAAAATTTACACAACGGGTCATATTATTTGGTGGACATTCGAGAGCACAAAGATTCACGGACATCAGAAGAGGAGACGAAAAGGCCGTGGAACATTGCTCATCTACGGCCATATTACACTTGAGCCATAGGCTTCCATGTATCCTATGTATATATTATGAATAATGAATAAACCGGCACCCTCGGTAAACCGGGGGCTCAGCCTTTTTTCCACATACATAAATTTTGCGGCAAATATCCATGTCAGTTTGTTATCAAAGAATCATATTTCAATGTTGGCTGGTTTTTAGAAACTAATCTTTGCAAGGTGTGTGATGGAGCGGTAGAACTCACGGGAACAAGAGATTATGTCCGGTTCAGGAAGAGAAAAACCCCATAAAAAGAAAAAGGAAAAACCTGCAGGGTCAGGAGGAACGTCAGAGGCCCCTGGGGACAGTCGGGTTCGCCCACATCCCCATGATTGGCTATGTTATGAATATTTGGGCTCCCTGAACAGTTGGTACGCCCACGTTCAAATGATGACCCGGCCCCTGGGGACAGTCGGGTTCGCCCACATCCCCATGATTGGCTATGTTAGGATTATTTGGGTTCCCTGAACAGTTGGTACGCCCACGTTCAAATGATGACCCGGCCCCTGGGGACAGTCCGGTTTGCCCACGTCCCCATGATTGGCTAGACCTTGTTTTGAGCCTGGCAGCTCTTTGAAAAAGCCTCGATTACATAGTTTGATTTACAAGAATTGTGTGTTTCTTGATGTTTTTTGTGTTTCATAACCTTTTTAACCAAGGGGAACAGCTCCAGAAGTTGACCACCTATCTATAGTGTTACAAGTCTGGGTCATGAACACCAGCAAGAGTTAAACCGGCGTTCATCGTAACCCGGCTCGACCTCATGATGAGCTGACAGTTGGCAGCACACATCAGATACAAGTTACAAATTTCTGAAACGAGAAGAGAAAGATTTATCGACAAGATGAACCGAAGAGTTTCAAGGGTTTATTAGAATTGATGAAGACTGATTAAGGTAATTTTAAACATCCTGACCGGTTTAAGGTATTTTGGCTACATACAATTCAGGTATCACAGTTATTTGTTAAAGATATGCTTATTAGTTATACCAAGAGAACAAGTTAATCCGTCCAGTGGTAAAGCCACTAGGACATATTTTTGATCTTTTTTATGGACAGAGCAAGGCATCCGTATAAATCAACAAGTCAACGAGCGAATACTTCAGAAAGACCAATGTCAGATGACAACGCTTTAAGTTTCAGCTAAACTTATTACAAGGCATAAAAAGCCAAATAGTTGGAAGCATTGTTTACGGAATAACAATCATGATTACAACAGTAGCATTCAAGATTGTGCTTCTCCTTGCCGGGATGATTGGCCACCGTCTTGTTCCGGAACATCTTCCTCCTCGTGAAGCGGCGGGAAATCTGGTGCACGCCAATCAATCTTGGCCAAGGCACGGAAATATACTTCATCGTTGATCAGCTCAGCAGGATCAATATCAGGAGCAAAGGTGTGAGGACGAACCGGCGGAGTTAAGTTTGCAACATCGTAAACCGGTCGTTCCACCCGCTCGTTCTGCAGGTTGTATGCTGGATGATATCGAGACAAGTCAGATTCCATCGCAATCTTGCTGGCAAGGGGACGCACTTCCTTAGTCAGAGCATAAAGATCCTTTTCATCAAAGGTTGAACCGTCCTCTTTGGTATCAGGAAATCCGGTTAATACTTCTTCCGGATCTAGGTCTGGGACCCAAGCTTTAGCCCTCGTAAGGGCCAGAAGAGCACCTCCTCGAGCAGCCGATTTCTTCACCTCTTCAAGACGAGCCGGCAGAATGGACAAACTGTTCAAGGTAGATTTAATAGTTGAAGGAGCCGGTTTACCAAAGGAAGTGGCGCTGATAATCCTTTGTGCTCCTGAGTATAGTTGTTCAACCAAGGTATAGCAGGCCTTCAGTTTCTTCCGTACATCATCCCCAAGATGGGAGACACGGCGTCCTACATACAACAATGAAAGTTAAACCGGTACAGGTCACCGGTTGCAAAGATAACAGACAAGAGTTCAGGTTATGCTTACCAAAGATAGCAGAAGTCATCAAATCAATTTGGCACTTTAACCTGGTCAATTCTTCAGTAACCGGGTTAAGTGCTCCTTCGGCATCCTGAACACGTTTTTCAAGATCCTTTTTCTGGACTTCAAAAGTAGTCCGTTCCTCATCAAAGAACTTCTTCAAATCTTCAGCAGTCTTTAAACTCACTTGAAGTTCTTTCTTCGCCTTTGAAGCGGCTGACTCAGTCTCTATAAGCCGGCTTCGAAGTTCACTAATTTCTACAGCGTTCCGGTTCAGCTCAGCCTGAAGACAAAAAGTTCAAAAGTAAGGTTAGAAATTACAAGTCTCAAGCACACAACCAAGTTGTCTACTTGACACTTGGGGGCTAATGGCAGTTGAAGTAATACAGCAAAGACAATTTGAAAATGCAAGTCTCAAGCACACAACCAAGTTGTATACTTGACACTTGGGGGCTAATGGCAGTTGAAGCAATGCATCAGAAACAATTTTTGAAATTACAAGTATCAACTACATGACCAAGTTATCTACTCGATACTTGGGGGCTAATGTATGGATCAGCAGTTCAAAACTACAAAGTTCCGGATTACCTTCAATAAAGCAGATAAACCGGAACTTGGGGGCTGTTATAATATAAAGAGGCGTTGAAAAAGGCAAAGTCAGAAGAGGAAAACTTACTTCATATTTTTCCCTCATCAGGTTTACTAGGCTGGCTTCATAATCCCGGCTACTATGGAGCCGGTTCAGATATCCGGAATAGATGTCTTGAGCACTCATACTTGAGAGACTGGAGATATCAGTACTCCACTTCCCCTTCTCCTGAGTCATCTTTTTCGCTTTAGCTGTATGTTTTGCTAAAACGGTGGGTTCGGCTGGCGCAACATAAGCAGTGCCAGTAACCACGACATCAGGGGAAGTGGGTGCATTGGGAGGAGAAACTTCAGTTTGAGCCGGATCAGGAGACGCCGGGTTAACTTGAGGAGAGTTAACCCGGGCCGGACTTGGTGGGTCTTGGACATCTTCAGCAGCAGGTGTTTCAAGAGCGGGTTCGTCAACCGGAGCGGCAGGAGTACCTTCAGGAGGAACGGCGGTAGACGGATCAATCACCGGTTCATCAGTAGAAGGATCAGCAACAGGCTTTTTCGCCTTGGCTCTTTTGCTAGGTTTCGGTTTGCTGGAAAAACAAGCAAAAATAAGTTAACATTATAAAGGAAGGGGGTATCATAAACCGGAAGAAGTAAAGAGAATTACCCCGGGACGGTCTTCAAAGGAGGAAGCTGTGTAGCGGTTGATTCGCCAGAAGAAGACACTGGAGTTTCCTGATAATCAGGATCAGTCGGTTTAAGTGGTTTTCTGATAAGACCGGCCTTGGGGTGAAGAAGGGTCGGAGAGAGTATCACCTCAGCGCGGCGCTTTCGAACCGGAGTTAATGAGATTCCAGAGGATTCCACTGCTAAGCCACTATGGCGAGTGGTCCGGCGCAAAGCTTCGTGCTGTTGCTTCTTCAAAGTAAAATTAGGATCCAACTTAGCATAAGGATGAGAAAATTGATATTTTCTAACAGTCCGACGGCTCTTTTGAGGAGGAGGTTCTGAATCAGAAGAAATAAGGGTTACCTCAATCTCAGCCGGGTTATCACCTTCAAGTGGATCCTGTGAAAGGGTATCATTAGATATGTTAACAAGTACATAAGAGCAAAATGTAAACCGGAGCAAGGCATACCTCGGAGTCCGGATCATCATCCTCAGAAGGAGAACCGGCATCAACGGCTGCTTTCCTTTTCTTGTTTGCAGGGGTTTTTCGGCGAGCTTGCCTTACAGGTTTTTCCTGAGGTTTCCTCCTCCAGAAAGGGTCATCAGCCTAAATGAAAAAAGCAAAGGCAAGTAAAAGACGGTTCAAAGAGGACAGTTTATAAAGTACAAGTTAAAGACAAACTCACTTCAGGCAGCTTATTCTTCTTGAAGTACGGGGCCAAGCCAACTTTAGTGCAGTCTGTTAAAGCAGGATTGACAATTTTCTTGGTTGACTCAATTACTTCCGATTCAGAAAGCTTCTCCTTAGAAAACCTCTGAGGATCATCCGATTTACCGGAGTAATTACACATCAACTCAGGGCGCCGGCTTAAGGGAAGGATGCTCCAAGATAACCAGCAGCGAAGGAAATCAGTACCAATCAGGCCATTGGCCATGAAAGCTCTCAGCTTGGAAAGCTGTGGTGAAAACTGGATCCGTTCAGCAGCACTTAACCGTTGTGGCAAGGGGTGATTTGCCGGGATACGAGTTTCACGATAACCCGGCAAAGGATTTTCACCTTCAGGAGATGTGTCTATACAATAAAACCAGGACTTGTTCCAGTCCTTAGGGTGAGTGTGTAAAGAGGCGTGAGGAAAAACTGCATCCCTCCTTTTCTGAATGCTAATCCCCCCAAGCTCCTGGTGAGGCCCGCTGGTGAATTCAGTGCGCCGGTTTGCATGGAAGAAATCCCGGAATAAATCAACTGAAGGTTCTTCTTGCAAATATGCTTCAGAAAATACTTGGAAATCGCAAATGTTGGAAACAGAGTTTGGTCCGATGTCCTGCGGGTGCAGCTGGAAGGTAGCAAGAACATCCCGGAAAAATTTTGAACCGGGGGGAGAGAAGCCTCTGGAAATATGGTCCAGAAATACGATGACTTCTCCGGATCTAGGAGTAGGAGGGCACTCGTTACCCGGAGCACGCCATTTTAGCTCGGCCCGAGGCCCTAAGGTGCCGATGCTCGACAATTTGACTAAGTCTTCCTCAGTCACGACAGAACGGACCCAATCGCACGAAACGTACTGCTTAGCCATTCGAGCAAACTGCTGAAGAAGAGAAAAGTACATAAACCGGATTATGAACATACAAATGATCCGGGACCTATACATATTGTACAATGGTGGAAACGGAGAACTAGCTGGCAAGGTTAAACCGGCAATCATAATACAAGTTATATCATTTCCGGTTTAAAATGGCAGTTGAAGAGGAATAGTTTAAGTCATTGCATCAGTCTATATCATTTCCGGTTTATGACATGACAATTTAAACCGGAACATACTTAGCGGATCTATCGAAGAGAAAAACAGGTTTCCAACGCATTGCTAAGGAGGAATAGATCTGAGCATACTGAGATAAAAGAAACGAAAATTACACGGGAAAATCTACAGAGGTCCAATTCGGAGCAGACGAGTTTACAGGATGTGCATAAAAAAACGAGACCTAAGGCAGGCAACTGCAGAAATAAAACAGCAAGATCTAAAGGGCAAGGCGCAAAAGTTAAATCCGCGGAACTGGTGCTAAAGGTTCTAATGGCGGAGTTCTAATGGCGGAGTTCTAATGGCAGAAGTTCTAATGGCGGAACAGATAAAATTGTAGCATTATAAAAGACAAGATCTAAGGCTAGTAGTGAGCGGAAGGTTTATTGGCCAGGCCTAAAAGTTACGGATCTTACAGAAGGAACGAATCTACAAGAACAGAAGGAAAGCTTTGCTAGGAGCCCTAATGGCGGAAGGACTAGGAGGAGCACGGGCAGATGCAGATCGAAAACGAGGAAAGAAAAACATACCTGAAAAATGGAGGACAGCAACGGAGTTTCTCTGGACAAATCAGGTTGATGCAGCGGCCTGGGAGCTCTTGATCCGACGAGATGATGGCGGCGCTCCGAGCTCGGGCTCTAATGGAGTTCTTGCGGGTCAGGAAGCGGAAGGAGGAAGAAGACGCGAGAAGGAAGAATGAAAGGGGGCGGTATTATTTATAGGCAGAGAGGCAGATGCGAAGCGACAGGTGCGGTAATCAAGGGAGCAAAATCGGATAAAGATCCTTTAAACGCCTCGATCTTCGGGATAACCCTTAAAATACGCTACAGTACAGCTCGCAGCATTAAATGCGGAGATGATGTCATTGTCAGACTTTAATGATTTCGGAGGATGACGTCAGAGCCGGTTTACAAAGGATGAAGACAGAAGAAAATTGCAGGAGACGACGGAGACTGATATGAACAAGTTCAAATCATTCTGGGGCCTAATGTCAGGGATATAGTTAGTAGGTATAAACCGGATATTGTAAACCAGCTTAGTTATATCGTACTTGGTTTTACCATTTCAGTAGAGATTACGGCCCGTGAGATTTCAAGGCCCATGTATAGAAATACAGTTTGTAATCTGCCAAAGAGATGTAACTTAAGAGATAAGAAAGAAAGGGCAGAGACCGAGGCGGACACGATTATGAGCCGGCCTCGGGACTCTGTAAACCGGACCAGGCGTCACCTCTATATAAAGGGACGACCCGGTACCGGTTCAAGGAAAAGCAACAATCAATCCGTCGAGACGCAGGCAAGCGAATCCGCTCCCTGTAAACCGACGACCAAGCAATACCAAACCAACTAGACGTAGGCTTTTACCTTCTCGAAGGGGCCGAACTAGTATAAATCCTTTGCGTCCTTTGTGTGCCATGAACCCTTTCAAGCTAACCCGTGCGATGGTTCCATCATCAAGTCCGCTAAACCGGACATCTGCCGTGTTAATTCCACGACACTTGAGCTACAACGAGATTCGCATGCACACCCACCTAGGTCTTTTCTTTTACCCATCTCTGCACGAGAATGGGCGTATCCGCTTTCCTGTGGTTAATCCGACGTGCGATCGCCCCACTAGCCACCTTTCACGCTATATGATTGCCAGTTATCTCCTGAACAATGAGTTAGCTCGGGAACTAGCACGCACCCGGACAGCTCTCGCTGCTGCTCGCACCAGGAACCCTCTTCCCACTGTCATCTACACCACTCCAGTTTCTTCCGTCTCTGTTTCCTCGATGACTCCTCAGGGTACCGTTAACCCTCTGACGGTGGCCCCTCGCAGTGCTCCTGCTGCGTGGTCGTCCCTTACAGCTACTCCTGCTGCCCCTATGCTTAGTTCTCATCCTGCGCCCGCACTTGAGGGAGAGCCCTCGAGTCGGCGTCGTCGCGTCTTTCTTAACCCGAAGGTCTCTGCTATCAGTTCAGGATCAGGATCCAGCACATGAGAGGAGCCCGCAGCAGCGTAGTTCGAGCAGTATATCGTTCACTCTAGTTCTAAGTATAATGTATGGGTGTACCCGCATGGGTCATGTTGTTCAGTTTCATGTATGAGTGTAGCAGAACCGTTGTAATGCTTACTTTCCTGCTGAGTCTATGTATAATTATATCAGAACCTTTTTATTCGCTTTGGATTTCTCTTGCTATTTTTTTTCTGGGGTTTGTCAATGGCTTTTCTCCCATTTTGGATTTTTCTCATCATGGTTGCTATGTATTGGGAAAACAAATAATAGGATGACGCATGGAGGCAGCAGCGGCCAAGCTTGCGAGGATGTCCCTGTACGCCGCTCCGCAAGGCAGGCAGGACACTCCCCCAAGCCATACCAGTCACCTCCGCCTCCGCCACCTCATCCACCTTCCACTGAGCAAATCATGGGAATGTTTGAAGAAAGAAGGAGCAACGATCTGTTGGAAATACTAAAAAGTGTACAAGTCATGGTTGGACATAATGGAAATCAAAATGGCCATCACTCCAAGCTATCTGATTTTCAGCGAACCAAACCCCCTAGTTTCAGTCAAGCCATTGATCCATTGGACGTCGATGACTGGTTAAGGGCTATTGAGAAGAAGCTAGAAATTGCTCGCACCGAAGCCGGAGACAGGGTTCCATTCGCAAAGCATTATCTCGAAGGAGCTGTGTTATATGGTGGGGTAATACTAAAGCCATGTGGCCCGCGGACGAGGAAATTTCTTGGAATAGATTTAAGGAGCATTTCTGCAAGTATTATATTCCCACCAGGATTTTGAAGATCAAGCAGCATGAATTCCTCGCCCTCATTCAAGGCAGCATGACAGTAAATGAGTACCTGAATAAATTCAATCATTTGGCCCGGTACTCGCTCCACGATGTGGCCACAGAAGAACGGAAGATCGACAGATTTCTTGGAGGACTAAATCAGCATCCCAGGTGTACCCTCAACATGCTTGATTTTCCGAACTTCATGACCTTGGCAAACAAGGCAATCATCGCAGAAAAAGAACACAAGATCCTACACGACGTCAAGCCAACTATTACTAACCACAAGCGCAAATTTGAGCCGAACAAAGAGGTGCAACCGATGCAGAAAGCTCGTATTTGGCAACAGACTCAGGTTGAGTACAAACCCAACTGGCAACAGAATGTCAACAAGAACAACACTCAAGTCAAGAATATCGTGGCCAGTCCAGTACATGAAGGTTGTCAGCGCAACAATTCATGTTTCAGTTGTGGGCAAAACAGACATTACGCCCGACAGTGCCCCAAGAACAACAAGCCAGCCACTCCATTCCAACCGCGAGTCAACTACATGGAGTAGTGTTCCGCCCCAGATATGAGCCAGGGGCAAATTCACCACATCTCCGCGAACGAAGCCCACGGGGACCCAGAAGTCGTCATTGGTATGTTTCTTGTTAACGACATACCCGCTATAATTTTATTTGACTCTGGGGCTTCCCACTCTTTTATTTCTCGGAGTTTTGCTGCCCAAAACAATTTTCCTTGTTCGGTTTTGGGAAAACACATCCTGGTACAATCCCCGGGAGCAATGCTCAGAAGCAATCTCGTCTGCCGCAATTTGGTAATTGACATCAAGGGCATCCAGTTCCCAACATCTCTGATTATCCTCGACTCCAATAAGTTGGACATTATCCTCGACTCCAATAAGTTGGACATTATTCTGTGCGACCAGAGAAGTTACTCTAAAAAATACGAAAGGTCGCATCATAAGCTTTTATGCCCGCAAGCGCATACCCAGCAAGGATATGGTTTTCACCATCGTGCCAGAAGAAGTGGAATTAATTCCGGTGGTCAGCGAGTATCCAGATATATTCCCGGAAGAATTGCCAGGCATGCCACCAGTCAGAGAATTGGAGTTTGCAATCGACTTGGTGCCTGGAACCACTCTGATACACAAGAAATATTATCGGCTGCCTTCATCAGAATTGGTGGAATTGAAGAAACAACTAGATGAGATGCTGCAAAAAGGATACATCCGCCCAAGCTCTTCACCATGGGGATCCCCAGCGATCTTCGTGGACAAAAAGGATGGTAGCCTACGAAGGTGCGTGGACTACCGAGAGCTAAATGACGTCACCATCAAACACAAGTATCCGCTACCTAGGATTGATGATCTGTTTGATCAACTTAGTGGGGCCAAAGTATTCTCAAAAATTGATTTGAGGACCGGATATCATCAGCTTAAGATAAAGAAGGAGGATATTCCCAAGACTGCGTTCACCACTCGATACGGTCTTTATGAGTACACCGTTATGTCCTTCGGCCTCACCAATGCTCCAGCCTTCTTCATGCATATGATGAACAAGGTGTTTATGGATTTCTTGGATAAGTTTGTGGTGGTGTTCATTGACGACATCCTCATTTAATCCAAGAGCAGAGATGAACATAAGGAGCATCTACGAGCAGTCTTGCAAAGGCTACGAGACCATCAACTTTATGCAAAGTTCAGTAAATGTGAATTTTGGCTTCAGCAAGTGGGATTCCTCGGGCATGTCCTCTCGGCGGAAGGAATCTCCGTGTATCCAAGTAAGGTGAAGGATGTACTTGATTGGTCTGCACCCACAACCGTCTCAGAAATCTGGAGTTTCCTTAGACTAGCCGGATATTATCGCTGTTTTATCGAAGGATTCTCCAAGATCGCCAAGCCAATGACTGAGCTCCTCAAGAAGGATAAGAAGTTTGAATGGACTGCGGACTGCGAAAAGAGTTTCAATGAGTTAAAGGTCAGGCTAACATCAGCTCCGGTATTGACACTCCCAGACATTTACCACAGTTTTGATGTCTACTGCGACGCATCCAGAAAAGGATTGGGATGTGTACTTATGCAAGATGGCAAAGTCGTGGCTTATGCATCCTGGCAACTTCAGCAACACGAAGGGAATTATCCTACTCATGATTTGGAATTGGCCGCAGTGGTGCACGCTTTGAAGATCTGGAGGCACGACCTGATTGGAAAGATGTGTCAAATATTTACCGACCACAAGAGCCTCAAGTATATATTCACTCATCCAGACTTGAACCTTCGACAGCGAAGATGGCTCGAGCTGGTTAAAGACTACGACCTCGGGATAAATTACCACCCGGGCAAAGCTAACGTAGTGGCTGACACCCTCAGCCGCAAACCAGCCAACCATAATGCTCTCCTGAATTTATTGCCTCCTGAGCTTTATGAAGAAATCACTCAATTCAATTTGGTGATCACCGATGCCAGTCTTGCCAATGTATTGGAGGTTACCACTACTCTTGAAGCAGAAATCCGAAGTGCTCAGACCAATGACAAGCTATTAAAAGTATATGCCCAGAAAATGCAAAAAGGGCACGCACCGGATTTCTCTTGGGATCAGCATGGTACGCTAAGGTTCTGAGGGAGGATTTGCGTACCCAAGGTGGAAGGCCTGATGCAGAAAATACTGGCATAAGCACATGAAGCGCCATACTCAATTCACCCAGGTGGTACCAAGATGTATGAAGACCTTCGTCAGGTATTCTGGTGGGACGGAATGAAGAAAGACATCACGTAATTTTTGGCATGTTGTGATACATGCAACAAGGTAAAGGCGGAACACCAAAAGCCCGCCGGGCTCCTCCAACCCCTGCCAGTGTCCCAATGGAAATGGGACAGTATCTGCATGGACTTCATCACCGGACTACCAAGGTCTCACCGAGGAAATGACGCCATATGGGTCATAGTGGACACCCTAACCAAGGTGGCACATTTCCTTCCTATACGGACCGCCTACCGTGCCAATCAACTTGCGCAACTGTATGTTTCGCAAATTGTCAGTCTGCATGGAGTACCCAAGACTATCACTTCCGACCGGGGATCTCTATTCACCTCCGCATTTTGGTCCCGACTCCATCAAGCCTTGGGGACCGCTGTGAAATACAGCACGGCTTATCATCCTCAGACATATGGACAAACGGAGCGAGTAAATCAAATACTCGAGGATATGCTTCGAGCCTGTGTGTTGGCCCAAGGAACCAAGTGGGAAGACTGTCTACCTTATGTCGAGTTTTCCTACAACAACAATTTCCAGACCAGCTTAAAGATGTCACCTTATGAAGCTCTGTATGGCCAGAAGTGCCGTACTCCTTTGAACTGGTCTCAAACCGGAGACAGCCGTATTTTCAGGACTAATTTAATGCTGGAAGCGGAGAAGCAAGTCAGGGAAATCTGAGACCGACTGCAACTGGCCAAATCATGACAGAAGAGCTACTATGGTGCCAAACACCGCCAGATCAGCTTCGAACCAGGAGAACACGTGTATCTTCGAGTCACCCCTGTGAAAGGAGTCAAGAGGTTTCAGACCCGCGGTAAATTAGCTCCCCGATACATCGGTCCGTTCCCGGTCATGGCCAAAGTCGGAGCCGTGGTATATCAGTTGAAATTGCAACCAGAACTGTTAGAGGTGCACAATGTGTTTCATATCTCACAGCTAAGAAGGTCCATTTCGCCACCAGACAAAAGGACTGATATGGCAGAAATAGAATTAGCTAAGGATTTGACATATGAGGAAAGGCCAGTCAGGATCTTGGATCAGACCATCAGGGTCACCCGTAGCAAAGAAATAAGGTTTTATAAAGTTCAGTGGGAACATCACACCGATGAAGAAGCAACCTGGGAAAGAGAGGAATTTTTAAGGACTGCATACCCAGAATGGTTTTCCCAAGCAACCGAATCTCGAGGACGAGATTCATCCTAAGTGGGGGAGGTTTGTGACAGCCCGGATTTTTGCCCCTCTCTTTTTTCGGACTTATCTTCTCTCTGTTTCCGAACCCGGTTTCTATTTTGCTTTGATTTGGGGTTTGGGATCATTTCAGATGGACTTGACACTTGGTCCTATCCTTGACTTTCATCCAAGTGGCCTATCTCAACATTTCTTCTCTGTCAAAACCCAAAAACCACTCTAGGAATATTTTCCATAAAGGAAAAATATTCATTTTCTCTTCATAAGCCTACTTTGGAGACTAGTGCTCCAAAGCAACCCTCATTTTTCTTGCTCCAAAAATCCTGAGATAATTCCTGAATTTTCTTAGGACCTTGGCACACCTTCCCATGCAAAAATATTGCATTAATTTTTTATAATATATTTGATATAGAAAATCATTTCTATTCTGGACCAGAAATGCACTTTGTACAGTAAGTGCATTTTTTCTTGAGTGTTTGGCCTTGAGCTTTCTTGAGCTTAAACACCCTCCTAAGAAACCCTAAACCCCATGAGATCAGCCCTAATGGCCTTCTAGAAGCTTGCTTAAATTGGCGACCAAGTTTCTGGTCAGAAACTTGCCAACTAGGTTTAGTCACATCATGTCGGCCTGGGCACGAGCCATCACCTCCCTTAGACCTAACGCTGCATGGTCGATAGCGTAGACATGGTCTGGCAACACTGGAGCATCGTTTTGCCCATTCCAGGGCGGTGACCACGTGAAGACACGGTGCCTAGCATGCAGTTGACGCGCTCTGGCTGGCGCCTTCTCCTCTGTTGCGCGTGTGACCGATCCTGAGCTCGGCGACGATTGCCGCGCCGCGCCACCACCCTGACCCATCACCCTTGACTACTCCCTGGCGCTCAGCGACGCCGGAGCCGCTGAAGCAAGCCCGGGCACGTTGTGGCCAAAACGCCACAGTGCACACGCGCTTGTCCCTTTCCCCCACCACCTCATGTGCTCGTCCGCGAGTGTAGGCACGCTCCCGAGTTGACGCTGAGTGCTTGTCCCCCCAGTTGGAGCCTCTCGCCGACGTTCGCCGCGTGTCCAGAGCACTCCGGCGGTGACACGTCCCCCCTCTCGCCCCAGCTATATATAGCCCCCTCCCTGCTTCACTAGCCGTTCACCACTCCACACCAACCCCACGAGCACGTAGACAGGCCACAGCTTGATCGGGCAGGCCTCTGGCCGTCGCCCCGACCCGAGAACTCCGGCGACCTCCTTCGTCCAGCAGACGCACCCCAATGCCTCTCGAGCTCAAGCAACTGCTTGGGCGGGGCATTGGGAGGTTGGTGGAGCTGCCTGGACTGCGCCAAGCCCTCGAAGCCGCCTCTAGCCATCGTCTCCTTCCCCTCCGGCGAACTCCGTCCACCACTCCAGCTTGCGAGCTCAACCACGGGCAACTCCAACCACCCCAAGCCAAGCCACGGGTACGAGCACGTGCGCCTAGAGCCCCGCTTCAATCCTATCCCTCTAGCTTAGCCCCAAACCCCCTCGTCGCCGGCGTGCGCTCCGGCGAAGCTCCGCCCCTCTCTCATCTCGCTCTCTTTTCTCTCTCTCCTAACGCGCGGGACCCACCTGTCGGTCTCACCACTCCTGCCCGAAGCGGTACAAGTGGATGCGTCTTTCTGATTTACGTCTTCGACGTCACCCCCTGGTTTTCAAATTTTATTCAGAAATTTGACTAAACTTTGACCGGCCACCATTTCTAAACCATAAGTCCAAATGATCTAATTCTTTTTGCATTGTCTTAGTCTCAGAAAGCTCTAGCAGCACACCCAAGGGTGAAATTTTCCTTGTTGTCATGAATTTCTGGTGAATTTCAGAATGCATTTTGATATTTGTTTTTGTGGTTTTAAAATCTTTTCAGAAGGAGAAACTTGTCTTGAAGCAAACCAAGAGGGTTGTGATCCTCCTCTACACTAAGGCAAGCCACACCAACATTTGGATGGTGTTATTTAAATATCAATGATTTTCTACTTGATGATGAGCTTTTATTTGCATTAAAAATTTGATAAATAAAACTTAGTTAATTGTTGCAACTTTATACTGTTGAACATGCTTGTTTTATGATAATGGCTGAATGCATATAATTGTTATTTGTTTTTGTGGTTTTAAATTCTTTTCAGAAGGAGAAACTTGTCCTGAAGCAAACCAAGAGGGTTGTGATCCTCCTCTGCACTAAGGAAAGCCACACCAACATTTGGATGGTGTTATTTCAATATCTATGAATTTCTACTTGATGATGAGCTTTTATTTGCATTAAAAAATTGATAAATAAAACTTGGTTAACTGTATCAGCTTTATTCTGCTGAACATGTTTGTTTTATGATACTAGTTGAATGCATATAATTGTTTGTGTAGTATAAGTAAGATTTTTACATTAGAGATGAACTATGTAAGCGTAGGATACATATATTGTACATGATGATATTTTTCTTAGATAATGATCTAACGAAAATATTGTTGTGTAATAAAAATGAGTTGAAACCAGAGAAGAACATGAGTATGGCAAGATATTAAGGTGAAAAGTTTGATCCATAGCTATGAGTGTTTGTTTTGTATGATGAGTAGTTGCATGTTTTTGCATTATGTCATGATCTTGATAAAAGTTTTAGCAAAGCAAAACTTGGTTAAGTTCAACTTGAATATGATGTTGATCACATCATGGTGCCACTGAATCAGGATTATATTCAGTGCGACCACGCTTACCTTATGGGAAGGTCTTGACCCGGCCCTTTGTTGTGCCTCTCACCTGTGCCTCCCGCGAGGGAAGGTTATGGGCATGCATACCCTGGCCCGGTAAGCAGACATAACCTTGTGTGCTCGTTTTTATTTTTATGGTACCTTGTCCCCGTTTGGGCCGTTTTGCCACGACGGTGGCCGTTGGTGTCTTTGGTAGACACGGGGCCACCCAAGACCTAGCCCTGAGAGGGAGATAGTCGGAGTGGCCGGGAGAGTGCCATGAAAAAGGGAGGGTTTCATCGGAATCTTTTCGATCGCACGTATGGGAGTGCGAGGCCGGGATTCCGTTATGTGGGTAAAGTGCGCTATCTCTGCAGAGTGTATTAAAATCTATCGATAGCCGCGTCCTCGGAAATGGGCATAGCTCGGGAGTAAGTCACACCATGGATCAACTTTTATAAATAACTTTGCAAATTAAAGGATTGATACGATGCATGTGTTGTGAAGTAAATCATGATCGTTGGAGTTGTTCGTGATGAATTGATGTCGGGTTTGACCACATTATGGTTCCGGTTGGTTACGAGGTTCTCAACGAGTAAGCGAGTCCGTGCGACTCGGAGTAAGTATTGGTTTCATTGCACCATTAATAGTTTTACTTGCATTGCACTAATATGAGGAAGTGTCTAGATATTGTATGTCATCATGTTTATGTTTGTTGTGAGCTTGCAAGTACCTTCAATGTACTGACCTGGCGTGTTATGCCAGCTTCAGGAAAGTTGATTCACATCGGAGCATACCTCGCGTCTAGGCCGTGTCCACGACGGTGTCCCTGTGCTATGGAGTTCCGCTTCGTCATTTTTCCGCTGCCGTGTAGTTTGTGTGATCGAGGCCCAGTCATGTTCATTAAGTAATGTACATATTGTTCAGTCACACCATGTGTGCAGCTTGGCCTTGAACCCTGATGTAATATCAAACCTATGTAATTCCGTTAGCATCAATAAAGCGGTTATTTCTGTACCATGTTGTTGTGCATTGCCAGAAGACTAGATCTCTGGGCTGTCAGTGCAAGCTAAACCGGTTGCTCTGAGCCGGGGTGCCACGGTAATCAATTTTAATGCCTAACTTAGCGCACCAATTTTTCACCTCGTCAGCTGTGAAGTTGGAGCCATTATCTGTAATAATACTGTGCGGAGCACCATAACGGTGTACTACACCGGATATAAAATCTATCACTGGCCCTGCCTCAGCTGCTGGGACTGGCTTGGCTTCTATTCATTTAGTGAATTTGTCCGCCATGACCAGTAAATATTTCTTTTTATGGCTTCCCCCTTTAAGAGGTCCGACCATATCCAACCCCCAGACCGTAAAGGGACAGGAAATGGGGATGGTTCTCAAAGCGGTGGGAGGCATATGACTTTGATTTGCGAAAAGCTGGCATCTAACATAATGTTGGACTAGGGTCTGTGCATCTACGCGCGCAGTTGGCCAGAAGAAACTAGTTCGGAAAGCCTTGCTTACAAGAGCTCGGGCCGCGACATGATGGCCTCCCATGCTAGCGTGTATTTCGGCTAGAAGTTGCCGTCCCTCCTCTTCGAAGATGCACCGTTGGACAATACCAGTAGTGTTTTTCTTGTATAATTCACCTTCGTGAACCTTATAGGCTTTAGAGCGCCGAATTATGCGGCGGGCCTCATATTGAGCATGGGGGAGCTCCTGCCTATTAAGGGAGGCTAGGAAAGGCTCGGTCTAGGGGGCTATAACAGCCATGATCTTGTGAGCCGAAGATGTTATTTCCTTGTCTGAGTCCTTGATGATGTTTGTACTGAGTTCGATTGGGGGCGTGTTCGGGTCCGGATTAGCGTCTCTGCTCTCGTCCTGTCATGTTACTGATGGCTTGAACAGCCTTTCCACGAAGGTGTTAGGCGGGACTGGGTCGCGTTTAGCGCCCATACGAGCAAGTGTATCCACTGCCTGGTTACTGTCCCGAGCTACATGGTGAAATTCCAGCCCCTCAAATCGAGACGACATTTTTAATATGGCATTTCGATAAGCTGCCATCTTTGAATCCTTCACATCAAATTCTCCGTTTACCTGAGATATGACGAGGTTTGAGTCTCCGCGCGCCTCGAGGCATTGTATGCCCATGGATGCGGCCATGCGGAGACCGTGCAGTAGTGCCTCATATTCGGCCGTGTTGTTTGAGTCCGTGCAAATGATCTGTAGTACGTAGTGGACTATATCCCTTGTTGTAGATATCAAGATGATGCCGGCCCCCAATCCAGCTAACATTTTGGAGCCGTCGAAATACATGGTCCAGTGGGAGTATGCTCCGTACTCTTTAGGGAGTTCGACTTCAGCCCATTCCGCGACGAAGTCGGCCAACAACTAAGACTTAATAGTCCGTCGTGGTTTATATGTTATTTCGAACGGTAAGAGCTCGATGGCCCATTTGGCTATGTGTCCAGTGGCATCTTTATTGTTTATGATATCGTTGAGTGGTACTTCGGATGCCAGTGTGATCGAACACTCTTGGAAGTAGTGTCGGAGCTTCTGAGATGCCATGAATACTACATAGGAAATTTTATGATAATGGGGGTAACGTGATTTACGGGTTTTTGAATGGGGAATTTATGTCCCTTTTCGTCTCGTTCGATGACGAGCACTGCACTCACTACCTGATGAGTGGCTGAGATATAAAGCAACATTGGTTCACCAACACCCGGAGCGGCTAGGATTAGGTTGCCCGCCAACAACATTTTTATCTCCTCCAATCCGGCCGTGGCCGCATCTGTCCATTTGAAGTTGTATGTGCGCCTCAACAGTCTATAAAGCGGTAGTGCTTTCTCTCCTAATCTAGAGATAAAGCGGCTCAAGGCCGCTACGCAACCTGCTAGCTTTTGCACTTGTTTTAGATCGGTTGGTGTAGTTAGCTGTGACAGGGCCCAGATTTTAGCTGGGTTTGCTTCGATTCCTCTATGGGATACGATGAACCCTAATAGCTTTACAGACGGAACGCCAAAGACACATTTTTCCGGATTGAGTCGTATGTCATATGTTCGTAGGTTATCGAACGTAAGACGGAGGTCATCCACCAATGTTTTGACATGTTTAGTCTTGATGACAACGTCGTCAATGTATGCCTCCACTGTCTTGCCAATTTGTTTCTCTAAGCATGTTTGAATCATGCGTTGATATGTGGCACCAGCATTTTTGAGTTGAAATGGCATAGTGTTGAAGCAAAAGGGGTTGTACGAAGTGATCAATGACGTAGCGGCCTGATCGGATTCCTTCATTTTTATTTGATGGTATTCAGAGTAAGCATCGAGGAAACACAACGAGTCACGTCCTGCAGTTGCATCAATAATTTTGTCAATGCGGGGCAATGGAAAGGGATCCTTAGGGAAAGCCTTGTTTAAGTCCGTGAAGTCGACACAAAGGCGCCAAGATTTGTCCTTCTTTGGTACCATGACTAAGTTGGCTAGCTAGTCCGGGTGTTTGATTTCCCTTATGAATCCGGCTTCCAGTAACTTGGCCAGCTCTTCTCTCATAGCTTGTCTTTTGGATTCGGAGAATCGTTGTAGTGACTGTTTGACTGGCTTGAACCCTTTGATGATGTTGAGGCTGTGTTCGGCCAGCCTGCGTGGGATTCCCAGCATATCTGAAGGATGCCAAGTGAATATGTGATACATCTCCAACGTATCTATAATTTTTTATTGTTCCATGCTATTATATTATCTGTTTTGGATGTTTAATGGGCTTTATTATACACTTTTATATTATTTTTGGGACTAACCTATTAACCCAAGGCCCAATGCAAATTGCTGTTTTTTGCCTATTTCAGTGTTTCACTGAAAAGGAATATCAAACGGAGTCCAAACGGAATGAAACCTTCGGGAGAGTCATTTTTGGAACAAATACAACACAGAAGACCTGGAGTACATGCCAGGGTAGGAACGAGGCGGCCATGAGGGTTGGGGGTGCGCCCAGGGGGGTAGGCGCGCCCCCCACCCTCATGGGCCCCTCGTGGCTCCCTTGACGTCCCTTTTCCTCCTATATATACCTACGTACCCTGAAAACATCTGAGAGCACCACGAAACCCTAATTCCATCGCCGCAACCTTCTGTACCCGTGACATCCCATCTTGGGGCCTGTTCCGGAGCTCCACCGGAGGGGGCATTAATCACGGAGGGCTTCTACATCAACACCATAGCCTCTCCGATGAGTTGTGAGTAGTTTACCACAGACCTTCGGGTCCATAGTTATTAGCTAGATGGCTTCTTCTCTCTCTTTGGATCTCAATACAAAGTTCTCCTCGATCTTCTTGGAGATCTATTCGATGTAATTCTTTTTGCGGTGTGTTTTTCGAGATCCGATAAATTGTGGGTTTATGATCAAGATTATCTATGAACAATATTTGATTCCTTTCTGAAATCTTTTATGCATGTTTTAAATATCTTTGCAAGTCTCTCCGAATTATCAGTTTGGTTTGGCCTACTAGATTGATCTTTCTTGCAATGGGAGAAGTGCTTAGCTTTGGGTTCAATCTTGTGGCATCCTTTCCCAATGACAGCAGGGGCAACAAGGCACGTATTGTATTATTGCCATCGAGGATAAAAGGATGGGGTTTATATCATATTGCATGAGTTTATCCCTCTACATCATGTCATCTTGCTTAAAGGTGTTACTCTGTTCTTATGAACTTAATAATCTAGATGCATGTTGGATAGCGGTCGATGTGTGGAGTAATAGTAGTAGATGCAGAATCATTTCGGTCTACTTGTCACGGACGTGATGCCTATATACAATGATCATGACTAGATATTCTCATAACTATGCGCTTTTCTATCAATTGCTCGACAGTAATTTGTTCACCCACCGTAGAATCTGCTATCATGAGAGAAGCCACTAGTGAAACCTATGGCCCCCGGGTCTATCTTCCATCATATTAGTTTCCCGTCAACTTGCCAATTTCTGTCGCCGTTGTTTTATTTTGCAGTTTTTACTTTTTAATCTACACAACAAAAATACCAAAAATATTATCTCATCATCTCTATCAGATCTCACTTTTGCAAGTGGCCGAGAAGGGATTGACAACCCCTTTATCGCGTTGGTTACAAGGTTATTATTTGTTTGTGTAGGTACGAGGGACTCACGCGTGGTCTCCTACTATATTGATACCTTGGTTCTCAAAAACTGAGGGAAATACTTACGCTACTGTGCTGCATCATCCTTTCCTCTTCGAGGGAATACAACGCAAGCTCAAGAGGTAGCAATATGTCCTAGTTTTCGCGAAGGAAGGCGCGCAAAGCGTTGTCTACCACCGGGTCCAGCTGTGCCCCAATGGATGCCGTCTTATTGGGGTCCGTTGGGTGCACTTGGAATTTTACAATTTCATCTGCTGGCTTAAAAGAGGTAGATTTCGATCTTTTGTCAAGGACTACGTCGTCCCTGTCCACCATAGATCGTAAGGTGGTTAATTCTTCGACCGCGAGGGCTTCCGATAGTGCCTCTAGGGCTAAGGATGTGCTCTTGTTCTCGACACGGAGTGCTCTGTCCGGATCAGTTGCAACTGTGATTATTCCATTGGGCCCTGGCATTTTGAGCTTCATGTACTCGTAACGGGTATAGCCTTAAAGCGTGAGAAAGCGTCCCGCCCTAGAAGGGCATGGTATCCGCTGTTAAAGGGGACAATGTGGTAGAGCAGTTCCTTCGACCTATAGTTCTCGGGTGTACCTAATACTACGTTGAACTTAACGCTTCCCGAACACCGGGCTTCCTGTCTAGGAATAATTCCTCGAAAGGTTGTATTACTTTGTTCAATGCGGGATTTATCGACCTGCATTTTTGCAAGAGTGTCCTCATATATGAGCTTGAGTCCGCTGCCTCCGTCCATGAGTACTTTAGTGAGGCGGAAGCCGTCTACTATTGGGTTTAGTACAAGAGCGGCTGTGGCTCGGACCGGCCGGACTCGTGGTTCGTCTTCGGCAGAAAAGGTGATTGCCGTGTCGTTCCATGGGCTTGTAGTGCTGATTTGATGGACCTCAGCAAGTTCGCGATTTGCTCTCTTGCGCCGGTTGTTTGAGGAGAACGTCTTGAAGATAGTGAAGACATCGAGGTCCTTCTCCCCTGGCGTTGCGGTGGTGAGGATTGCTTCACCGCTCTTTGCTACCTGCCGGAGTACCCAACATGCTCTAAGGCAGTGGTTTGGGATATTGTTCGGGGCGGCATGTATTTGGCAAGGTTTATCCAACAGTTCTTTCAGAACGGACCTGTGTCCTGTGAAAGGTATGTTTTCTTGCCATTGTGTATGTTATCGGATGCCCTGCTAGGGTATGTCCGTTTCTCTTTAGCAGCGTATCGTCCGAAGATGGACTGCTCCAGAGGTGTATTCTGGGCTTTCCAAGTGTTTTCCATAGCATAGTACTTTCATACCAAATGCGAGAGTTCTGCAAAGCTCCGTATTCGACGGCGGTTGAGGGCGTTCAAGACTCCCTCGTCCGTGCAATTGCGGTGAAATATGGGCACCATGTCGTCGTCGCAACAGTCCTTAATCTTGTTTTTAACAAGTAGGAATCTGGCCCAGAAGTGATGAACCATCTCTTGGGGATGCTGTTGTATATACGTGAGATCACATATGTCCAGTAGTCTGGAGTTACTTGGAGAGTGTGTACTGTGGTGGGTGGGTGTGGATAGATTTAAGTCCCAACCCAATGTAGTGTCCGGGGTCTGAGCAACCTCAGGTGTGGATGATCTGGGCCCAGCATGATCTGAACATTCCGTGGGCCCGGTGTCTGTCCCAGAGCTCGAAAGGCACAGAGTGCCACCTGACAGAGGTGTGTTCGGCTCGATGGGTTTGGAGATCCGAATAGCGCTGGTCTCCGTTTTGAGGGGAGAAGTATTTTCGGCTCGTTCCTCGATTGCCACCACCAGATGGGTGATCGGAGTGGAATTGAGTTCCTCTTGACCGGTTTTAAGCCCGATTTGATCATCAGGCGATGAGAGCCTCAAGGCGGCAATGCTATCCAGCAGCTCATTTAAAGATGAGGAATCCGCCGAGATCACGTCGTCGGAGTGGTCTGAGCCAATATAGGAGTGGTGCTTGATGACCGCAGGAAGCGCGACCGGCCTGGCGGCCATGCGGGCGCATACAACAAACCCGCCAAGCTGGAGGATCTGGCCCATGGCCAGGTTGTTTCCGAGAGTGATCTCGTTGTTGATGACGAGACGATCCATCGATCGCTTTTCACGAGCGCACAACAAAGCTCTCAATGAAAGCACCATTGTCGGTGTCAAAACCGACAGTTCTCGGGTAGAGGGCCTGAACCTGGGTAAATATCGTGTCCCCAGTCTCTTGTTACCATCGATCCTTAGACGCACAACTTGGGCATCCCTACCCGAGATCTGCCGGTTTTGACACCGACACCTAGTTCATCTCTTGTATCCGATCTTTGTCTCAAAACCTTAGATTGGTCCCTGTGGGTTGCTAGTAGTGTTGATTACTTCTTGTAGTTGATGCTTGTTGGTTTATTCGGTGGAAGATCCTATGTTCAGATCCTTAATGCTATTCAATACCCCTCTGATTATGAACATGAATATGCTTTGTGAGTAGTTACGTTTGTTCCTGAGTACATGGGAGTAGTCTTATTATAAGTAATCATGTGAATTTGGTATTCGTTCGATATTTTGATGAGATGTATGTTGTCTTTCCTTTAGTGGTGTTATGTGAACGTCGACTACATGACACTTCACCATTATTTGGGCATAGGGGAAGCCATTGGGAAGTAATAGGTAGATTATTGGTTGCTAGAATGACAAAAGCTTAAACCCTAATTTATGTGTTGCTTCATAAAGGGGCTGATTTGGATCCGTATGTTTCATGCTATGGTTAGATTTATCTTAATACTTCTTTCATAGTTGCGGATGCCTGCGAGAGTGGTTAATCATAAGTGGGAGGCTTGTCCAAGGAAGGGCAACACCCAAGCACCAGTCCACCCACATATCAAATTATCAAAGTAACGAACGCGAATCACACGAGAGTGATGAAAACTAACTTGACAACAATTCCCATGTGTCCTCGGGAGCACTTTGCTTTATAAGAGTTTGTTCAGGCTTGTCCTTTGCTACAAAAAGGATTGGACCACCTTGCTGCACCTTAGTTACTTTTGTTACTTGTTACCAGTTATGAATTATCTTATCACGCAACCATCTGTTACCGACAATTTCAGTGCTTGCAGAGAATGCCTTGCTGAAAACCGCTTGTCATTTCCTTCTGCTCCTCGTTGGGTTCGACACTCTTACTTATCGAAAGGACTACGATAAATCCCCTATACCCGTGGGTCATCAGAAACCTTAACCATCTTTGATCAACGAGCTAGTATAGTAGAGGCTCACTAGGGACATAGTGTTTGTCTATGTATTCACACATGTATTAAGGTTTCCGATCAATACAATTCTAGCATGAATAATAAACATTTATCATGAATAAGGAAATATAAAGTAACAACTTTATTATTGCCTCTAGGGCATATTTCCTTCGATATGACCCTACCTAGAGTAGGTGACCCCATCAACAACGACCTAGGCTTCCTTGATCGCGGCAAACATCGATCAGAGCATAACCATACGCCGATCACAGCATTCCCCGTAACTAGTTGTATTCTTCACAATTTTTATCGTCGTTTAGTCGTAGCAGCAGGAGGTGGTTGTTGCAAAAACTTTTGTATAACAGTTGAAGAGCTGCAAGTCCATTATGCATTGGTTCTTCGTGTTGTTGGGTGGACATTCTCTTGACCAACCTACTAGTTATGTGTTGTGCCGTCAGCCGCTCAACGGAAGAATCTCACATTCGACATGATGAAAGGACTCTTTGTTAGTGTTATCGAGAGGATAAATGTGGACCACAAAGATTTGTAGACCAACCCTCCCTTGCCCGTCTCATCATGGATCTCACGACGAGATCCCTTGTTAGTTGTGTCGATTGTAACGCCCCATAACTTTTACCTAATAAAAATTTGAATTCATTAAATTAAATAAATAACTTGGATATTTTATTTTGCCATTTTTGGTAAATGGCGAGTAAATAAACCCTTCTCTCTCACGCTGTTTTGGTTCGAGCCTCAACCCTGAAACCATCAGACACGATCTCGTTGTGATATTTGGGAGACACCCAAATTATTTCATAATGTTTGCACAAGCCTAGCTACCACCGTATGCAAATCCTACGTTTGTTAAACGAACGAAGATATCTTATAAGTAGGGTTGATTCTCAACCCTAAAGAAAAACAAAGAAATCAATAAAAGCCAAAAATATAAAAATGATAAAAACCAATGCAAAAGAATGAAAACAAAGAAAATCGAGAAAGAACAAAGAAAAT
>LR738710.1:624835921-624917133 GCA_902687465.1 Secale cereale | reverse complement strand
AAAGAAAATCAATGAAAGCCAAGAAAAAACAAAAAAAAAAACAAAAGGAGAAAATAGTAAAACAAAGAAACAAACAAAGAAAAAAAACTGGTAAAAACGGGATAAAACATAGAAACCCGATAGAAGAAAGAAAAAAGAGAGGAAGAAAACCGATGAAGGAAAAAAAGAGAAAAAAAAAGAGAAAAACTCTTTTTAAGGAACCAGAGAAAAATGTATCCAACACAGTTTTTTTAGACAATCATGTGAAGCTTTATTAAACCGTTACAAGTGTTACATGGACGAAAGAAAGTTCAGCGGGGCAGGGTGACCTGACCATACATGACGACCGACGGGGCCTAGTGCATGCTTCGCTAAGCTACTCTCGCCATGAGCGAGACATACTCCTGGTAGGCTCTTTTCAGCTTATCCCGCTCGTTCTTCTCATCTCCTCAAAAATCTTCTCAAAAACAGATCCCGCTCCTCCCCCCACCCCCACCGCCCTGTCTCCGCCCCTACGCTCCTCCTCCCCGCGCCCCAACCCTAAAGATCCGTCATTTCAAAAAGAAACCCCCCCAAGATCCGCCGCTGCGCTCCTCCTCCCGGCGCCCCAGCCCTAAGATCCATCGCCGCTGCGCTCCTCCTCCCGGCGCCCCAGCCCTAAGATCCACCGCCGCTGCGCTCCTCCTCCCCGCGCCCCCCCACCGCCATGGCCACGCGCGACCGCGCCGCCCGCTCGGCGACGGCCCGCCTCAAGGAGAACGACACCCAGTCGCAGTCCCAGTATGGCAAGCGCCAGCGCACGGCCGCGGGCCCGGCACCGCGCCCGCCTCTCTCCACGGCTCCCCAGAACGCCGCCGCGCCTCCCCCCGCGGAGGCCCCCATCGAGTTCGCCGGGAGGGAGGACGTCGACGCCCTCCTCAACGAGAAGATTAAGGGCAAGAACAAGATGGATTACAAGGTATGGATTCTGCCGCTCGAACTGCCTTGCCTCTGGTTTAGTGTTTTCATGTAGCCATCTCCTCTCCGTCTGACCCTTTCGGGTAGGCCGAGACACGAAATTCTGAATTTTAGCCTGCAAAAACGATTTGGAACCTATCCGACTACTACACTAATCCGCGCTCAGGTTGTACTTTGTCCCGCCCTGACATGCCATGCCTCTGCTGGGTGATGAATACATAAGTGAAATTCCATGATTTGGTAAACTATTTGTGGTTCTGGTCCTGCCTCTAACATGTCTTTCTGATGAGTTACAAATTCCTGCTATTCTGAACTGAACATTATGGTCTTTGGCAGTGTTCTAAACAGCATCAGTTCTGTGGTTGTTTCCGCAGGGAAAGAGTGAGCAGATGATTGAGTACATCAAGAAGCTGCGTGCTTGTATCAAATGGTTGCTTGAGAGGGAGGATGCAAACCTCGCTGAAATCGGGAAACTCAATGGCCTAATCGATGATGCAGACAAACATCATGCTGAAATTGGTAACACTTCTTCATCTGACGGTGTGCAAACTTTTGCAATTGTCGACCCTGCTGACTGAATTGGTATGGTGTCATCCAGTGGCTCAGTTGGAGTGCAAAATCCAAGAATCCGTGGCAATGAAAGAGGAGCTTCAGAAACAATATGCCTCTTTAGGAGAGAGCCTAAAGAAAGTGGAAGCTGAACAAATGGTGTTGTACCTTGTGCATTTCACTAATTTATCTTTTATGGACTGAGGAGCAATCTGTAATCACAACTTTGTAAAGTGCAGGAGTGCCTTCGATCTTATGGAGACGAAAAGGAGGCCAGGATTGCTGCAGAATCTTCAAGAAATGAGCTTTCAGAAGAACTCAACAGAGTTAAGTTGGAGCAGAAGCGTCTTAATGATCAGGTATTATTGTTGTTCTTGTTCAATATCTTCTCTAATATTTTCTTATTTACCATTCTTCAAGTTTTAACAGCATTTCTATTACATTTAGATCAAGATGCTTCAAGATACAAATAAGAGGCTTCAAGAATACAACACTAGCTTGCAGCAATATAATTGCAACCTCCAAGCTGACGCAACAAAGAATGCTGAAACAATAGAAAAGCTGCAAAAAGAGAAGAATACTATGGTTGAAACAATGAATGGTTTGAAAGATCATTCTAACTCAGTAAAGTTGCAGCTTGATATGGCAAAGGTAATATTTTAGTTTTCATCTTTTAACTGCATTCTTTACGCCTTAAACTTTCTTATTACATTTATAAGTTCCATGCTCATAGCTAAGCCTTTTACTCTGCAGTCTTCGCAGAGTGAAGCTTTAAAACAAAAAAATAACTTATTGAATGAGGTTGAAGCTCTCAGAGGTGAATTACAGCAAGTAAGGGATGACCGTGATCATAAATCAGCTGAAATAAATTCGTTGTTGAGCGACTTGGGTGCATACAAGGAATTGACAGGAAAGTCCTCATCAGAATTAGAGAATGTCATGATACGATGTGATGCACTTGAGGTATGATTATACACACTCAATTACACTGCTAACCATTTCAATTAGGTTGGCTTATTTTCTTTTCAATCATGCAGGAAACTTGTTCAAACCAAACTGAGATGATTAAAACATTGCAAATTCAACTTGCATCGGCTAATGAAAAGTTAAAGGTGCGTATTTGTATAGAAGATGTCTGTTTCAGCTTGTAGAATCTGTAGTTTCTGACTTGCCATTTATGATTAGCCTCAAAATAAGCATTTATAGCTACAAGTTGCAAACTGTAGTTCATTTGTATCACTATTATGCCCTTGATTATAATATTTGTAACAGTTTTGCATGAATATTATTATTTAGATTGAATTACCATACTTTCAATATATGAAATGCATGTCTGTGTAATGGTTGCAATTGTTTAATATCCAGAGATCTAATTTGACAACTATGGAGACAATGAGTGAGTATGAAAGCCAAAAGAGAATGTTGGAGGACCTACAATTACGTCTTACGGAAGCCGAGCAAAAAATTGTGGATGGGGAGAAGTTGCGGAAAAAACTACATAACACTATACTTGTAATGATTTATTCTCCTAAAGACTCGTACTAATCCCATATAGTATGTTTGTTTATAAGATTAATGTGTTGCAGGAGCTTAAAGGAAATATTCGTGTTTTCTGCCGAGTCCGACCTTTATTGGCAAATGAATCTGGAGCTGTTTCTTATCCAACTAATGGAGAAAATATAGGTCGTGGTGTCGAGTTGATGCATAACAGTATGTTACATTTACTTTTACTGCTTAGTATATGTTTGTGTATGATACTTGCTAAATTCTGTACAATAATTTCCCCCCTTTTTTTTTCAGCACAACCGTATTCATTTGCGTTTGACAAAGTGTTTGATCATTCGGCATCTCAAGAAGATGTGTTTACTGAAATTTCTCAGTTGGTTCAAAGTGCACTTGATGGCTATAAGGTACTTTTAGTGGTGGTATAACTAATATTGTATTTTCAGAACTGAATAATAATAATAAATTCAATTAGGCAGAAAATTAAGAAAATTTAACTGTTCTAAAAGTACACTGTTAGTCACTGTGCACTTCATCTAATTATTTTTGCCAAGTACTTGTCTGTTTTTATTTCTTGTATTGAATAATTGAAAATAAGGAACATATTATGGAACTAATTGATCTCAAATCATGTAGGTGTGCATATTTGCTTACGGGCAAACCGGTTCTGGCAAGACACACACTATGATGGGAAATCCTGAGTTCAATGATCAGAAAGGGTTAATACCTAGATCGCTCGAACAAATTTTTCAAACTAGTCAATGTCTTATGTCACAAGGTTGGAAATATAAGATGCAGGTGTGTTCCAATTGATTTGTTTACTTACTTGAACTAAAGACTTATCATGTATTCTCTATCTGTAATTCTAATTTAGCTTATTTTTTGTAGGCTTCAATGTTAGAAATATACAATGAGACTATACGTGACTTGTTAGCGACAAGTCGCACATCTACCCAAGATGGTGCTGCTTCGAAATATAATATTAAACATGATGCCAATGGTAATACCCAGGTGTCTGACCTCACAATCGTTGATGTACGGAGTATCAACGAAGTTTCTTCTTTGCTCAAACGGGCTGCACAAAGCAGGTTGACTCGAAGTTCTTTTGAGATTCAATGAAACTACCATTAATCCTTATTTTTTTGCTTAACATGATTAGTTGCCATAGCACGTGCAAATTTGTAATGTGGATGCAAGTTCTAAGTAAGTTAAAAGCAGTATTTCCTTGATCTGAACTAAAACTTTTCCAAACATATATTTTGTACTCTTGTAATGAATGCTTAGTACCATGTTTTTTTTGTTATGTTATATATGTTTTTTTTACTCGAACTAACTCCCAGAAAAATGTTCAATTTGATTGCAATGTCTTATTTTTTTGGTGCCTGCATGTATATTTGCTGAAGCAACCAGTATTTGTTTTTTTGTTCTTGTTTGCAGATCAGTAGCAAAAACACAAATGAATGAAGAATCATCTAGAAGTCACTGTGTTTTCACACTTCGGATTTTTGGTGTAAATGAGGTATGTAATCTTTTACTGATAAGTTCAATTCATGCATAACCTTGTCTCAATGTTTGCATTATTATATTCTGTGCAGGGAACAGATCAACAAGTGCAAGGTGTTCTCAATTTAATTGATCTTGCAGGCAGTGAACGGCTTAACAAAAGTGGTGCCACTGGGGATAGACTCAAGGAAACCCAGGTAGTTTGCTATCCCTTTGTTTTGTGAAGTGTACATTTGTAACATCCATAGCACATGTATGGTATTAACTTCAACTCTTTAGGCTATTAACAAGAGCTTGTCGTGCTTGAGTGATGTTATCTTCTCCATTGCTAAGAAAGAGGAACACATTCCATTCAGGAACTCCAAACTGACGTATCTACTCCAGGTAACTTCATAGTACCAAAACTAGAGTGTGCACTCTCAATATAATGTCGTGCCATTTTACAACCTACAACTGTTTTCCTTGTGCACAGCCATGCTTGGGTGGAGACTCTAAGACGCTAATGTTTGTGAACCTGTCCCCGGAAGTGTCTTCTACAAGCGAATCTATTTGCTCGCTTCGTTTTGCTGCTCGGGTGAACTCTTGTGAGATCGGCGTCCCTCGTCGTCAGACTCAAATGCGCAGCCTGTCACAAGGATGAGTCTATGCAGTCAATTCACTGTCAAGTCCCATCCCGCCCATGGGCCATCAGTAGTGTACGTGTGTTGTTTGTTTGTTGATAATTGAGGGATGCAATCCATCATTTGCACGGCATTTAGAGGTTGTATATTCTCATTTGGTGTGGCGTGCTGACCTTTCCATTTCAGTTATCTAATCTGTATCGGCGTTGATACTCTACTATAGCGTAGAGTGATGGTACAAGTGGTAGTTGAGCCCTGTAGGTGTATTGGCATTCAGCCTTTTATTTTATTCTAAAAGCGAGCATCCAGCCTTGTTTGGTGTTGTTATGGCTTGGCTTGTATTAGCTCTGACTAATTGCTGGGAAGAAGCATTCCATTGACCTGCTTGTGTGGTATCTCTACCAATTGTTCATTCAAGACTAGAATCCTGGCATTTCTCAGTTTCACCAAATGCACATTACATCACCCACTGAGGCTATCCTGGATAGAGTTTGAGGCAGAATTTTCAGTTCATGAAAGAATTTGCAGTATGAGCTTTGTGTCAGCATAGTAGGATCCTATGTCAGCGTCCTCCTTGGTGGTGACGGACGCCTGCAGCTTCGAGCTGTCGAAGAGGCGGTTGGCCAGGCCGAGAAGCGGCGGCCTGGCGTTGGGGTCTGCAGCGGTGATGAGCTTGTCGAAGTCGTAGTATATGAAGGTGGCCTTGAGGCGGAGGTACTTGTTACATAGTTGGAGGCTTCCTTGCCGAGCAGGTCCTCCAGCGCCAGCAGGTCGAAGGCGGAGCTGCGCACCTGGTAGGCGTGGGCCGCGAAGCTTGGCCCGATATCCGCCATGTAGATGCCATTCTTCACAAATGATCGCGTCCCTGTCTCGCCATTGTTGATCTCCTCTGCACCACATTCATCGGCGCCGGTTCAGTTCAGCAGTTGAAGTCTCTCTAGGAATGAAATGTATCATGAGGATGAGGTGATATATACTCCCTTTGTAAACTAATATAAAAGCGTTTAGATCACTAAAGCTGTAAACTAATATAAGAGTAGTGATCTAAACGTTTTTATATTAGTTTACAGAGGGAGTAGTACTGTATGTACTAGATCCCTAGACTAACGGGATAAGAAGCTGAAACTCAAACTCCATTCAGTGTAGCATTCCTGAAAGCAGTCGCTCCAGTTGCTACTTTGAGGTCTGTATATGTTTCCACTGGCAAGCTTCAGTACAAAATAAGGATTGTTTGACCAGATTCTCAAAAATAAAAGGATTGTTTGACCAGTTCCTTCTTTCCAACTTGCCGCTGCCGGCCGACGATTTCAGCAGCAAGCGAGGACACGTGCGCTGCCGCTGCCGTTCTACAATGCTGGCTGTTGAGTAGGTGTTCTGTCCCCGGCAACTGAGTGGAAGGGAATAGTTACTACGCAGTAACGTTACAGTAGGGATCGGACGACTCTCGCGTTTTGTCTGAATCTTCAACAGTTAACTGAAGAAAGCTACACCACTTCAGTAGGCGTGACACACTTCACGTAGGCATTTCAGATTATAAGTCGGCACTGCCATTGCGGTTACTGAAGATCTTCGTGTATAGGTTTTGGATCAAAGTCTAGCATTTTGTATCGCCTTCGCGTGTATACCAGTAAAAAGTATGACTAAATGATGCACACTCATTGAAACTACAAAAGGAAGTCTGAAGATGTCAGAAAAGTTCAGACTTAAATGATCGACAAGTACAGAGTTTGCACTAAAAAGACAACTAGTACAACAATCTGTAAATCATTATCATTTGTACTGTAAAAAAGGTTGGAGAGAAAAGTTAATGAAGATCAGTCACATAAACCTATTCAGACCACTTCCTCTCCAGCATTGGCAATGCTCACTTGATCTTGATAAATCTGGGAACTTGTTTGAGATAAAAATAACAAAAGGGAATTCAGAAAGGAGTTCAAAACATATAACATTGGAAGGTTAGATTCAATTTAACCTCTTGTACCTGCTGTGCATGTGTGAATTAAGGAGTAGCAAGCACAGGAACGGCAACATTCAGAGATGACAGAAAATCAATGCACAAATTACACACAATTATGGAGCTAAAATACAACTATTTAGATCGAGGCACTGTTAAAAAAGATAACATAGTTCAGTAAAGTCATGAATATAAATACTGCAGAATTAAGAGACCACTTACATACTGTAAATTCAGTTAGCAACAAGGAAGACAGATTGCACTTAGATTTCAAGGAAAATATGACTACTCCACACTGTAAATCATGAACATTGACACCGTAATAACTCTTTACTCCACACTGAAAATAGACTGAACAATTTTTTTTGCCACAACTTGAATCTGCTCTGCAACTTATGAACTTGTAGTTGTTCTGCAGATTATCAAGAGCTGTGAAACAGTTGATTTACAAACATAGTTACTCCTACTACTTATCCGCGGTTGCCCAGGTGATAACTGCATCATGCTTTCTTATCAGAGACTAATACAAAAAGATAAGAGCAGTTTTAACATGGTCCATCACAGGAGCAAATGCAAGGTTCGGATAATCCATCACAGGAGCAATAAGAACAACAACAGTTTTACTAGCTTGCATGAACAAGTGGAGCAAATTGCTCAGAGGTACATCCGTGGCGATCGTACATGGACGAACTAATACATCAGCCAGTGAGTATCCTCGTCTACACTTTGAAAATAACTTCAACATCAGATTTAATAGACACTTGCAGGCGAGAAGAAGTTGCTGTGCCCTCCAGCGTGAAGATTGGCCGCGGCATTGTACCTCCTCTCGTTCTCGAGCGCCTCTTCATCATTCCACGCTGCTTCAAATGGATCGAAGGAGCACGACCGCGGTTTGAGCAAGTGGTCCTGTCCCTGAAGCGATGGAGCGTCGAGCTCCGACGTGGCATTGTACCTCTTCTCCTTGTCAGCATCATGGACGGCAGGGTAATCGGACTGCAGCATACCCTCCAGCACGCCTTGGTCCAAGGCATCCAGGTACAGAGGTTCATGTTGGCCCATCTCCACGCTAGTGTTGGCTCCAGTGACCGGCTCAGCTTCAGTTGGGTCTTCTTCCATCATTCTCATTAGTTCTTCAATATCTACCTCCCAATCCGGCAAATTGGAAATAGGCTCCAATGGCTCAAAGACATCCTCTTGAGATGTACTCCTTGCAATGCTTGAGCCAGCCTCAGGAACAATCTGTTGTTGGCTGTAAAGCTTGACAGACTCCGGCACAACTGATTGGGTGGACTCCAGCACATCTGACTGGGAGGAAATCTCAGGAGCTTGAGCAACGTCGGAGCGGCTGGATGTTGTAGTGGACTCGCATGCATCCTGAACAGGGAAGTTGGCTGCCTCATCATACATCAAGAAGGACGGTGTGGCAGATGCCGGGACCGGGACGGGGACGGCACCGCGCATCCTCTTCTTGGGGCGCGGCGGATGAGGATCGGCGGCGGCAGCCGGCGCTGGCCTCTTCTGTGCGTCGGTGCTCGGAGTCACGGCCTCTGGCTGCGCTTGTTGACGCGGGTACGCGGCCGATTCCTGGCGGGCCGCGTCAGGAGCATGCTGAGCCAAGTGCATCTTGCAGAACACCTTCACCCCGTCGCTGACGGTGGCCTCCGGCAGCAGGCATCGGTATTCCTCCATGACCCAGCCGGTGGACTTCCCCTTGGTCTTGAAGGACAGGTTCTTGACCTCGCCGATCTTGGCTCCCGCGTGGCTAATCTCCGTGGTCTTCTGGATGGTCCAGGTGCCGCCGCCGGTGCCGCGCACGCTCTGGAGCTTGCTCCCGTTCTTGCTCTTGCACGTGGTGAAGAAGAACCGGTCGCCGCTGCTCACGGCCCGCGGCACGGGCGCGTACCGGGCGGCCAGATCCTTGGGGTCGCAGCCGGAGATTTCGACGCGGTGGATGAGCTTGTCGGCGGGGTGCAGCGTCTCGCCGGAGAGGAGGCGTGGCAAGTAGTAGGTGACGGCCTCCACTTCCGTAGGGTTCAGCCGGAAGTGGCGGAAGACGTCGTCGAAGTCGAGCTCCTCCATCCCGGCCGGCGGCTGCCCGATCTGCTGCTAGGGTTCTAGGCTTCTAGCTAGGAAAGGGTGGCGGGCGACTGGGATTTGGGAGAGGTTGGTCTGCGGGATCGGGAAGGTGTTGTGGGACGCGCAGGTGGTCTGTGCTGGTATTTAAAGACGCTGCACTACGCGATGGAGGACGCCGCGTCAGATTTCCTTTCTCTGAATCCGAGTATGCGCCCAGTTCAGTTTGCCGCCAGTTTTCTGAAACTTGCCGCTCCCGTTTGCTTCCATTTTCTGAAATTCTCTGTCAATCCGATCATGATGCGGTCCTGAAGACATACTCCCTCCGTTCCGATTTACTCATCGTGGTTTTAGTTTAAATTTGAACTAAAACCATGACAAGTAAATCGAAACGGAGGGAGTAGATGACAGATGCCGTGCTGGTTGTGATTCTTGAATTTTTTTTTTGAGTAATAATGCATGTCCTATTTCTTTTCTGGGTTCATTTCTTTGAACCATACTCCCGGACCTTATCCGGGTCCATTTCTTGTCATCCATGTCAACATGTGTTGTGTGATAGTATTATCAAGCTCACCCAGCCATGCTAGGAACTAGTAGAAGCTAATGCGCGCTTCCCTGCGCCATTCTTCCGTCATGGGGTCTATATCATTTTTCCCTAATACACGCGCTTTGCCAGGGGAGTGAGACCATAACTGTTGTGTTCAGAATCTCTTCGATGCATTATTGTAGTACAATGTGCACAACTGATATACTTCCTCCGTTCCCAAATATAAGTCTTTCTAGAGATTTCAACAAGTGACTACATACGGAACAAAACGAGTGAATCTACACTATAAAATATGTCTACATACATCCGTATATTATAATCCATTTGAAATGTCTAAAAAGACTTATATTTAGGAACGGAGGGAGTACATATGTAAACTACTTCGTGAGAATCACACAAGCTTTATTGGTGAACTTGCACTTGTGTGTCTATCTACTTATATAAATAAGCAATGCGGATACATTCATACTGAATTTTGTGGACATGCATTATCCCCCTTACACTTCACAAAAGGCAAAAAAGTACAGGTATTCTTATGCGTACTGTCTATTGAGACAATAACACCATAGTAGCTTTGAGATCACAGCATTCTGCATCCAATAAAAATATAAGCATCGTGAAAAAAGAATATATGCTATGCCATGCTAACTGAAATCCTTATACGAACATCGAATGGCCAGCCCGCATAAAAGATTATATTCGAAATGGTTGAGTTGATTATCATGCAAATACGAGAATACTGAAGAAATGTAAAGAGATAAGAAACATATGTGGATGCACTTGTCATGTAAGCCATGGGACCTTGATTTGGTGTACTCCGTAGCCTGCATAAATAAGTGAGGACGCATAAGAGAAGAAAGGCATATGTAGTGGTGAAGTATTTTCACTATAAAAAAAATACACTTCTGTGATGATACGTGTTTGTCACAGTAGGTCATATTTCCTATTATGCATGTACATCCATGACGATTTTATGACAGAATTAAGATGGTCATACATGTGCTGTCGTAGAAATGTTCCATGACAATATCAAAATTATTATCACAGAAGTATCCACTTCCATGACGATAAATGGCGCATCATGGAAGTGTTTTCGTCAAGGGTAATCGACACGTGGCATCCACAGTAACAGGTCGCCGTTAAGCTACCTGGTTCCGGTTTGGATCCGATAACACCATACAGCTTTGAGATCACAACATTCCTCATCCAATAAAAATATAAGCATCGTGAAAATATAATATATACTATGCCATGCTAACCGAAATCCTTACACGAACATCGAATGGCCGGCCCGGATAAAAGATTAGATTCGAAATGGTTGAGTTGATTATCATGCAAATATGAAAATACTGAAGAAATGTAAAGAGATAAGAAACATATGTGGATGCACTTGTCATGTAAGCCATGGGACCTAGATTGGGTATACTCTGTAGCCTGCATAAATAAGTGAGGACACATAAGAGAAGAAAGGCATATGTAATGGTGAAGTATTTGCACCACAAAAAGATACACTTCTGTGATGATATGTGTTTGTCACAGTAGGTCATATTTTCTGTTATGCATGTACATCCATGATGATTTTATGACATAATTAAGATAGTCATACATGTGCTGTCGTAGAAGTGTTCCGTGACAATATCAAAATTATCATCATGGAAGTGTGCACTTACATGACGATAAATCGCGTGTCATGGAAGTGTTTTCGTCAAGGGTAACCGACACGTGGCATCCACGGTAGTGGGTCGCCGTCAAGCTACCGGGTTTCGGTTTGGATCCGATAACCTGTTAACAGCATCGACCAATGGGGATTTTCCACATGTAAAATTCTTATTCGCCGGAGGATCCACGTGTTGGCTCAGCGTTGGGACACATGTCATCCACTAATTGTACGGGAGACGCCTATGATACGCTGGCATGTGGGAAGGCCCAACAGTGGCCCATTTAGGTGAAAGAGGCCAGCCTAGTGAAAATTAGCATGCCGGCCCATATAGGACCTACTGGTGTCTGGTCCATTTAAGCCCACGGCCCATACGGGATGTGCCAATTCGGCATGTCAACGACCCGTTAACTATTTGGCACCATTGCAACCCATTGTCAGTTCGAGCCTGTTAACAGCCCAGTGTGTCTTTCAGCCTGTTAACATCCCATAAATGAGTTGGGCCATTTGCAGTCGGACCTGACTTTTGACCTCTTAACGGCCCATGCTCTTCATCACCAATACCAGTCCGGTTTTGCTTTCGGCCTGCTAAAGGCCCACAACACAGTTGGGCCATATACAATCCGACCTGACTTTCAGCTTCTTAGCGGCCAATGCTCTTCATGGTCTAGTACGAGCCCGCTGTCACTTTGGGCGTGCTAAAACCCCACAATACAGTTGGGCCATATATAGCCCGACCTTAGTATCGACCTGTTAACGGCCCGTGAAATCAAATGGGCCCACTTATTGCCCGCTTCGATGTCGGCCTGTTAACGACCCGGGAGGTAACATGGCTGAGCATTAAATGTGTAATGCCCAGGATGGGACTATACCTCCTACGTGTCGAGGCACGACTTAAAGGTATAAGCCCATCCTAGAATGATCTCAAGTTTGGTATCTTTGCACGACTCATGTAAAAGAGGGATTAAAATGCAAAAGGAGATAGTTGGCTTACACTCGCCACTTCACACAATACATTACATAAGCATAACATCATTCAAAACATCACAACCCGACTACGGGTGAAGATCCAAAAGAAAGATACCAAAACAACATAAAGCCACAGGTCAGGATCGAATCCTAGTAGAAACCACTACTGACTATCGAAACGTCACAAGCAAACAGCCAAACTCTTCATCGAGCTCCTGGTGAAGCACTGAACCAGCTCCTGCATCGTACACGGCTGAACCTGCATCTGGTGTGGTGAAGTAACTGTGAGCCACAGAGGACTCAGCAATCCCGTTCCCGGGTAACATGACTATTTAAGCCTTGGGTGAGGATAAGGCTGAAGAAAGAACGAGAGGTGAAGGAACAAACAAGAGTCTGCAGCAGCAACTAGCACTAACTTACGCAAAAGAGAGCGAGAAGAGAAGAGCATCGGTCGAAAGATGATCACGAAGTGATCCTAGCTAAAGCCGGTCAAACATAACCCCACCGTGTTCAACTCCCGAATCCCTATTCGGAAATTGACAGTCACGGTACACACGCTGGTAGTGTATTAGAATATTGTGTCAAGTTTTCTACAACCGGAATTAACAAGCTCCCATCTGCCACATAACCGCGGGCACGGCTTTCGAAAGTTCAAACCCTGCAGGGGTGTTCCAACTTGGCCCATCACAAGCCCACGATCCGCGAAGTCGCAACTCCATAGGTGGGAAGACCCGAGTATTCTCGGAATCCCGTGCTCAAGTTAAACCGAACTAAGGTAAGGCTAATCCAGTAAATCCTCCCGGCGTGTCGACACCCTGATAGTAGCCGCGCGTATCTAAGTCTCAGGACACGACCGGATGGGCGATTCTACAGGTATACCAGATACCTCGGGTTGCCCCAAGGCGGCCCTGCAGACTCCCCGTTTGGGACCAACGCCATCAGCACTGGCCCCCCCTGCTATGTAGAAATAAAGGATCCTCGAGGGAGCGACCCTCTATGCAAATTTGATTAATTAATTAAGTTGTTATTATGAGGCAAATAGTACCAAATGTTGGGACTTGCTGGAAAAGACTTAGCACTTAGCGGTTTATCAAGGGGGTCCCATACACCCCAACCGTGTTAGGAACGCAAAATCAAGGAACATAACACCGGTTTATACGGTTCCTAACGGCATGAGTGGAACAAAACACCAAGCAAAAGGCTTAGCCTTCCACCCTGCCAGTATATAGATGATTTCATTTAAGCATTTATATAGTGTGATATAACCCAACCAAACTTCAACATGAAGCAAGCATCTTCAATCTTCACCTGCAACTAACAATGCTATAGGAGGGGCTGAGCGAAGCGTACTTAGCCAAGCAACGGTTTGCATAGGTAGGTTGGTTAACATGGCAATTGGTTACAAGTAGGAGGCTGACAAGAAGACATGGGCATCGAGGCAAAACTAAAGATCGAGACAACTAGCAATAGGCAAAAATAGTAATGGTATCCGGGTTCGATCATCTTGCCTGGAATTCCACAGAGGAAGAAGAACGGGTCCAAGCAGAAGACGGAGCAACACAGTCGAGCGAAACCTCACAACTCCGGAACGAAACCGAAGCTAACAAGAGAAGCAACCGGAAAGAAAGAACAACACGGTAAACATACAAGCATAAACATGGCATAAGATGCACAAGCAAGTATGATGCATGTCCGGTTTAAATATGCAAGGCATGGCAAAGTGCACAAACAAATCTACAAGTTAAGTGGAGATCAATATGCAACGGGTTGCATACTGATGAAACACCACATTTAATTATTTAGTTGACTCTCGTTATTAACAAGACAAGATTAAGAGTTTGTTAACATGGTAAGAGGTGAAGCATAATAAAACTATACTAACTAGGCAATTTAAATGAGGCCGGAAATAACAACAAGTCCGGAAAATCCCCATGAGCATGTTTAATAATTATAAGCAAACAACAATTTAACATATAATGTTGTTAACATGATGCGGATGACATGATCAAGTTATGCAAGTTTTATTAAAAGGTTAACATAAGAGATAAGAAGTATTGTCACCGTGGTGGATGGAAAGGTGCCACGGCAACGATCCGAGAATGATGCAACGCAACATCTCGGTTCCGGTATCTCGTTGAGAGACCGATGCAAAAGGTGACGAAGCGAGTCAAACGAGATGAAAGAGGTGGGGTGATCCCGTTACCGGGTTCCCACGAGTCGGTGACGAGGCAACCGAGGAACAAGACAAAAGGTGAAACGGGCACGGTGCACACACGGGAAACATTTCATACAACACAACAAGCATGCATCACACGGGTCACGACTCGGGGTTATACCTTCGAAACACTCGTTTCGGGGCAGTTCGAGATCGTAGTGGAAGTAGGCGTTCACGTGTCCGACGAGGAAGAAGTCGTTCCGTAGAGGGAAGTAGATACACGGGCGACGGTAGACGTTCACATTCCGTAGTGGTACTTGGTGTTTCCGGGCGTCGGTAGTCGTACACGGGGCGTTTTGTAGATGTTCACGGAGCTCGTTCGTAGATGTACTCATGGTCGTCGTGGGAAGTAGTGGAACTTGGTCGTTTCGCCGTGTAGGGGTACTTGTCGTGTCGTCGGACGTAGTGGTACTCGAGTCTTCGGTAACGGTAGGCGTTCACGTCACGTGTCGTGGTACTTGTCATCGTCTCGTTCGGTCGTCGTGGTACATGAGGGTCGTCGAGCGTAGAGGTACTCGTTTCCGTAGACGTTCGGTTTTACCGTAGATGAACTCGATGCATCTCCGTTTCTCCGGTCTCCACTTGGTCAACGAACGGTGCCTGGACATTTGCAATAGCACACGGCAACACAAAACAAAACAAAACAAAACGCACAGGAACAGAACAAAAAGGGCAGCACGGGCGCCGGGCAGAGCTTGAGGAGGCGCTGGACGGGCGAACTGGTGAGCTGGAGAGGAGGGAGCTCGGGGTGCTCTGGCCGCGAGGAGAACGGGGCCGCACGGGGCTGCTGGGCTCCTGGCCTTGCTGGACGAGGGAGGACGCGGGGCCTCGAGGCTCTGGCTGGAACCTGGCCCGCGCTCGGGGCGCCGTTGCTTCTGGCCGGCCGAAGGGAGCGGGGCTCCTGGAGGCGCTGGGGATGCGCGAGGAGGCGAGGAGGATCCAGGCGGGGCCGGCCCTGGCCCGACGGCGGCGGGGCGCGCTGCACCGGCGAGGCGCCGACTGCATCTGGGTTTGAGCAAAGGGGCTTGGGGCGCTCGTGGGGGAAGCTGAAGGGAGGCAGGCGAGGACGGGCGCGGCTCCCTGCTGCTGGGCTCGGGCCTTCGAGCGACGGTAGGCACTCCTGGCCGCGGAACCTGGCCGGAGGGACGCTGACGTGGGACGGAAGCGAGGCAGGAGATCGGGGAAGGGACGAGCGAGCGGGTGAGGGCCCTGTTGGAAATATGCCCTAGAGGCAATAATAAATTGGTTATTATTATATTTCCTTGTTCATGATAATTGTTTATTATCCATGCTAGAATTGTATTGATAGGAAACTCAGATACATGTGTGGATACATAGACAAACACCATGTCCCTAGTAAGCCTCTAGATGACTAGCTCGTTGATCAATAGATGGTTACGGTTTCCTGACCATGGACATTGGATGTCGTTGATAACGGGATCACATCATTAGGAGAATGATGTGATGGACAAGACCCAATCCTAAGCCTAGCACAGATCGTGTAGTTCGTATGCTAAAGCTTTTCTATATGTCAAGTATCTTTTCCTTAGACCATGAGATTGTGCAACTCCCGGATACCGTAGGAATGCTTTGGGTGTACCAAACGTCACAACGTAACTGGGTGGCTATAAAGGTGCACTACAGGTATCTCCGAAAGTGTCTTTTGGGTTGGCACGAATCGAGACTGGGATTTGTCACTCCATATGACGGAGAGGTATCTCTGGGCCCACTCGGTAGGACATCATCATAATGTGCACAATTTGTGATCAAGGAGTTGATCACGGGATGATGTGTTACGGAACGAGTAAAGAGACTTGCCGGTAACGAGATTGAGCAAGGTATCGGTATACCGACGATCGAATCTCGGGCAAGTGCTACACCGATAGACAAAGGGAATCGTATACGGGATTGATTGAATCCTTGACATCGTGGTTCATCCGATGAGATCATCGTGGAACATGTGGGAGCCAACATGGGTATCCAGATCCCGCTGTTGGTTATTGACCGGAGAGTCGTCTCGGTCATGTCTGCGTGTCTCCCGAACCCGTAGGGTCTACACACTTAAGGTTCGGTGACGCTAGGGTTGTAGAGATATAAGTATGCGGAAACCCGAAAGTTGTTCGGAGTCCCGGATGAGATCCCGGACGTCACGAGGAGTTCCGGAATGGTCCGGAGGTAAAGATTTATATATAGGAAGTCCTATTTTGGCCACCGGAAAATGTTCGGGATTTTTCGGTATTGTACCGGGAAGGTTCTAGAAGGTTCCGAAGTGGGGCCCACCTGCATGGGGGGACCCACATGAACGTGGGTAGTGGGGGCAAGGCCCCACACCCCTGGTCAAGGCGCACCAAGATCCCCCCTTAGAAGGAATAAGATCATATCCCGAAGGGATAAGATCAAGATCCCTAAAAAGGGGGATAACAATCGGTGGGGAAAGGAAATGATGGGATTTCTTTCCCCACGTTTGCCAACGCCCCAATGGACTTGGAGGGCAAGAAACCAGCCCCCTCCACCCCTATATATAGTGGGGAGGCGCATGGGAGCAGCACCCCAAGCCCTGGCGCCTCCCTCTCCCTCCCGTGACACATCTCCCTCCTCCCGCAGCGCTTGGCGAAGCCCTGCTGGAATCCCGCTACTTCCACCACCACGCCGTCGTGCTGCTGGATCTCCATCAACCTCTCCTCCCCCCTTGCTGGATCAAGAAGGAGGAGACGTCCCCGCTCCGTACGTGTGTTGAACACGGAGGTGCCGTCCGTTCGGCGCTAGGATCATCGGTGATTTGGATCACGACGAGTACGACTCCATCATCCCCGTTCTCTTGAACGCTTCCGCTCGCAATCTACAAGGGTATGTAGATGCACTCACTCTCCTTTATGCTCGTTGCTAGATTACTCCATAGATAGATCTTGGTGACGCGTAGGAAATTTTTTGATTTTCTGCTACGATCCCCTACAGTGGCATCATGAGCTAGGTCTATGCGTAGTATCTTGCACGAGTAGAACACAAAGTAGTTGTGGGCGTAGATCATGTCAATTCTCTTGCCGTTACTAGTCTTATCTTGATTCGGCGGCATCGTGGGATGAAGCGGCCCGGACCGACCTTACACGTACTCTTATGTGAGACAGGTTCCACCGACTGACATGCACTAGTTGCATAAGGTGGCTAGCGGGTGACTGTCTCTCCCACTTTAGTCGGATCGGATTCGATGAAAAGGGTCCTTATGAAGGGTAAATAGAAATTGGCATATCACGTTGTGGTTTTGGCGTAGGTAAGAAACGTTCTTGCTAGAAACCTATAGCAGCCACGTAAAAACTTGCAACAACAATTAGAGGACGTCTAACTTGTTCTTGCAGCATGTGTCGTGTGATGTGATATGGCCAAAAGGATGTGATGAATGATATATGTGTGATGTATGAGATTGATCATGTTCTTGTAATAGGAATCACGACTTGCATGTCGATGAGAATGACAACCGGCAGGAGCCATAGGAGTTGTCTTATTTATTGTATGACCTGCGTGTCACTGAATAACGCCATGTAATTACTTTACTTTATTGCTAAACGTTAGCCATAGTAGTAGAAGTAATGTTTGGCGAGACGACTTCATGAAGACACGATGATGGAGATCATGATGATGGAGATCATGGTGTCATGCCGGTGACGATGATTATCATGGAGCCCCGAAGATGAAGATCAAAGGAGCAAGATGATATTGGCCATATCATGTCACTATTTGATTGCATGTGATGTTTATCATGTTTTTCATCTTATTTGCTTAGAACGACGGTAGTGAATAAGATGATCTCTCACTAAAATTTCAAGAATTGTGTTTCCCCTAACTGTGCACCGTTGCTAAGGTTCGTTGTTCCGAAGCACCACGTGATGATCGGGTGTGATAGGTTCTAACGTTCGCATACAACGGGTGTAAGCCAGATTTACACACGCAATACACTTAGGGTTGACTTGACGAGCCTAGCATGTACAGACATGGCCTCGGAACACGGAAGACCGAAAGGTCGAACATGAGTCGTATAGAAGATACGATCAACATGAAGATGTTCACCGTTGATGACTAGTCCGTCTCACGTGATGATCGGACACGGCCTAGTCGATTCGGATCATGTATCACTTAGATGACTAGAGAGATGTCTATCTGAGTGGGAGTTCATTAGATGAACTTCATTGTCATGAACAATAGTCTAAGTTGTCTTCGCAAATTATGTTGTAGACCAATAACTGCGTTGTAGCTCCCTCTTTAATACGATCCTAGAGAAAGACTAAGTTGAAAGATATTGTAAGCAATGATGCGGACTGGGTCCGTAGTCCGAGGAGTGTCCTCACAACTGCACAGAAAGCTTACGTCTTTGATGCACCGCTCGATGTGCAAACCCCTACAACGTTGTCTGTGGATGTTGTGAACACCTGAGAGACACGTCCTGATGACTACTTGATAGTTTAGTGCACCATACTTTACGGCTTAGAATCGGGATTCCAATGACGTTTTGAACGCCATAGAACATATGAGATGTTCTAAGAGCTGAAATTGGGATTTCAGGCTCATGCCCGTGTTGAGAGGTATGAGACCTCTGACAAGTTCTTTTGCCAAAAAGATGGAGGAGAATGGCTCAACTAGTGAGCATGTGCTCAGAATGTCTGGGTGCTAAAATCACTTGAACCAAGTGGGAGTTAATCTTCCAGGTGAGATAGTGGTTGACATAATTCTCTGGACACTATCACCAAGCTACTAGAACTTCGTGATGAACTATGACATGCAAAGGATGGAGATGATCCCGGAGCTATTAGCGGTTCTTAAGACCGCGAAAGTAGAAATCAAGAAGGAACATCAAGTGTTGATGGTTTAACAAGATCACTGGTTTCAAAAAGGGGCAAGGGCTAGAAGGGAAACTTCATGAATGGCAAACCAGTTGTCGCTCTAATGAAGGAACCCAATGGTTGAACCCAAACCTCGAGACTAAGTGCTTCTATTGTAAGGGGAACGGTCACATGGTAGCGGAACTACCCCAAATACATGGTAGATAAGAATAGCTGGAAACTTCAACAAAGTATATTTGATATACGCATTATTGATGTGTACCTCACTAGTACTCCTTGTAGCACCTGGGTATTGGATACCGGTTCAGTTGCTATTATTAGTGACTTGAAGCAAAAGCTACGGACTGAACGGAGACTAGCTAAGGGCAAGGTGACGATGTGTTGGAAGTGTTTCCAAGGATGATAAGATCACCATCGCACGCTCCCTCTATTTTCGGGATTAGTGTTGAACCTAGATAAATGTTATCAGGTGTCTACGTTGAGCATGAATATGATTAGATCATGTTCATTGCAATACGGTTATTCATTTAAGTTAGAGAATAATGGTTATTCTGTTTACATGAATAATACCTTTATGGTCATGCACCCAATGGTTTATTGAATCTCGATTATAGCAATACACATGATGATAATATTAATGCCAAAAGATGTAGAGTTAATAATGATAGTACCACTTTCTTGTGGCACTGCCGCTTAGGTCATTTTGGCATAAAATGCATGAAGAAACTCCATGCTGATGGACGTTTGGAGTCACTTGATTTTGAATCGCTTGACACATGTGAGCCATGCCTCATGGGCAGGATGACTAAGACCCCGTTTTCAGGTACAATGAAACGGGCAAGTGACTTGTTGGAAATCATACATGCTGATGTGTGTGATCCAATGAGAATTAAGGCGTGTGGTGGATATCATTATTTTCTCATCTTCACTGACAATTTGAGTAGATATGGGTATATTTACTTAATGAAGCAAAAGTCTGAAACATTTGAAAAGTTCAAGCAATTTCAGAGTGAAGTTAAGAATCATCATAACAAGAAGATCATGTTCCTACGATCTGATCAAGGGAAGATTTTCTGAGTTGTGAGTTTGGCAATCACTTAAGACATTGTGGAATTGTTTTGCTGTTGAAGCCACCTGGAACACCACAGCGTAATGGTGTGTCTGGACGTCATAATCGAACCTTATGAGATATGGTACGATCTATGATGTCTCTTACCGATCTACCGCTATTATTTTGAGGTTATGCATTAGAGACAGCTGCATTCACTTTAGATAGGGCACCATCTAAGTCCGTTGAGACGACGTCGTATGGTTTGGCAAGAAACCGTAGTTGTCGTTTCTCAATGTTTGGGGCTGCGAGGCTTATGGCTTCAGCCGGGAAAAGCTCGAACCCAAAGCGGACAAATACATCTTCATGGGATACCCACTGGTAACGGTTGGGTATACCTTCTATCTCAGATCCAAGGACAAAAATGTTTGTCACTAAGAACGGGTCCTTTCTCGAGAAAGAGTTTCTCTCGAAAGAATTGAGTGGGAGGAAGATAGAACTTGATAAGGTTTTCGAACCCTCACTTCAACCGGAGAGTAGTGCAACACAGAAAGATGTTTCTGTGGAACCTACGACTGTTGAAGAGGAAACTAATGATAGTGATCATGAAGTTTCGGATCATGTTGCTATCAAACCTCGTAGGTCGACAAGGATAAGTACTACTCCTGAGTGGTACGGTGATCCTGTCTTAAATGTCATGTTGTTGGACAACAATGAACCTACAAACTATGGAGAAGCGATGGTGGGTCCATATTCCGACAAATGGTTAGAAACCGATAAATCCGAGATAGGATCCATGTATCAAAACAAAGTATGGACTTTGGTGGACTTGCCCTATGATCGGCAAGCCATTGAGACAAATGGATCTTTAAGACTAAGACGGACGTGGACGGTAATGTCACCGTCTATGAAGCTCGACTTGTGGCGAAGAGTTTTCCACAAGTTCAAGGAGTTGACTACGATGAGATTTTCTCACCCGTAGCGGTGCTTAAGTCCGTCGGAATCATGTTAGCATTAGCTGCATTTATGAAATCTGGCAGATGGATGACAAAACAAGTTTCCTTACCAGTTTTCTTAAAGAAAGGTTGTATGTGATACAATCAGAAAGGTTTTGTCGATCCTAAGGATGCTAAAAGGTATGCTAGCTCCAGCGATCCTTCCATGGACTAGAGCAAGCATCTCGGAGTCGGAATATACACTTTGATGGAGTGATCAAAGTTTTTGGGTATACAAAGTTTTTTAGAAACTTGTATTTGCAATAAAGTGAGTGGGAGCACTACAACATTTCTGATAAGTATATGTGAATGACATATGGTTGATCCGAAATGATGTTGAATTTCTGGAAAGCGTAAAGGGTTGTTTGAAAGGAGTTTTTCAAAGGAAGACCTGGATAAAGCTTCTTACATATTGGGCATCAAGATCTATAGAGATAGATCAAGACGTCTGATGATACTTTCAAAAGGAACACACACCTTTGACATGATTTTGAAGGAGTTCAAAATAGGTCAGTTAAAGAAGGAATTCTTACCTGAGTTATAAGGTGTGAAGTTGAGTAAGACTCAAAACTTGACCACGGCAGAAGGAAGAGGAAGGACGAAGGTCGTCCCCTATGCTTTTGTCATAAGCTCTATACGGTATGCCATGATGAGTACCGCACCTGATGTGTGCCTTGCCACATGTCTGGCAAGAGGGTACAAAGGTGATCCAGGAGTGGATCACCAGATAGTGGTCAAAAAAATTATCCTTGGAGGAATAAGGAAATGTTTCTCAGTTATGGAGGTGATAAAGAGTTCGACGTAAAGAGTTACGTCGATGCAAGCTTAACACCTATCCGGATAACTTTGAGTAGAGATACCGGATACGTATAATGGAGCAACAGTTTGGAATAGCTCCAAGTGGAACGTGGTAGCAGCATCTACGATATGACATAAAGTTTTGCAAAGTACATAGCAATCTGAATGTTGCAGACCCATTGACTACAACCTCTCTCACAAGCATAACATGATCAAACCCAGAACTCATTGAGTGTTAATCACATATTGATGTGAACTAGATTACTGACTCTAGTGAACTCTTTGGATGTTAGTCACATGGCGATGTGACCTATGAGTGTTAATCACATGGCGATGTGAACTAGATTATTGACTCTAGTGCAAGTGGGAGACTGTTGGAAATATGCCCTAGAGGCAATAATAAATTGGTTATTATTATATTTCCTTGTTCATGATAATTGTTTATTATCCATGCTAGAATTGTATTGATAGGAAACTCAGATACATGTGTGGATACATAGACAAACACCATGTCCCTAGTAAGCCTCTAGATGACTAGCTCGTTGATCAATAGATGGTTACGGTTTCCTGACCATGGACATTGGATGTCGTTGATAACGGGATCACATCATTAGGAGAATGATGTGATGGACAAGACCCAATCCTAAGCCTAGCACAGATCGTGTAGTTCGTATGCTAAAGCTTTTCTATATGTCAAGTATCTTTTCCTTAGACCATGAGATTGTGCAACTCCCGGATACCGTAGGAATGCTTTGGGTGTACCAAACGTCACAACGTAACTGGGTGGCTATAAAGGTGCACTACAGGTATCTCCGAAAGTGTCTTTTGGGTTGGCACGAATCGAGATTGGGATTTGTCACTCCGTATGACGGAGAGGTATCTCTGGGCCCACTCGGTAGGACATCATCATAATGTGCACAATATGTGATCAAGGAGTTGATCACGGGATGATGTGTTACGGAACGAGTAAAGAGACTTGCCGGTAATGAGATTGAGCAAGGTATCGGTATACCGACGATCGAATCTCGGGCAAGTGCTATACCGATAGACAAAGGGAATCATATACGGGATTGATTGAATCCTTGACATCGTGGTTCATCCGATGAGATCATCGTGGAACATGTGGGAGCCAACATGGGTATCCAGATCCCGCTGTTGGTTATTGACCGGAGAGTCGTCTCGGTCATGTCTGCGTGTCTCCCGAACCCGTAGGGTCTACACACTTAAGGTTCGGTGACGCTAGGGTTGTAGAGATATAAGTATGCGGAAACCCGAAAGTTGTTCGGAGTCCCGGATGAGATCCCGGACGTCACGAGGAGTTCCGGAATGGTCCGGAGGTAAAGATTTATATATAGGAAGTCCTATTTTGGCCACCGGAAAATGTTCGGGATTTTTCGGTATTGTACTGGGAAGGTTCTAGAAGGTTCCGAAGTGGGGCCCACCTGCATGGGGGGACCCACATGAACGTGGGTAGTGGGGGCAAGGCCCCACACCCCTGGTCAAGGCGCACCAAGATCCCCCCTTAGAAGGAATAAGATCATATCCCGAAGGGATAAGATCAAGATCCCTAAAAAGGGGGGATAACAATCGGTGGGGAAAGGAAATGATGGGATTTCTTTCCCCCACCTTTGCCAACGCCCCAATGGACTTGGAGGGCAAGAAACCAGCACCCTCCACCCCTATATATAGTGGGGAGGCGCATGGGAGCAGCACCCCAAGCCCTGGCGCCTCCCTCTCCCTCCCGTGACACATCTCCCTCCTCCCGCAGCGCTTGGCGAAGCCCTGCTGGAATCCCGCTACTTCCACCACCACGCCGTCGTGCTGCTGGATCTCCATCAACCTCTCCTCCCCCCTTGCTGGATCAAGAAGGAGGAGACGTCCCCGCTCCGTACGTGTGTTGAACACGGAGGTGCCGTCCGTTCGGCGCTAGGATCATCGGTGATTTGGATCACGACGAGTACGACTCCATCATCCCCGTTCTCTTGAACGCTTCCGCTCGCAATCTACAAGGGTATGTAGATGCACTCACTCTCCTTTATGCTCGTTGCTAGATTACTCCATAGATAGATCTTGGTGACGCGTAGGAAATTTTTTGATTTTCTGCTACGATCCCCTACAGTGGCATCATGAGCTAGGTCTATGCGTAGTATCTTGCACGAGTAGAACACAAAGTAGTTGTGGGCGTAGATCATGTCAATTCTCTTGCCGTTACTAGTCTTATCTTGATTCGGCGGCATCGTGGGATGAAGCGGCCCGGACCGACCTTACACGTACTCTTATGTGAGACAGGTTCCACCGACTGACATGCACTAGTTGCATAAGGTGGCTAGCGGGTGACTGTCTCTCCCACTTTAGTCAGATCGGATTCGATGAAAAGGGTCCTTATGAAGGGTAAATAGAAATTGGCATATCACGTTGTGGTTTTGGCGTAGGTAAGAAACGTTCTTGCTAGAAACCTATAGCAGCCACGTAAAAACTTGCAACAACAATTAGAGGACGTCTAACTTGTTCTTGCAGCATGTGCCGTGTGATGTGATATGGCCAAAAGGATGTGATGAATGATATATGTGTGATGTATGAGATTGATCACGTTCTTGTAATAGGAATCACGACTTGCATGTCGATGAGAATGACAACCGGCAGGAGCCATAGGAGTTGTCTTATTTATTGTATGACCTGCGTGTCACTGAATAACGCCATGTAATTACTTTACTTTAGTGCTAAACGTTAGCCATAGTAGTAGAAGTAATGTTTGGCGAGACGACTTCATGAAGACACGATGATGGAGATCATGGTGTCATGCCGGTGACAATGATGATCATGGAGCCCCGAAGATGAAGATCAAAAGGAGCAAAATGATATTGGCCATATCATGTCACTATTTGATTGCATGTGATGTTTATCATGTTTTTCATCTTATTTGCTTAGAACGACGGTAGTGAATAATTCCAACCTCACAAAAATAGTTCCAACAACAAAAGGGAAAAACAAATTAAAATAATTAGTTTGCCTTAAAGGAGTTTAAAAGGAGTCTAGATATTTGGAGGAGCCTCGAAAAAAAATAGGAAAAGAAATATTGGCAAGGTTTTGACGGAGAACTAGAATTAAGAGACATGGGGAAAATTATGCAAGTGTGTTATGGTGATTCCGAAGCAATGGAATATTTTAATATAGCTCCCTAAAATAATGGGAGACTTTTATATGTTATAAAGAGAAGTCACCATCCCTCGATTTAAATGGACCGAAGGCCCACACGATTTATTAGGTTGAGATGCAAAATAAATAAATAACATGATGGCATGATGACATGATGCAATGCGAAAAAAAAGAACACAAGCACAAAGAACACACGGGAGACCCCGGAACATCTGGAATCTTCGGGAATCTTCTGGAATCTTCTGGGACGTCGGTCTCGGGCGTCACAAAATGTTGGCTCATTTCAATTATAGCGACCCAATAGAACTTTCAGCCTGGTTACGACCCATTAACATAATGGGCATAGTAGAGTTCGAACATGTCTGTAGGCCCAATTAGATAACGTCAATTCCGGCCCAGCTATAATTTGAGCCCATTACGACGAGCAATTATGGACAGGACAAAAACTGAACAATCAAAGGCCTATGAGAATTTTGGCCCATGCGAGCCCATTAGGGAAGCCCATTAAGGGCAGTGGCCCGCTTCCTTCATTTGGGCCCACGACTGTTCGTGCTAACTAATAATTTCACTGCTTTTTTGCCTTCATAGTGACCAGTTAGCTGGAATGTGAGACACGCTAAGCAAACATACAGTATAAAAGGGAAAATGTTGCACATCCAACATTATTACATGAAATTACATCCACTGGGCAATCAAAGATTGATGCCAGTGCAAATAAATGAACATAACTTAATGATCCACAACTTCATAATCTGCAACCTTCGCGCGGATGACGCCCATAATCACGTGAGCAATTTCTTTCTTCTTTGATACAATGTCTCTGAAAAGATTGATCAGTTGTTATTGCGCAAGAATGGACACCTCTGATTCCTCCATGATTTCCATAATTGCTTCAGCCAGTAATTCGTTCACAAACATACATGTTTACCGTTGGATTCGAGACAGAGGAAACTCAACAGATTCAGATGGCGATTTTGGCAGGCTTGTATTATTGATAGTGGAGAGTGTCTCGACCACTGCATCATAACATAAATTAGGAGGGGAACCGAACATATTAATCAAGAGTTATTGCCATATTACCTGTCCTAAATTTATTGGAAATAAACAATATGGTTGCCTTGCCGTTTTCAGAGTTTGTCTTCTTATCTTCAACAACGTGCACCAAATTAACACACTAGTATTGCTATCATTGGCCAGGTCAGATTATAGGAAAGCAACATTGACACAACGGACATTTGGGCAACCAGACCACACCAGCCTACACCAAATTAACACAATATGTCACACCTATCATCAACCAGATAAGGTTATAGGAAAGCAATATTGACACAATGAATGATTGGGCAACCAAAACAACATTACAATTTAGTAATGTCTAATGTGCATGATATGAGATAGTACACTCATGCAACTCAGTATGCAATACTACCAGGTAGTTTTCCGTACGAAAATCAACATTGTTGCCTTTAATTATACGTTTTGCTACAAGTAATTTAGATCAGATAAAGGTTAGATTCACGCCGATGAACAAAATACATGATGATGTAAAAATTGAATGATATACAACAGCTACTTACATCGGCATTGGAGCACAGAGAATTCCCGCAAGATACTTTCCTCAAACATGCTCCTAGTTTAGAAAGTCTTCTATCCTTTAAGCTTGTTTTCTAAAAGAGAGATGGGTAAGAAACATGTAGAAAATATGACCTGAATGCTATAAAATTTCATGTTGTGAGGATACGCACACGCTTTTTAGAATGGAGTTGACATATTTTTGCTGGACTGGAGTGGACTAGTTCTTTGGCCACTTGAATCTGCTTATTATCAGTAGGAATTGGGTTTCTTTGTGCTGGTGAAGTATCTATGAACACTGGAGATGGTTTACTATGTCCTGGCATTTCGATCTTTTGCAAAGACCTTGTTTGTAACCCTTCAGATTCTAAGATAGTCGTCTTCCTCTTGCATAACTTATGTTGAAGAATGGTGCTTCAATTATAAAACATGCTACGACAAAGAGATGGAATAGGTACTGAAGAATAGAAATGCATGACATATTGACATGTATCACCTCCATCCGAAATTAAATGGATGTGTATAGGCGTATTTCAGTTCTAGATACATCCATTTTTATCCGCTTCCGCGACATGTAATCCGGACGGAGGGAGTATGACGTAAGAGCTAGGGATACGATAGGACAACAGAGTAAAAAACACTAGTTGAATGTAAAACTGTACGGTAGCGGAATACATACAGAAAAACACTAAGACAACATATGCTTGGATGATTGGGAAACTAAGATGTCATTACAACAGACAACTAGAATAACACTTCAATGTAAAAAAACATGGTATGGTAGATAGATGACGTACATACCGATGAATAAAAATGCATAAGATATTCAGAAGCATGATGTCCAAACTAAGCAGATGGCATTGCGACAGAGTAGAACGACAATTCTTGAATTTGAAAACATGTTATCATGAATGGAATAGGTACTGAAAAATAAGAAGTCACGACATATTTACATGTATGATCAACATGCTAAGCACATGGCATTGCAACAGAGTAGATGCACTCCAGGACATTATATGCATTTTGTACCCATATCACGGGCCAAGTTAGAGCAAGGACCTTGTGGGGTGAACATGATTCGGCATCTTTCTGCAAGTCTTCTGAAGAACTGCCTTTACATGTTCCATCATATTGGGTATCATTGACGTCAAGTTTGTTGGCCGTTACATTGCTCCTTGAGGTTCTTCTGGATATATCAGTGTGTACAATTATATCTGACATGCATGGAAGACAACTAGTAGTTAGATTTATGTAATGAGTGCCTGTAGGAGATGACATAAATAGTAGGACTGGACTTAACTAGCAGCAACAGGCCTGAAAAACTGAAGGGAGAACAAAGATGAAAGCTCTATAATATTTATCATTTGTACTCGAGATTAACTAGATGTCACATGAAAGTATTAAAGAACAACATAGGTAATACTAGAAGTGGTATAATCACAAGCCCGTGGGATTACATTGGTTGATGGATGATAACTATGGAATAACGTTACCTAAAGAAAAAGTCTCTTATCTGAAGTATAGAACATCATTTAACTCCTGAACAAGACTCTTAATAGATCATCATGAATATACAGTGAAATGTGATAATCTATTTTCCATGCTTAGATGAATAACAAAGCCATAAATGTTGCACACAAGTAAGATGAGGGCACAACCTATCTGGCCGCCATCCATAGGAGTGAGCATCATGTGCTGACTTGTCGATGGCCCTGCATTTGCTGTGGCTGTCCATGTCGGGCACACACATTCGATGCAGGGAACTGTTGAGTGGGGACTAAAGCTCCCTTATGGTGTATGCTTCCCTTGTTGGATCAACTGCGGTGAGAAGGAAGACGGTGTGGCTGAAGATGCAGAAAATGCAATATGTTAAGAGCGACACATATCTCTGATCTGAAGAAATACCCTAAGAGATCACCATTAAGGTACGAGAGTGGTCACACGTCTGTTGACTGAAAACTAAATTGGGGTCACATGATTTTATTTTATTTTGGTACTCTCCGATCTACGCCTGATGGCTTGATGACCCTCTTGTGTCTCCCGGCTGACACTGTTTAGAATCTTCCCAGAAGAGCCAGCAACCACCGGCAGAGCAGCCTGCCTCCACCGTCCCTGGCCGCGAGAGCTCTGACCAAAACCCCGCTCCCTGCCCCACCGCACTGCCGTGGTTGTGCCGCCTCGTCTAATCCACAAAGACTCGCCGTCATCCAGATCCGACGGCGGCAGTACCTTCAAACCATGCAACTCTAAGATAGCCACCTAAGCATTGCTTCCGCGGCGAACTTGCGCCCCTGCACCCTTACGTTAGACACCAGCCAACTAACAACCTAGGAGCTCCGCCGCCTCGAGGGGTCCTGCTTCCCATTGGGAATCGATTGGCCCAGAAAAAATATTCAAACAACTAATGCCTAAATAAAGTGTTATGAGTATGAAAATGAGTGTCCGACCTATCTTGCGGCCCGGTGAAGTAGACAGCTTCAGCTACAGAGTCAGTGAGGCCAACGTGGTTGCGGTGGCTACCAGCGGCAGGAAAGAAGAGATGTCGCGACGGTCGACGGCTATGAGGAAGCAGTGTCGGGGCCTTGGACGCATCAGAAGCTGGAGCCGCTCCTGCGTCATGCACAACGGCGGGGGTGAATCAGCTCTGGTACGGTTCACGCGCCCGTCGTCGAGGCAGCTCGGGCAGCACGGAGTAAGAGGCACACGGCCCAGTGCATGACGGCAAACAGACAACGTCTCCGGCATTGGGGAGGAGGGCAGTAGTGAATTTGGTGCGGTGGGAGGCGCCATGGAGGAGGGGCTGAGGTTTCGTGGCTGGGAAGAAGGGAGCTTCCTCGGAGAAGGTGATTTGGCGCCGATGATGTATGAATGGGGAATTGGGAGGGGGAACCATGTCTTACGGACACATTTGTCTGAAATGTGTTTGTGTTGGGGGAGGGGGGCTTACAGTTCTACCCCTGCCTTTAGGCTTCTAGGGTTGGGTGTGTGTACTGAGGGTCGGGGATAGTAGAGTAACTTTGCTTCTCCCAAATAGTGGGCGCGAGCGATTTCTGGCGAGGAGGGCTTGTTTTGAAATAGTGGACGCGAGCGATTTCGGACGAGGAGGGCGTGTTTTGAAATAGTGGGCGCGAGCGATTTCAAGCGGGGAGGGCGTGTTTTGAAATAGTCGGCGCGAGCAATTTCGGCCCACGAGAGGGTGTTTTGCGGCCCATAGTTTATGAATTATTGGGCACCTGCCATTTCGGCCGAGGAGAAGGCGCGCTTGGATGAAGTTACGAACCTACTCTCGATGTACAACGGGCCAATTAATGTGTGTACCATGTAGGCCGGTTATTTCGCGTCTCCTATTTATTTGCAAATTCCACCGAAGAGAGGGTGTTTAGCGGTTCGTTCAAATTTTGGGAGAATGAGCATCCACGTCTACCTTATCAAGTCGATTCGAATCAAATTTTGAAATATTAGCTTGCCACTTCTTTTTTAGATGGTGAGATGATGCTCGGGACTAATGTGTTTTTACATGCTCATTGCTAACGATTTACTATATGACAAATAGTTGATCCACTTAAAAACGGGAATCAAACCCAAAATGAAATATCTCGATTCAATAAAATAGCTAAATCAAAAATTGAACACCTCAATTGAGTAGCATGTTGTACAATATTATAGTACTCCATGAACATATTGAAAGTCAAATTAATGAACTTGTTTGATACGTATATCTTCGTTCATGTGTGGATTGTAGACAACATGTTCTCCAATTCAAAAATTTGATGCATAAACGTGACCTCCCCCTCTCCCGGACTCATGTTCTCTCTCTCTCGCGCCGACAATCTTCAATTCTATTGCACGCATCCAAACACAAACCTTATCGGTCCCTCTCCCTCTCTCTCTCTGAGTGTGTGTGTGTGTGAGGGGGTCTTTTTAGTTCGCATGCACACTCCATGTATAGGTCTCTCTAGCACACCATGTATTATTCTCTAGTCCAAGGTAAACATCTTGGGTGCACTCATCGTACGCACATAAACTCCCTGGCTCGTTGCCTGTAACTCTCTCACACACCACTCTGCCATCTCGGAACTCTTCCCTCTCTCTCTCAAACTCTCCATCTCCCTGGGTCACACATACACATGCATATCCCACTCGTACTCGATAGACCCATCTAAAACTCTCCCTCTCTCACTCGTTCTCTCTCCATCTCACAAGCGCGCGCGCACACACACACACACACACACACACACAATCTCACGCCTCGCCAAGTATGATTGTCTCTCACTTAATTGTAGGCACACACAATCCCCTCTATATGTATATGACTAATTCTTAGTCTCCATCATAAACATGTGCATTGTCTCTTTCCCTCACTTGGTCTATCTTGATTTCTCTCGAGGACTCTTTCTATCGCACACACACCTCGTCCCTCTATCACCCACCCATATAGTCCCCTCACGATCTCGAGGGGATCTCTCTATCACAAACATACCCTCTCTCCCTTCCCATGCATCCATCTTCTCCACGCATCCCTCTCGACCTTTGTCCCTTGTTGGCCAGACCTCCATTGGACATGTGCTATAGGGGTGTCTCTCTCCGTTGCAAACAATCACACACTAGCTATCTTCGTGTATCTCCTCACCTCGCTTTTCTATCTCAGAGATGCATGTGTGATATGTTTGCATAAGAAACAAACACTCTCTAATTTATCGTTTGTTGTCCTTTTCTCTTTCACACACACACACACACACACTCTCTCTCTCTCTCTCTATCTCTCTCTCTCTCTCTTTGCACACTCACTCTTTCTCCTTCACACTCACTTGATCTCTCTCGACTTAGGCACTCTCTTCGGTCCATAGCATATAGATTTATTGAAAAGTCAAACATCACAAAGTTTGACCATGTACGTGGAGAAAAACATTTACATTTAGAATGGCAAACATATATCATTAGATTCATCATGAGATGTAGTTTCGTATGATGTATCTTTGGTATTGTAGATATAGATAATATTTGCGTAAACCTTGTCAAAGTTTCCAAAGTTTGACTTCTAAAAAATTTATATACACTGCATTATCGAACGGATGGAGTATCTCTTTCCCTCTCTCAGCTATCTGACACACCACACAGCTGTATCGGGGATCCTTTATCTCTCTCAAACTTTATATCTCCCTGGTTCCCACATACACATATCTCGCTTGCACTACATAGACCCATCTAACACTCTCCGCCCTTGTTCTCTCTTTGTGTGACATGCACCCCCCCTAAGTACCATAACACCTCACTCCATCATAGGCACACGCACTCCGACCACCGGCCCGCTTCCTACCGCATCGTGTGGAGAGCCATCATGGTCAACCCTGATCCCGGCCGGGAGCTTTAGCCTTGCCCCTGCCGCCGACGGCAGCGTCAGTCTCACTGAGAGACCACTCCCTATCGAGGTGGCATATGCGCTTCCCGACAGTCTCTACGATGGACAACGACCGGTGATGGGCCTAGGCCTTTGCGAGGTCGATGTCCGCGTGGACCCAGGCCGACTCCTCGCTGGAATTCAGGAACGTTGCCATGTGACCTTTCTTACGCAGCTATATATTCAATTTAGCTATGTTCGATGATACCCCCATCCCCCTAAATTTGCCATGCAACCCACATTTCTTTCGTGCCATGACACATAGAGAAAATCGAAAATTTGCCATGCCATTTTTGTATTATATTTTTCTATTTTTCCCATCATGTGTACTGCCCAGACAGCAAAATGTAGATATGTTGTATAACATGTTTTAACATAGAACCTTTTCATTGCATTTAAGGAAAATGTAAGTGCATTTGTATTTTGACTCATTGAAAATTTAAGAAGATTGATCTAGTGGCATTTTCAGTTTTTTTTTGGCATATCACTGGTACAATTTTTCTTACACTTCCCCACACATATTTCATATTTTTATATTCTGAATTTATCATGTAACTACACATATTTTAATTGATTTTTGACATGTCAAAGTACAAAAGTTCCTACATATAGACATTTAAATTTCCTAATTTGCCATGTGATAATTATTCTTTTCCAAACAAGTGTTCATGTGATGATTACTGATTTCTCAACAACTTGCCATATTTTATACAACAACAAAGAATCCTTTATTACTAGTTCAAACTTTTTTATAAGTTTCCCATGATCTATCGAACATTTTATTTCAAAGTTGCCATGATCAATGTCAGAATTTAATTTTACATGTTTTCTTGTACAAATACCATGTCAATTTTATCCTGTGTATGCTTTTTATGTATTGTACCACCACGAATTTATTGTATGTGAAATGGCAAATCTATTGACTATACCATAGCAAACTGTTGTTCTGTATGTAGCATGGTAATTTCATATTACATATATGTGGATTTTTTTTATTGTGTCATGGCAATTTTTACTCTGCTTTTTTAGTTCTTATTCATGTATTTAAATTATTGAAACACGGAAAATTTCTTTTGATATGCAGGTAGATTTCAATCGCTATCATGACAAACTCAATTTTTGAAAAAAAAATCACTGATTAAGTTCCTAAACATTTTGTTTTGGCAAATAATACATATTTTGACAGTCGCATTGAAGACCTACAAATCCGAACCAGACTTACAAAATATCTCGTTACAAGTTGACAACGAGAAACATTCACTTGTTTATTTTAAATTTTACAGAAAAACATAATAATATGATCGACTATTCTGAAATTATTTTAGCTCTTTTGGATGAGTGATGTGAGAGGCGCATCAATCGGGGGTTTTATGCCAGTTTTGAAATGGAAAATCTAAGTTTTCAGATATTTTACACTAGTTGCGTTGCACGTGCAACGCACGTCTGACTTGCCATCAAATATGCTAATGTTCATTTGCAAGAAAATAATATTCTTCATATAGACAAAAAAACCGAACAACAAAATATTAGTCACATGTCATCATCTATGTGAACCGTCATACAAAGCATTGAAAATGGACGAATGATTTAGATGCTGATCCGTTGATAAGTATACTTTGGCTGTGGCTGCACTGAATATTAATTCCAAAAATAAACTGAAAAAGACACAGTAATTCACGTTGCCCACAAAACTCATCACATATTTTTCATGTGTATGATCATGAACTTACCGAAAACAAAACAATCAAGAAGAAAATTGCCATCCAATAATCCATTAACAAAATGCCTACGGGTAAGGCACTTCTAGTAGTATTCTAAATTCTACAACTCCTAACAACGTAGATATGTTAACATTCAGCACCTTACAAATAGTATGCTCCTCCCTGTGTTTCAGAAAGTAGATATGTCATGGTAGTAGCTCTATCCCACAACAAGTATGAGGGGTCTCCATGGTTTCTGAAAATAACTCAATCTAAATTCCATGTATTTGTAGCCATCAGAAGGATTTATACAACCATGAATTCAAAGAAATGATTAGAAAGTCGTCCAAGATAATGCACCAGTGAATCAGTAGCATCAAGAACCTAGCTCCAGCCTCGCACATAGTATAGTACACCTCAGGCATGACGAAGAGACCCAATTTTCCTAGGAAGAATATTATATAAAGCTGTCAATTCTGAAGTTCCTAATTCAGAAATACATAAAGGCCTGCATCACAATTAATACATGCCATGTCAATTCTCAAATTCGTAATTCAGAATTACATAAAGGCCTACATCACAATTAATACATGTCATGACACTGAAAGTATGCATGTAAACGATGATCTGAAAAGCACTGTATCTTCTATTAACAAGTACAATGCAAAAACAAAATCCTATATGTAATATCCAATGTTGTTATGCTAAACTAAATAGATGTCACTACTTTTGTACAACAATCAGCAAAGTAGGTAAATTGTGAACTTATGACCTATGATTCTGCAACGTACTCTACATGGAATAAAACTTACATTCATTGTTATAATTCAAGATTTGGTGTGAGCCTAAGAGAGAACTACTGAATATTGCACCATGTTGAGAACTCCTTGCCTACCTAGAAAGCTAGAAATATTTGCAACAAAAATGGCACAAAATCTATACCTTCCGCCCCATAGAGATCCCCATGACCACCTGAACTCTCAATCAAATGGATGATTAATCACTACACGTCAACATTAGCTCCCCCAAAAAAGCACAAACAAAACCATGACTTGAGAGGAAGATAAACAGATCGAGTTTAATTATGGTCCCACATATTCCAAGTTTTCCTTGCTATTGTTATTTTGATCAGTTCCCACGGGTAGTCAGGAATTAACACACATAGAGAGAAGAATTAGCAGGGAGGAAGATGTAGGGGAATAGTACAGACTACAGAGTAATCTTCTCCCAACCACAAGACAGAGAACAACCTGCTTCCCCTCCCTAGCGCCAAGCCGCCAACCCATCTGCATCCCCCGAGAGCAGAGCACAGCCAGCAGCACGGCAATACGGCTGGTTCATGCCCTTAGAGGAAACCCCTCTCTATGCTCAGCTGCAGTCGTGCCCCTGCCCACCAACCGCGCACAGCAGGCCGGCTGCACACGCCGGCCATCTGTTCTTTCACCGCGCCGCCGACGGACCGAAGACTACCCGAGGCAATGGCTGAACCGGCCTTAACTGCACCATGAAGCGTGGCTGCGACCTACTCTCGACCCGGATGCCATACCAGCTACCTTGGCTTCTTGCCCGTCCTCTTCCTCCTTACAGTATTCCTCCTGATTTCCTAGTGCCACAGAGGTCAAAGCAGAGGGCGAGGGAGAGGCGCATGGCGCCGGCAAGTGTGTGGAATAGGATCATGGAGGAAGAAGAACTCCTGACGCACCAGCCCCGCGCCGTCGATGTCCAAGACACTCCCAATCCATAGCTAACCCACCTTCGCCTCCACATCCTTCTTGGTTTGCCATAGGCGACCTGAGCGGCGGCTGCGGCGCCGAGAGCTAGTTGTGGTTGGAGGTGCTGGAAACCTGTGAGGATTTGTGGGAAAGAGCAGCGAGAAGGAGAAGGGCACGGGGATCTCGGGAAGATCAGGAAGGGGAGCGATCCTTGGCAGATTTTTCGAGAACGGAGCGGGGCGTGGCATGGGAATATTCGTCCGCTCGGCAGAGTATCGTCCATCATTGTTAATTGCTACGTGCAATCCTAACCTCCATTCAGATGTAATTAGGCCGTTAGATATGATTAAGTGGAATAATCTAACGGCATAAATTAATCTAGGTACACATAACAGGGTGGTTATAGAAAAGAAAATGTTGTCTTGTTTAATAGTAGTATCAAAACAGGAGCCTACAGTCATCATCCCGTCATATTCACCGTCACCGTCACCGTATGCTACTGTTGAACGCTGGGTATCCTTCCCTGTTTTCTATGCCCGCACTTAATACTCCAACAGACCCATATAATTGTTCCATTGGTCCACTTAGAGCATCTCCAACAGGCGCCCAACACGCGGCGCGCTAAATCCTACTTTGCAGCGCGTTGTTTTTACGTTTTTGCGCCGCGCGGCGCGATTGCTTAAGCAGACGCGCAAAAGTTTACCACGCAAGCGCCATTATAGCAGAAGCTGTAAAAAACGCGCGCAAAAACTTTAAAAATTGGATAGTTCGATACATTCGATACTAGATAGTTCGATACATTCGATACATAAACTAGATAGATAGACTGAAACTTTTAAACTATAACTAAAAAGCTAATAAACTACTCGTCATCGTCCGACGACTCGAGGAGCCCGTCCCAGTCGATGCCGTCGTCCGACGATGACGACGACTCGAGGAAGGCATCTTCCTACCGGGGATCGTTCGGCGGCCAGTCCGACGCTTCTCCGAGCTCCATGTTGAAGAGGGCAGCCACCTTCCGCGTACGCCTGTCCTCGCGGTAGGTGGCTGTGACGCCCCCGATTTGATCGTACACTAATCATGCACGCAAATGTGTACGACCAAGATCAAGGACTCACTGGAAGATATCACAACACATCTCTAGACACAAATTAAAATAATACAAGCTTTATATTACAAGCCAGGGGCCTCGAGGGCTCGAATACATAAGCTCGAAAACACAAGAGTCAGCGGAAGCAATAATATCTGAGTATAGACATATATAAAACAAGTTTGCCTTAAGAAGGCTAGCACAAAAACAACACGATCGAAAAGGCAAGGCCTCCTGCCTGGGACCTCCTAACTACTCCTGGTCGCCAGCTGTCTCCACGTAGTAGTAGCCTCCGTCGAGGTAGTAGCAGTCGTCAAAGGTGGCTTCTGGCTCCTGGACTCCACCATCTGGTTGCATCAACCAGCAAGAAGAAAGATGGGGGAAAAGGGGGAGCAAAGCAACCGTGAGTACTCATCCAAAGTACTCGCAAGCAAGGATCTACCCTACATATGCATCAGTATCAATGAAAAGGGATAGTATCTGTGGACTAAGCTGCAGAATGCCAGAATAAGAGGGGGAGAAGCTAGCCCTATCGAAGACTAGCATCTTCTGGAAACCACCGTCTTGTAGCAAGAGGGGGAAGTAGAGTAGTATAGCATAAGTCATATTTATGTTGTTGTTCCAACGCTCCGGGATCCTTTCTCGACTCCCGAAGCAACATATCCAAACAATGGCTCAGTATCCAGTTCTAGTTGTAGCGATCGGGATACAACTCCAAGTGTCCGTTACCGTAGGACAGGCTATCGATAGATGTTTTCTTCCCTGCAGGGGTGCACCAACTTACCCAACACGCTTGCTTAACTCCGGCCGGACACACCATCAGGTCATGCCCGCCCTCGGCCAAACAATACGCCGCAACCCGACCTAGGCTTAATAGAGAGGTCATGCACGCCAGGACTAAACCCTATGCTCCCAGGGGTCATGGGCCAATCACCCCGGGAACTCCTGCACGTTGCGTGGGCGGCCGGTTAGCAGACCTGGCAACCACCTTTAAAAAGGTAGGAGCCTAACCAGTCCAACCCGGCACACGCCGCTCAGTCACAATGACGTCAGTTAAGCTTCGGCTGATGCATACGATGCAGAACGCCCATACTATGCCCACGTGATGGTTAGCGCTATCAGGCCAGAGGCCCCTTGGATCAAATATCCAAACCGTTTAGTGTCTTGGGGACGCGCGGTAACGAGCAGAGACTCACGATAATGTGACCCCATCGCCCCCTCTCGAGAACTTGCGGCAAGGGCGAGTGCCCGGCCACGCCTTGTATTTATCTCGCGGGCACCTTCCAGGTCAACCCGACTACACATCACTCGCAATTAAGCTCGCGCGGGTACCCCTCAGGGTCGCCCCGTCTTTAGTAACCAGGTTCAGTGTAAAGTCATAGTAACCATAGTAACTATGTGTCTGACACCAAAGGAAAACCCGAGGAAATCACCCTCGATGGAATTCCACCTGATGTTTAACGTCAAGGTGAACGAAAGAGGAGTCACCCTCGAGGTCCACTCTTGAGGAGTTGCATGACAATGTCGTGAATGGGAGTGGAGAAAGAGGAATCACCCTCGTTGACCACAACCGATGAACTAACCTACAAGGTTAACATCAGAAGTGCTGATGAGGTCTCACCCTCGGCACTCGATAGTAACCCAGTGGTGTCGAGCAATTAAGGGGGAAAGTAATGTGCGGTGCCGGGTCCTGGTCTTCGATCCCGTTGATCGGGTCTTCTGATAATCCAGCGAGGCAGTCGGGACAAGGTAGGGGGTCACTGGTGGATCTCTAACCAGCCTATACTAAGCAGTTTAGTATAAACATGTAAGGTATGAAAGCGGTATCAACAACATGCTATGCATCATAATAGGATCATACAAAAAGTAGTAGCAGTTCTAATGCAAGCATAAGAGAGAAGAGAATGGGCGATATCGGAATGATCAAAGGGGGTTGGCTTGCCTGGTTGTTCTGGCAAGAAGGAGGGGTCGTCAACACCGTAGTCGATCACTGGGGCATCTTCGGTCTCGGGGTCTACCGGAGAGAAAAGGGGGGAGAAACAATAAATACAAAGCATACAGATGCAATAAAGAAGCACGGCAAGTTAACACGCAGCTCTAGGGTGCGCTAACGCGGTGGTACACGGTACCGGCGAAGGGGGATAACACTCGGGAAAGTATCCCCAACGTTTTGTGTTTTTGGACAGATGAAACAGAGGGGGAAAGTTACAGGTTCAGTATGATAGAGATGTGTGGCGGATGAACGGACCACGTCTTCGGATTCGCCTCGTCGTTCTGAGCGATTTTCATATATAAAACATTTTCATCTGAGTTACAGATTATTTTATATGATTTTCCGAAGTTTAAACAATATTCTGGAATTTATTTAATTTATTTAAATCAACATTATCCGGAACAATGACAGGTGATGTCAGATGACATCACCATGACGTCAGCAGGCCAACAGGTTGACTAAGTCAAACCTGGCGCATGGGGCCCGCTGTCATAGGCTTAGTTAAGTAAACATATTATAATTTAACTAAGCATGTTCATTAGGGTAATTAAGCAATGTTAATTAAGTTAATTAATTATCTAACTTGATTAATTAATTTAATTAATTATTATTTATTTATTATTATTATTTTAACATCTTCTTTTTTTGGATTTACAGGCGGGGCCCACCCGTAAGTGGCTCTGGGCTTAGCAGGCAATGGGCACTGGTTGCGGGTGCGGGCGCACCCGAGCGGGCGCTCACCCGCACGGCGGGACGAGGCCGCCGGGGCGCCGAGGGCGGGGCGCCCGGCGCGGCCAGTGCGACCGCCGGCGAGGCGTTGGCGGGTAGCTGCGCGGCGGCTGTCCGAGAGGAAAACGGGGCGGGGGCCCGAGGCACCTACGGGGAGGTGCGGCGAGGCACGGCGGCGGCCGTAGTTGGCCGCGACGACCGGGCGCGGTTGGGGCGCGATGGCCGGCGGCGGAGCCGCGGGCGCGGCTAGGGCGCGATGGCCAGGAGAGGTGGGGGAAGGCTGCGGTCACCGCGGGCCAGTGGCGAGGCGAGCTCGACCGGGAGGGAGGGGGTGCAGAGTGCTGGCTCGAGCACGAGGGGAGTAGTAGAGTGTGGCGAGGTGAGCAGCAGCAAGTAGTGCGCTGGCGGCGTGTGGGCAAGGTGACCGTGGGGATGGGCAGCGTGTGGGCGAAGCGGCGGCGGGCGTATGCGGGGCAACCAAGGGCACGAGCCAGGGGCGCCGGAGCAGAGCTCCGGACGCGGCGACGGCGAGTGCGGAATGGCGGCGACGAGCACGGGTGGATGCACACGAGTGATGGCTTCTCGCCCCTCGTTGGTTACCCCAAGTGGAAGGTTTGAGATGCAGTGTAGCGGTAGTTTTCCCTTGGTAAAGATACCAAGGATCGAATTCCCCTGAGACTCCAAGGTTCAACAAGAAGGTGTCAACTGCTAATGGCGCCAGATACTTAGCATTAACCGGACCTGCACACAGAAACAAATAACTTTGCTCCCAACGAGTACAGAGAGGTTGTCAATCCCTCCGGCCTTGTCATTTACAAAGGATTAAACGCAAGAGATAATAGTGATAGGTATAATTGTAACTAGTAAGTAAAAGCAGAAAGTAAATAGCGGATGTGATCAGTGATGGTAATATGGACCGGGGTCCCATGATGTTCACTAGTGATGTCTCTCTCCCAAAAGACGATAAAACAGCTATGTGAGGTAAACGAATTACAGCTGGGCAATTGACAGGATTATGTGCGCAAACCAATGCTAACTATGCTGCAAGAAAGGTTGAGGCTCAAAAGCATGGGCGGTACGCCAAGGTAAGTAGACCGAAATCCATCTGCATCTACTACTAATCATCCACCTTGAGATATCTATCCAGAACATCTCGCTGGTATTAAGTTGCGAGTCCCACCCATAGTGTAAACTCAAAGCAACAGACAACTGCATTAAAAGAACTTTGCGTAAAGTAAACAATCCTTGCACCCGCGAGTACAAGCACCGTTGTTTCCCCCCTTGTGGCAACAACACATCCCCTAGACTCATGTTTCTGTCACTCAAACTAGTCATCGAGGGGCATGAACCCACAATCAAGCATAACGTTCCCTCTTGGAGTTACTACCTACTACTTAGCCAAAGCAATAAACAGCAACGGAGAACATGCAAGAATTACTCAAGAACATAAATATAAAAGAGGTAAATCAAATATATTACTCACACACAATCTGAACATAATCTCACAATCCATCGGATCCCAGCAAACTCAACATAGCAACAGCATAAGGATTACATATGTGCCTCGATCATGTAGGGCAGCTCACGAGGTCTAATTAGTGAAGCACAAAGAGGGGAGGAGAACATCACATAGCTACTGGTCTTGGACCCATGGTCCAAGGGAGACTACTCACAACTCATCCGGGAGGCGTCCATGGTGGTGGAGAGGCTCCCGGTGGTGGTTCTCCCCTCCGGCAGGGTGCCGGGAAGAGTTCTCCTGGTGCTCCCGATCTTGGAAGCGCGGCGGCGGCGGAACAGAGATGAGATCGCGAAAAACGGTTCCGTCCTCGAGGGTTTCGGGATGCGGTGTAAATATATGCCAAAGGGGGGCATCAGCGGAGACCTGGGGGGCCCAGGCGCCCCCCCGGCGCAGCCAGGAGGGGGGCCGCGCCACCAGGGCGCCTGGAGCCCTGGTGGCCCCCCTCCGGCCCTACTTTGGCCGCAAGGAAGCTTCCAGTACGCTGATTTTTTATATAATTTTTCCGGGATTTTTCTGGCAGTTTACGTAATGGAAAAACCTGAAAACAGCAGAAAACAGAAACTGGCACTGGGGTGCACTGAGTTAATAGGTTAGTCCAAATATGATCAAAAGTGTATGGAAGTGTATAAATATCATAGCAATATCACACAAAAGAGGCATGGAGCAAGCAGAAATTATAGATACGTTTGGACGTATCAACATCCCCATGCTTAATTCCTGCTCGTCCTCGAGTAGGTAAATGATAACAAGCATAATTTCTGTGGTGACATGCTATTAACCATATAAGAACTTTTCACAGTCACATGACAAGTGCTTACTGAGACAATGAATCTGTAGTAATTAAGTTGCCTCATGAGAAAATCACAAAGAACTGAAAGTTTTACAATATGATACTGAAACACTCAATAGATTTGTAATGAGGATGGTGTGCAAATATGACAAAGTGATATCTCGCTTGCCCCCTTTAGTGAAGCAAAACATAAATGCAGGGGCACCTCCAAGGTTTAAGTGACGACTAGATACAATGATTTCAGAATAAACGATATCATAATCATGCAAAAGACAATGCTACTTTGGGACAATGCACATTACACTCAGAATGACAATCATGCTCTCAATAGTTGGTGCTTTAAAGAAGGTGGAGACTCTCGAACCGTGGCTTTTGATGGCAAGGTTGAAAACCCGTGGTCGGAAACAGAGACAAAACATGTACCAGAGCTCTTGGTTTTAAAAACAGAGGTAATAATTTTTTTTGAATATGCATGTTTCGTCAACGAATGCTAGCAGATAACTCAATTACTTCTTGAGCTGGACAAGTTTCGAGGAACGGTTCCCGAATGAGGACGATCACATCCTCTTAATCTCCTTTGTTTATCACTGCCAAAGTTTTCTGATTTCTCATGAACAAAGCATGAAGGAGGGTTTGTTTGTTGTATAATTTTTTTAATGATCCGGGCGCACTCTATGCCAGTTCCTTCTCGTATTATGGGTTTGCACATTAGACATGCAATCCCGGGGTGAAGCTTGTCCAACTTAAAAAGATCATGAATTAACTACTACTTCCTCATGAACTAAAACAGAGGCACAAAAGAGAAATGCTTTTTTGAATAATTTCGAGATGGTACATGAAAGTCTTCATTAGGAATGGCAGGTAAATACCATGTATAGGAAGGTATGGTGGACTCATATGGCATAACTGGTTTAAAGGATTTTGGATGCACAAGCAGTCAGTCCGCTTAGTACAGGCGAAGGTTAGCAAAAGAATGGGAGCGACCAACTAAAAGAGCAATGACGGTCATAATCATGCAGAGCGACAAAGCAACATTGAATCAGGCATGGAAGTTATATCGCTACTCAGAAATTAAAGATCATCAAGGCTTGATAGACTTTCTTTACAGTCTTAAATATGCGTGAGCATACGCCAAGTCAATCAAAATAAATTCCTGGAGGAAGGTATCACTAAACCATACCACATCATAGGCAAACAAATCATGTTGGTACTCCAATAACACATTGAGGACCCCCAGCTATTTGAGACTAACCATAAGAAAACATGAACTACTAAGCATCATTATGCACATAGCATTTTATCATAGACATATCGACCAGTGCAACAGAAGCCAACTCTCTTAATAAGATAAGCATGATAAATAAAGAGAGTTCCAGCGACCAACTAACAAAAGCTCTTTAAAAAGATAAGCATGAAAAATAAGAGCTAAACATGATAGTAGCTATTGAAAGACAAAGAACACACACAGCAAGGATAGACATGAAAATTCTATGTTATGTTCTAGGTTGAAGTGGAGCGTGTTTCTCTCCCACACAAAGAAAGCTGAGTTCCAACTCGTTATGAACAGCAAGCAAAGCTAAAGAAAACTAAAAAGGAAACTAAAAGCAAGACGCTCCAAGCATAGCACATAACACATGAAGTGATAAAAATATAGTGGAACGAAAGACGAACTGATAATTGTTGATGGAGAAGGGGATGCACGGGGGCATCCCCAAGCGTAGACGCTTGAGTCTTCTTGAATATTTCTTGGGGGTGCATGGGGGCATCCCCAAGCTTGAGCGTTTGACACTCCTGAATCTTTTTATCATCTTCCCTCGCACACTTGAAAACTCCCTTCATACATAACTCATCATAATCTGATTAGCGAGGTTAGTACCCATAATAAAATAATTGTTCCTTGCTGGAAATAAGGATATTCTTGAAGGTCTACTGTTTCTCAAGATTGCCAAAAGGTTTTTTGCAAAGAAAAAGCAAGCTCAAGGTTTGCAAAATGAAGGAAAGGCAAAACAGGACAGAATCTGTGAAAAACAGACCAACAGGTAGTAAATGATTTTTTTGGGGCACTTCTGCAACTCAGATCAAAAAACTCAGAACAGACGCCCGAAAGACAATTGTATAGAGCACGCTGTCGAAAAAATTCAGACCAAAAAGATGATCTGGTGATTTTATACGAATTTTTCTGTCCAAGGACAGAATCTGTTTCCTGGACAACACGTCACAACTTTTGAACTTTCTTGCAATCAGAGGCTACACTTGGCACAAAGCTGAAAAGTAAAGATACAATGATGATGCTACTGTAGTAACAACATCAAGACACAACAAAAGCAAAATAAAATTTTATTCATTGTGGGCTGCCTCCCAAAAGCGCTTTCTTTTATGCCTTTAAGCTAGGCATAATGCAAAGAGGAATCAATAATCATCATAATAATCGGAGTTATAAATTGCTTCAAATGGTTCCTCAACAAGTTCACTCTTGTTCCTTCTAGGAAAGGGGTACACACCTTTTGCCTTTCCGCGTAAGCGGATTTGTCCCTTACCTATATCGATGAAGCCTTTTACTGCTCGGAGGAAGTCCCTTCCAAGCACTATATTTCCTTGGTTTGGCTTCATGATGAAGAAATCAATCATTGCAATCCCTTTAAGGAATTTAACTGGCATGTCTTTTATTCTTCCCTAGATTTCAGAAATATCTCCATTAGTGTGTTCATGATAAGATGATAATCTATCCATGTCAAATTTAAAGAATCATGAACAATTTTTGGCATAGTAGAAACCATAGATCCAATATCACAATAAGCAAGGAAGTCTTGATTAGAGATGCTAATCCTAACAAAAGGCTCCCAATCATTGTCTATTTCCAAAATATCTCTCTTATTGGGTTTGGGTTTCTCTACCTTCATCAAGTCTAGAGCATCCATTCTCTTCTCAATAGTAGCAAGTCTATCTATGACAGTATCAAAGTTATGATCATAAACAAAGTAACTAGATAGACCATGTATAATTTCAAGAGCTCTAGCTTCATCACACTCTAGGAAATCTCCTTCAGCTATAATATCAAGAGAGTGTTTACACCATTTAAAAAGACCATGGTAAAATTTCTAAGCACAATTTTTATAGGTATCCAAGGCATAATTCTCCTATGTGCATCAGAAATTCTGTCCCATGCCTTCTTCATATTTTCTCCATCCCTTTGATGGAAATCTAGGACTTCTGATTCCCTCAAAGCACCAAATCCTAACATGCTTGACTAAACAGAAAGGACTACTAGCAAATAATTTTTTTTTGTGAATTTTGATAGAAGACACTAAAGCAAAAACTGAAAGGTAAACTAACAAGACTAAAAAGCAAAGGTAAAAGATAGCGTGCAACTCCCCTATCTTGAAGAGTGGAGTCCCCGGCAACGGCGCCAGAAAACTTTGCTTGATGGCTTCTCGCCCCTCGTTGGTTACCCCAAGTGGAAGGTTTGAGATGCAGTGTAGCGGTAGTTTTCCCTTGGCAAAGATACCAAGGATCGAATTCCCCTGAGACTCCAAGGTTCAACAAGAAGGTGTCAACTGCTAATGGCGCCAGATACTTAGCAATTAACCGGACCTGCACACAGATACAAATAACTTTGCTCCCAACGAGTACAGAGAGGTTGTCAATCCCTCCGGCCTTGTCGTTTATAAAGGATTAAACGCAAGAGATAATAGTGATAGGTATAATTGTAACTAGTAAGTAAAAGCAGAAAGTAAATAGCGAATGTGATCAGTGATGGTAATATGGACCGGGGTCCCATGATGTTCACTAGTGATGTCTCTCTCCCAAAAGACGATAAAACAGCTATGTGAGGTAAACGAATTACAGCTGGGCAATTGACAGGATTATGTGCGCAAACCAATGCTAACTATGCTGCAAGAAAGGTTGAGGCTCAAAAGCATGGGCGGTACGCCAAGGTAAGTAGACCGAAATCCATCTGCATCTACTACTAATCATCCACCTTGAGATATCTATCCAAAACATCTCGCTGGTATTAAGTTGCGAGTCCCACCCATAGTGTAAACTCAAAGCAACAGACAACTGCATTAAAAGAACTTTGCGTAAAGTAAACAATCCTTGCACCCGCGAGTACAAGCACCGTTGTTTTCCCCCTTGTGGCAACAGCACATCCCCTAGACTCATGTTTCTGTCACTCAAACTAGTCATCGAGGGGCATGAACCCACAATCAAGCATAACGTTCCCTCTTGGAGTTACTACCTACTACTTGGCCAAAGCAATAAACAGCAACGGAGAACATGCAAGAATTACTCAAGAACATAAATATAAAAGAGGTAAATCAAATATATTACTCACACACAATCTGAACATAATCTCACAATCCATCGGATCCCAGCAAACTCAACATAGCAACAGCATAAGGATTACATATGTGCCTCGATCATGTAGGGCAGCTCACGAGGTCTAATTAGTGAAGCACAAAGAGGGGAGGAGAACATCACATAGCTACTGGTCTTGGACCCATGGTCCAAGGGAGACTACTCACAACTCATCCGGGAGGCGTCCATGGTGGTGGAGAGGCTCCCGGTGGTGGTTCTCCCCTCTGGCATGGTGCCGGGAAGAGTTCTCCTGGTGCTCCCGATCTTGGAAGCGCGGCGGCGGCGGAACAGAGATGAGATCGCGAAAAACGGTTCCGTCCTCGAGGGTTTCGAGATGCGGTGTAAATATATGCCAAAGGGGGGCATCAGCGGAGACCTGGGGGGCCCAGGCGCCCCCCCGGCGCAGCCAGGAGGGGGGCCGCGCCACCAGGGCACCTGGAGCCCTGGTGGCCCCCCTCCGGCCCTACTTTGGCCGCAAGGAAGCTTCCAGTACGCTGATTTTTTATATAATTTTTCCGGGATTTTTCTGGCAGTTTACGTAATGGAAAAACCTGAAAACAGCAGAAAACAGAAACTGGCACTGGGGTGCACTGAGTTAATAGGTTAGTCCAAATATGATCAAAAGTGTATGGAAGTGTATAAATATCATATCAATATCACACAAAAGAGGCATGGAGCAAGCAGAAATTATAGATACGTTTTGGACGTATCAACGAGCACGTACAGGACTGCGGGGCCCGTGCAGGCGCGACCTCGTCCAGTGGAGCTCAGGGGGAAGGTGAACATGTCCTGGCCGAGCTCTGCCAGGACCAGCTCGAGGCCATGGCGGACGGCGAGCTTCAGCCGGAGGGGGTCTACGCCTATAGGGCGCGTGCAAGAAGGGGATCAGGGGGAAAAGAAGGGGAGCTCACAGGGGCCCTGTAGTGGTGCTATAGCGAGCTCGGGGAGGCGCCGGAGCTCGGGGAGGCGGTGGTCGAGGACGAGACGGCGTCGAGCAGGGTGGGGATAAGGCAGCGACGGCGGCTTCGGTCCGCCACGGGGAAGAGCGAGAGGAGGAGATGGGGGCGCGAGGGAAAAGGTGGTAGGGTTTGGGGAAGAGAGGGGGGGCGGTCTTAAGCCCCATGGTAGCCGGGGGATGGCTGCCACGGCGACCATGGTGGTCGGGATGGCCGCCACGCCCACCTCTGCTTCCTGTAGCCGGAGGGAGGTGAGTGGGGGGTTGGGCTACACTCAGGCCACATGGGCCTCTTTTGTTTATCTCCTTGCCTTTTGTAGTTTCCTTTCTGTTTTACATTTTTGTTATTGTTTCAATTTAGTTTTTCCACTAAATGAATTTTGCTATAGATGAAACTTAGCAGATAATTCATGCACAATATTTCTAGACCACACACAAGGTTTTACATCATCTGGAAATGTATAAATATTTGTTATTAAAAAAACAAAATAAATGCTGCAGGACCGGTTATTAATTTCCTAGGAATTATATGTGAGTCAAATGTTGTTGGTTTCTAACTGATAAATCCGTTAGTGAAAATTTGCAACACATCGAACATTTTTGGTTTGACCGCTAGAAGAAATAATAATTTCTCTTGACATTTAAATTTGAATTTGAATTCGAATTGGCTTTGAATCCAAGTGAGACAGTAAGGATGATGACTTGGCACCATTAGGGGGAGATTACTGTAGCTTGACACCGGGGGTGTTACAAATCTCCTCCACTACAAGAAATCTCGTCCCGAGATTAAAGAGGTGGAGTAAGGGGGAACGTTCTGGTTACGAAATTATAACGAGTCTTCTTGTTCTTTGTTGTGTTCTCGAAGAAGTTGATCCCTCTCCTTGATGTCTTCATTTCTTTGCTTCAGGTCATCATGGTGTAGTCAGCATCCTTTCTTCGGGAATTCCATCGTACTTACGAATAGTTAAGGGGCAATTCGACAACGATAGGATGCTATAAGGGGTAATCATCTGGACGGTTATCCCATGAACGAACACATGATCATCTCTCGAGTTGAACATTAAAACACATAGAGAGCAAACTATGAAGGTACAATAGGAGGTTTCAATCGCACTAACAATCGTTCAACGTCTAAGACAAAGTGTGATAGGGGCGCGCAGCAACTAGAATAAGTATTTGCGTCTGATACTAGAATATACCACAAGGAAGGTGGCCCGTGAATTTCATACGGAATCAAGCGTGAGGAATAACTTTGGCAACTGGGGTGTACAGGAGAGTCAGGTTTCGATCCTGTGGAACTGTGGGTTATGGGCCCACCATGTGGGTTAAAAGTAGGAAGGGCGATGATAGCAAGGCATGTTAGAGCATAGACCGTCAGTTATGTTGGCAACAACGTCGGTACCAAGGGCGAGGGACGAAGAGAACCATTTTCCTGCTCGTCGAACAAGGCGGACCAATAGGTAAGGTTCTCGTCCATCGGTGGTTACCGTAATGTTATCAACAATAGTAAGAGGGTCTTACTGACAGAGTTGTACACCAAGGTGTTTACATAAGTAGAAAATTATAACTGCTTAGATTATATGTAGACCAAAGAAAGATTAAACAAACAAATGGAAAGGAAAATATGTTTAAACATAATGAATAGGAGTAAATCATCCCCAAGATTAAGCAGGGCATGATATACGTGTCAGCAGATCAAAGTCGTGACCATATAGATAAAAGGGGTAAGAAGAATTATGATATGTACCCACACAACTCTGTTGGATAGTTGACCAAAAACATTTAACATTGCGCTTACCATGTTCTTATGGATCTTCGGAGTAACATAGACATGCTTCGAGATAACATCGACATGATCATTGGGTAAAGATCCGATTTTGAATACACAAAGGATCCATCGGGAACAACTTATAGAATAAGTCTTACATTTTCAGCAAGGAAAATATGAGGATGTGGCCGACGGGTTCAGCTGCAATCCATAGTCATGTCAAAAAGGATGTAATTCCAAAATTATATGAACCAGTTAGTGTTGGGGCGAAGGCATAAATGTTGTCGATGATAACACAAATCATCTAGGGGCAAGGATGGTATTCCCATCATGAATTCGATTCACAACTTGGAAGAAGGCAAATCATTGTTGATGGTGATCACAACACATTTGTCGAGAGATTTCATTAGGATGTAATCGATCGGCGATGACATCAAGTCAAATGAATGATGGGGCGAAAGGTTATTGAAACCACTAGTACAATACAAACTTGAAATCAAGCTAGTTGTTCAAGGCGAAATGATATGTCGAGGAAGATCGGCGTAAGCTTAGCTCATTGCCGAAATTGTGCTCCGTGAAGAAGGACCAGGTAGCACAGTTAAAAAGATGCACGATAATTATATAGCCAAAGAGGCTAGATATAACTTGAAGAATTAATAAACTCATAATCAATGGAGATTACTTAGAGCTACTGAATCGGAGTGCGGAATTGATTCACTTATCGGGGTCCCTGAGTGTCAAACATCTCAGAACTCGAGGAAAATTGCAATAAGTGAAAAGTAACAGATAATGAAGAATTCATAAGAAGCTATGCAGTTCCGTGATAATCTCGAGATACCTGGGGGTAATACTCAACGATAGCTCCAAGTAGAGGTTGGGCTGGGGTATTGCTCTGCAGGATACAAGTGCTTAAAGCTGCACGAGAAATGGTATTTAAAGGAGAACATGGTCGGAACCATGATTAAAAAGGCCAAATCCTAGATATAAGATGAACTTATATCAAGGGGGTAATTAATTTAAGAGAAGCTTTGATGATAAGATCTACATCGTGTCCATGGGCATGAGCAGAAAGTTCAAGCTTGATTCCCACTTCTTCAATGTATAGCCTTTCATTCACTGCGCTATTAAATGATTTGACTGCGAAGACTTGCCTGGTGAATTACCAGAGGATTATGAACCTTGGAAAACTTTCGGGTTCGCACAGATTAAGGAAGGCATAAATTCAACCCGTCATCTTAGGCTCATACTACGCAAACTTCAGGAGCAAATTATACAAGCTCGAAAGCAGAGCATGGTTGAGAAAGCAGATGATATATTTTACCCAAGGCATTATATATCATGGCAGAACTCACAAGGTATTAGAATATAAAGGACGAAGTCGGATAAAATCCAACAAAGGATCCGGTGGTCTACAAGGGATCTGATGTGAGCATCGGTACTCAACCAGAAGAAGAAAGAATGCAATGATATCAGCTTATATAAACAACTGACTATTTCAAAACTCAAGTGCAAAAAGGAATTATGATTTCCAAATCAAGGGATCGGAAGCAAACACTCTGATTAAGGATGGGTAAGTTGAAATGACTTAGGGGTGCAATCGACGACAATTTGGTTGGTCGAGAACCAGCTCATATTCTGAATGACGTTTGGGCTGGAAGAATGAATTCTAGTTTGACCGATGATTGCGAGTATTTGCAACCTATTGAATGAATAAGATCATAAAGTCAATCTCAAAGGATTTTAATGAATATTGCCATACATATGGAACTAAACATAATGCAAGCAGGTAAAACTTTCCAGAGCAATAGGTTGCCGAGGATTTTGGAAGATTGAATAGCGTTTCGAGGACATTTGTGTAACGCACGAACAACTAAGGATGAACAAACCCTCGCTAAGTGTGAAGAATTATTCATACATGTATTCATGCAAAAAAGGAGCTGCAAGGTAGCAGACACAAAGGATTCTCGGAATATCCGAAGTATTTTAGGGTATCTTGTAATACCAAGAACAATTGAAATGAAGGTATGGACGACAAGTTTATGCAGCTATCCTTAGGGATTTATCGGTGATATGGAATTGCAACGGTGAAGGGCACAAGGTCTCGAGATAACATCGTAAAATATCTTCGGAAGCTTCTGGTGCAGCAGACCATTATCTTGAATGAAGGGCTCTCCGGGAGAAAGTATTTATGAGAACCTAGAGTTAGAGTCAGCAAAACCATTTAACCTGAAGAGAAGATATGTCAAAATCCCAGAGTATAGTCGAGGAATAAAAGATCCTAATACCACCCAATTGGCGACGTGGGCCCGTAAGCCACACAGCCAAGTTAGTAATTCAGTTTTTCAAAGACTAGACTCAACTTCGGCTAAGGAGTTGGAAAGGGGGTTCCTACACGCAGTTGGCTCTGATAACAACTTGTGACGCCCCCGATTTGACCGTACACTAATCATGCACGCAAATGTGTACGACCAAGATCAAGGACTCACTGGAAGATATCACAACACAACTCTAGACACAAATTAAAATAATACAAGCTTTATATTACAAGCCAGGGGCCTCGAGGGCTCGAATACATAAGCTCGAAAACACAAGAGTCAGCGGAAGCAATAATATCTGAGTACAGACATATGTTAAACAAGTTTGCCTTAAGAAGGCTAGCACAAAAACAACACGATCGAAAAGGCAAGGCCTCCTGCCTGGGACCTCCTAACTACTCCTGGTCGCCAGCTGTCTCCACGTAGTAGTAGCCTCCGTCGAGGTAGTAGCAGTCGTCAAAGGTGGCTTCTGGCTCGTGGACTCCACCATCTGGTTGCATCAACCAGCAAGAAGAAAGAAGGGGGAAAAGGGGGAGCAAAGCAACCGTGAGTACTCATCCAAAGTACTCGCAAGCAAGGATCTACACTACATATGCATCAGTATCAATGAAAAGGGGTAGTATCTGTGGACTAAGCTGCAGAATGCCAGAATAAGAGGGGGAGAAGCTAGCCCTATCGAAGACGAGCATCTTCTGGAAACCACTGTCTTGTAGCAAGAGGGGGAAGTAGAGTAGTATAGCATAAGTCATATTTATGTTGTTGTTCCAACGCTCTGGGATCCTTTCTCGACTCCCGAAGCAACATATCCAAACAATGCCTCAGTATCCAGTTCTAGTTGTAGCGATCGGGATACAACTCCAAGTGTCCGTTACCGTAGGACAGACTATCGATAGATGTTTTCTTCCCTGCAGGGGTGCACCAACTTACCCAACACGCTTGCTTAACTCCGGCCGGACACACCATCAGGCCATGCCCGCCCTCGGCCAAATAATACGCCGCAACCCGACCTAGGCTTAATAGAGAGGTCATGCACGCCGGACTAAACCCTATGCTCCCAGGGGTCATGGGCCAATCGCCCCGGGAACTCCTGCACGTTCCGTGGGCGGCCGGTGAGCAGACCTAGGAACCACCTTTAAAAAGGTAGGAGCCTAACTAGTCCAACCCGGCGCGCGCCGCTCAGTCGCAATGACGTCAGTTAAGCTTCGGCTGATGCATACGACGTAGAACGCCCATACTATGTCCATTAGCGCTATCAGGCCAGAGGCCCCTTGGATCAAATATCCAAACCGTTTAGTATCTTGGGGACACGCGGTAACGAGCAGAGACTCACGATAATGTGACCCCATCGCCCCGTCTCGAGAACTTGCGGCAAGGGCGAGTGCCCGGCCACGCCTCGTATTTATCTCGTGGGCACCTTCCAGGTCAACCCGACTACACATCACTCGCAACTAAGCTCGCGCGGGTACCCCTCAGGGTCGACCCGTCTTTAGTAACCAAGTTCAGTGTAAAGTCATAGTAACCATAGTAACTGTGTGTCTGACACCAAAGGAAAACCTGAGGAAATCACCCTCGATGGAATTCCACCTGATGTTTAACGTCAAGGTGAACGAAAGAGGAGTCACCCTCGAGGTCCACTCTTGAGGAGTTGCATGACAATGTCGTTAACGGGAGTGGAGAAAGAGGAATCACCCTCGATGACCACAACCGATGAACTAACCTACAAGGTTAACATCAGAAGTGCTGATGAGGTCTCACCCTCGGCACTCGATAGTAACCCAGTGGTGTCGAGCAACTAAGGGGGAAATTGATGTGCGGTGCCGGGTCCTGGTCTTCGATCCCGTTGATCGGGTCTTCTGATAATCCAGCGAGGCAGTTGGGACAAGGTAGGGGGTCACTGGTGGATCTCTAACCAGCCTATACTAAGCAGTTTAGTATAAACATGTAAGGTATGAAAGCGGTATCAACAACAGGCTATGCATCATAATAGGATCATACAAAAAGTAGTAGCAGTTCTAATGCAAGCATAAGAGAGAAGAGAATGGGCGATATCGGAATGATCAAAGGGGGTTGGCTTGCCTGGTTGCTCTGGCAAGAAGGAGGGGTCGTCAACACCGTAGTCGATCACTGGGGCATCTTCGGTCTCGGGGTCTACCGGAGAGAAGAGGGGGGAGAAACAATAAATACAAAGCATACAGATGCAATAAAGAAGCACGGCAAGTTAACACGCAGCTCTAGGGTGCGCTAACGCGGTTGTACACGATACCGGCGAAGGGGGATAACACTCGGGAAAGTATCCCCAACGTTTTGTGTTTTCGGACAGACGAAACAGAGGGGGAAAGTTGCAGGTTCAGTATGATAGAGATGTGTGGCGGATGAACGGACCACGTATTCGGATTCGTCTCGTCGTTCTGAGCGATTTTCATATATAAAACATTTTCATCCGAGTTACAGATTATTTTATATGATTTTCCGAAGTTTAAACAATATTCAGGAATTTATTTAATTTATTTAAATCAACATTATCCGGAACAGTGACAGGTGATGTGATGTCAGATGACATCACCATGACGTCAGCAGGTCAACAGGTTGACTAAGTCAAACCTAGCGCGTGGGGCCCGCTGTCATAGGCTTAGTTAAGTAAACAGATTATAATTTAACTAAGCATGTTCATTAGGGTAATTAAGCAATGTTAATTAAGTTAATTAATTATCTAACTTGATTAATTAATTTAAGTAATTATTATTTATTTATTTATTATTATTATTTTAACAACTTCTTTTTTTTGGATTTACAGGCAGGGCCCACCCGTAAGTGGCTCTGGGCTTAGCGGGCAATGGGCACTGGTTGCGGGTGCGGGCGCACCCGAGCGGGCGCTCGCCCGCACGGCGGAGCGCGCCGGCGCGGCCAGTGCGACCGCCGGCGAGGCGTTGGCGGGTAGCTGCGCGGCGGCTGTCCGAGAGGAAAACGGGGCGGGGGCCCGAGGCACCTACGGGGAGGTACGGCGAGGCGCGGCGGCGGCCGTAGTTGGCCGCGACGACCGGGCGCGGTTGGGGCGCGATGGCCGGCGGCTAGGGCGCGGTGGCCGGGAGAGGTGGGGGAAGGCTGCGGTCACAGCGGGCCAGTGGCGAGGCGAGCTCGACCGGGGGGGAGGGGGTGCAGAGTGCTGGCTCGAGCACGAAGGGGAGCAGTAGAGTGTGGCGAGGTGAGCAGCAGCAAGTAGTGCGCTGGCGGCGTGTGGGCGAGGTGACCGCGGGGATGGACAGCGTGTGGGCGAAGCGGCAGCGGGCGTACGCGGGGCAACCAAGGGCACGGGCCAGGGGCGCCGGAGCAGAGCTTCGGACGCGGCTACGGCGAGTGCGGAATGGCGGCGACGAGCACGGGTGGATGCACACGAGCACATACAGGACTGCGGGGCCCGTGCAGGCCCGACCTCGTCCAGTGGAGCTCAGGGGGAAGGCGAACATGTCCTGGCCGAGCTCTGCCAGGACCAGCTCGAGGCCATGGCGGACGGCGAGCTTCAGCCGGAGGGGGTCTACGCCTAGAGGGCGCGTGCAGGAAGGGGATCAGGGGGAAAAGAAGGGGAGCTCGCCGGGGCCCTGTAGTGGTGCTATAGCGAGCTCGGGGAGGCGCCGGAGCTCGGGGAGGCGGTGGTCGAGGACGAGACGGCGTCGAGCAGGGTGGGGATAAGGCAGCGACGGCGGCTTCGGTCCGCCACGGGGAAGAGCGAGAGGAGGAGATGGGGGCGCGAGGGAAAGGGTGGTAGGGTCTGGGGAAGAGAGGGGGGGCGGTCTTAAGCCCCATGGTAGCCGGGGGATGGCTGCCATGGCGACCATGGTGGTCGGGATGGCCGCCACGCCCACCTCTGCTTCCTGTAGCCGGAGGGAGGTGAGTGGGGGGTTGGGCTACTCTCAGGCCACATGGGCCTCTTTTGTTTATCTCCTTGCCTTTTGTAGTTTCCTTTCTGTTTTACATTTTCGTTATTGTTTCAATTTAGTTTTTCCACTAAATGAATTTTGCTATAGATGAAACTTAGCAGATAATTCATGCACAATATTTCAAGACCACACACAAGGTTTTACATCATCTGGAAATGTATAAATATTTGTTATTAAAAAAACAAAATAAATGCTGCAGGACCGGTTATTAATTTCCTAGGAATTATATGTGAGTCAAATGTGGTTGGTTTCTAAATGATAAATCCGTTAGTGAAAATTTGCAACACATCGAACATTTTTGGTTTGACCGCTAGAAGAAATAATAATTTCTCTTGACATTTAAATTTGAATTTGAATTCGAATTGGCTTTGAATCCAAGTGAGATTTGGCAACAGTAAGGATGATGACTTGGCACCATTAGGGGGAGATTACTGTAGCTTGACACCTGGGGTGTTACAAATCTCCTCCACTACAAGAAATCTCGTCCCGAGATTAAAGAGGTGGAGTAAGGGGGAACGTTCTGGTTACGAAATTATAACGAGTCTTCTTGTTCTTTGTTGTGTTCTCGAAGAAATTGATCCCTCTCCTTGATGTCTTCATTTCTTTGCTTCAGGTCATCATGGTGTAGTCAGCATCCTTTCTTCGGGAATTCCATCGTACTTACGAATAGTTAAGGGGCAATTCGACAACGATAGGATGCTATAAGGGGTAATCATCTGGACGGTTATCCCATGAACGAACACATGATCATCTCTCGAGTTGAACATTAAAACACATCGAGAGCAAACTATGAAGGTACAATAGGAGGTTTCCATCGCACTAACAATCGTTCAATGTCTAAGACAAAGTGTGATAGGGGCGCGCAGCAACTAGAATAAGTATTTGCGTCTGATACTAGAATAGACCACAAGGAAGGTGGCCCGTGAATTTCATACGGAATCAAGCGTGAGGAATAACTTTGACAACTGGGGTGTATAGGAGAGTCAGGTTTCGATCATGTGGAACTGTGGGTTATGGGCCCACCATGTGGGTTAAAAGTAGGAAGCGCGATGATAGCAAGGCATGTCAGAGCATAGACTATCAGTTATGTTGGCAACAACGTCGGTACCAAGGGCGAGGGACGAAGAGAACCATTTTCCTGCTCGTCGAACGAGGCGGACCAATAGGTAAGGATTGTTTGGCCAGTTCCTTCTTTCCTCCTTGCCGCTGCCGGCAGACGATTTCAGCAGCAAGCGAGGACACGTGTGCTGCCGCCGCCGTTCTACCATGCATCCCTGCATGAAAAACTTGCTACTTTGTCAGGCCCGAGTGTGTCGAGGCGCTAGCAATCGATCAAATCAAGAGATGTATTGCTATAAAAGAGGAACTATAGTGTATGTAGTGTATGTATGTTCATAGCCAGATAGGCAAACTTGGAGAATAAGCAAGAATGAATAGCCAGCCCCAGCCCGGCTGTTAAGTAGGTGTTCTGTCCCCGGCAACTGAGTGAAAGGGAACAGTTACTACGCGGTAATGTTACAGTAGGGATCGGACGACTCGCGCCTTTTGTCTGAATCTTCAACAGTTAACTGAAGAAAGCTACACTGCTTCAGTAGGCGTGACACACTTCACGTAGGCCTTTCAGATTATAAGTCGGCACTGCCATTGCGGTTATTGAAGATCTTCGTGTATAGCTTTTGGATCAAAGTCAAGCATTTTGTATCGCCTACGCGTGTATACCAGTAAAAAGTACGACTAAATGATGCAGAGTCATTGAAACTACAAAAGGAAGTCTGAAGGTGTCAGAAAAGTTCAGACTTAAATGGTCGACAAGTACAGAGTTTGCACTAAAAAGACAACTAGTACCGCAATCTGTAAATCATTATCATTTGTACTGTAAAAAAGGTTGGAGAGAAAAGTTAATGAAGATCAGTCACATAAACCTATTCAGATCACTCCCTCTCCAGCATTGGCAATGCTCACTTGATCTTGATAAATCTGAGAACTTGTTTGAGATAAAAATAACAAAAGGGAATTCAAAAAGGAGTTCAAAACATATAACATCGGAGGGTTAGATTCAATTTAACCTCTTGTACCTCCCGTGCATGTGTGAATTAAGGAGTAGCAAGCACGTGAACAGCAAAATTCAGAGATGACAGCAAATCAATGCACAAATTACACAGAACTATGGAGCTAAAATACAACTATTTAGATCGAGGCACTGTTAAAAAAGATAACATAGTTCAGTAAAGTCATGAATATAAATACTGCAGAATTCAGAGACCACTTACATACTGTAAATTCAGTTAGCAACAAGTAAGACAGATTGCACTTAGATTTCAAGGAAAATATGACTACTCCACACTGTAAATCATGAACATTGACACTGTAATAACTCTTTACTCCACACTGAAAATAGACTGAACTTTTTTTTGCCACAACTTGAATCTGCTCTGCAACTTATGAACTTGTAGTTGTTCTGCAGATTATCAAGAGCTGTGAAACAGTTGATTTACAAACATAGTTACTCCTACTACTTATCTGCGGTTGCCCAGATCATAACTGCATCATGCTTTCTTATCAGAGACTAATACAAAAGGATAAGAGCAGTTTTAACATGGTCCATCACAGGAGCAAATGCAAGGTTCCGAAAATCCATCACAGGAGCAATAAGAACAACAACAGTTTTACTAGCTTGCATGAACAAGTGGAGCAAATTGCTCAGAGGTACATCCGTGGCGATCGTACATGGAAGAACTAATACATCAGCCAGTGAGTATCCTCATCTATACTTTGAAAATAACTTCAACATCATATTTAATAGACACTTGCAGGCGAGAAGAAGTTGCTGTGCCCTCCAGCATGAAGATTGGCCGCGGCATTGTACCTCCTCTCGTTCTCGAGCGCCTCTTCATCATTCCACGCTGCTTCAAATGGATTGAAGGAGCACGACCGCTGTTTCAGCAAGTGGTCCTGTCCCTGAAGCGATGGACCGTCGAGCTCCGACGTGGCATTGTACCTCTTCTCCTTGTCACCATCATGGACGGCAGGGTAATCGGACTGCAGCATACCCTCCAGCACGCCTTGGTCCAAGGCATCCAGGTACAGAGGTTCATGTTGGCCCATCTCCACGCCAGTGTTGGCTCCAGTGACCGGCTCAACTTCAATTGGGTTGTCTTCCATCATTCTCATTAGTTCACATGATCAAAACCATCTTCCCCCCACTCCGGCAAATTGGAAATAGGCTCCAATGGCTCAAAGACATCCTCTTGAGATGTGCTCCTTGCAATGCTTGAGCCAGCCTCAGGAACAATCTGTTGTTGGCTGTAAGGCTTGACAGACTCCGGCACAACTGATTGGGTGGACTCCAGCACATCTGACTGGGAGGAAATCTCAGGAGCTTGAGCAACGTCGGAGCGGCTGGATGTTGTAGTGGACTCGCATGATGCTTGTGCATCCTGAACAGGGAAGTTGGCTGCCTCATCATACATCCAGAACGACGGTGTGGCAGATGCCGGGACCGGGACGGGGATGGCACCGCGCATCCTCTTCTTGGGGCGCGGCGGATGAGGATCGGCGGCGGCAGCCGGCGCTGGCCCCTTCTGTGCGTGCGTGCTCGTAGTCACGGCCTCTGGCTACGCTTGTTGACGCGGGTACGCGGCCGATTCCTGGCGGGCCGCGTCAGGAGCATGCTGAGCCAAGTGCATCTTGCAGAACACCTTCACCCCGTCGCTGACGGTGGCCTTCGGCAGCAGGCATCGGTATTCCTCCATGACCCAGCCGGTGGACTTCCCCTTGGTCTTGAAGGACAGGTTCTTGACCTCGCCGATCTTGGCTCCCGCGTGGCAAATCTCCGTGGTCTTCTGGATGGTCCAGGTGCCGCCGCCGGTGCCGCGCACGCTCTGGAGCTTGCTCCCGTTCTTGCTCTTGCACGTGGTGAAGAAGAACCGGTCGACGCTGCTCATGGCCCGCGGCACGGGCGCGTACCAGGCGGCCAGATCCTTGGGGTCGCAGCCGGAGATTTCGACGCGGTGGATGAGCTTGTCGACGCCGTGCATCGTCTCGCCGGAGAGGAGGCGTGGCAAGTAGTAGGTGACGGCCTCCACTTCCGTAGGGTTCAGCCGGAAGTGGCGGAAGACGTCGTCGACGTCGAGCTCCTCCATCCTGGCCGGCGGCTGCCCGATCTGCTGCTAGGGTTCTAGCTAGGAAAGGGTGGCGGGCGACTGGGTCTGCGGGATCGGGAAGGTGTTGTGGGACGCGCAGGTGGTCTGTGCTGGTATTTAAAGACGCTGCACTACGCGATGGAGGACGCGTCAGATTTCCTTTCTCTGAATCCGAGTATGCGCCCAATTCAGTTTCCCGCCAGTTTTCTGAAATTCTCCGTTAATCCAATCATGACAGATGCCGTGCTGATTGTGATTCTTGATTTTTTTGAGTATATAATGCAGGTCCATTTCTTTTACGGGTTCATTTCTTTGAACCATACTCCCGAACCTTATCCGGGTCCATTTCTTTTCATCCATGGCAACATGTGTTGTGTGATAGTGTCACCAAGCTCACCCAGCCATGCTAGGTTTTACTCCCTCCGTTCGAAAATATTTTTCATCAAAATGGACAAAAAGAGATGTATCAAGAACTAAAATATATCGAGATACATCTTCTTTTATTTAATGCGCGCTTCGCTGCGCCATTCTTCGGTCATGGGGTCTATATCATTTTTCCCTTATGCACACGCTTTGCCAGGGGAGTGAGACCGTGACTGTTGTGCTCAGAATCTCTTCGATGTATTATTGTAGTACAATGTGCACAACTGATGTACTCCATACATATGTAAACTACTTCGTGAGAATCACACAAGCTTTATTGGTGAACTTGCACTTGTGTGTCTATCTACTTATATAAATAAGCAATGCAGATACATTCATACTGAATTTTGTAGACATGCATTATCCCCCTCACACTTCACAAAAGGCAAAAAAGTACGGGTATTCTTATGCGTATTGTCTATTGAGACAATAACACCATAGTAGCTTTCAGATCACATCATTCTGCATCCAATAAAAATATAAGCATCGTGAAAAAAGAATATATGCTATGCCATGCTAACTGAAATCCTTATACGAACATCGAATGGCCAGCCCGGATAAAAGATTATATTCGAAATGGTTGAGTTGATTATCATGCAAATACGAGAATACTGAAGAAATGTAAAGAGATAAGAAACATATGTGGATGCACTTGTCATGTAAGCCATGGGACCTTGATTGGGTATACTGTGTAGCCTGCATAAATAAGTGAGGACGCATAAGAGAAGAAAGGCATATGTAGTGGTGAAGTATTTTCACTATAAAAAAATACACTTCTGTGATGATACGTGTTTGTCACAGTAGGTCATATTTCCTGTTATGCATGTACATCCATGACGATTTAATGACAGAATTAAGATGGTCATACATGTGTTGTCGTAGAAATGTTCCATGACAATATCAAAATTATTATCACGGAAGTGTCCACTTCCATGACGATAAATGGCGCATCATGGAAGTGTTTTCGTCAAGGGTAATCGACACGTGGCATCCACGGTAACAGGTCGCCATTAAGCTACCTGGTTCTGGTTTGGATCTGATAACACCATACAGCTTTGAGATCACAACATTCCTCATCCAATAAAAATATAAGCATCGTGAAAATATAATACATACTATGCCATGCTAACCGAAATCCTTACACGAACATCGTATGGCCGGCCCGGATAAAAGATTAGATTCGAAATGGTTGAGTTGATTATCATGCAAATATGAAAATACCGAAGAAATGTAAAGAGATAAGAAACATATGTGGATGCACTTGTCATGTAAGCCATGGGACCTAGATTGGGTATACTCCGTAGCCCTGCATAAATAAGTGAGGACACATAAGAGAAGAAAGGCATATGTAGTGGTGAAGTATTTGCACCACATAAAGATACACTTCTGTGATGATATGTGTTTGTCACAGTAGGTCATATTTTCTGTTATGCATGTACATCCATGATGATTTTATGACAGAATTAAGATAGTCATACCTGTGCTGTCGTAGAAGTGTTCCGTGACAATATCAATATTATCATCATGGAAGTGTGCACTTACATGACGATAAATCACGTGTCATGGAAGTGTTTTCGTCAAGGGTAACCGACACGTGGCATCCACGGTAGTGGGTCGCCGTTAAGCTACCGGGTTCCAGTTTGGATCCGATAACCTGTTAATAGCATCGACCAATGGGGATTTTCCACATGTAAAATTCTTATTCGCCGGAGGATCCACGTGTTGGCTCAGCGTTGGGACACATGTCATCCACTCATTGTACGGGAGACGCCTATGATACGCTGGCATGTGGGAAGGCCCAACAGTGGCCCATTTAGGTGAAAGAGGCCAGCCTAGTCAAAATTAGCATGCCGGCCCATATAGGGCCTACTGGTGTCTGGTCCATTTAAGCCCACGACCCATACGGGATGTACCAATTCTGCATGTCAATGACCCGTTAACTATTTGGCACCATTGCAACCCATTGTCAGTTCAAGCCTGTTAACAACCCAGTGTGTCTTTTAGCCTGTTAACAGCCCATAAATGAGTTGGGCCATTTGCAGTCGGACCTGACTTTTGACCTCTTAATGGCCCATGCTCTTCATGACCAATACCAGTCCGGTTTCGCTTTCGGCCTGCTAAGGGCCCACAACACAGTTGGGCCATATACAATCCGACCTGACTTTCAGCCTCTTAGCGGCCAATGCTCTTCAAGGTCTAGTACGAGCCCGCTGTCACTTTGGGCCTGCTAAAGCCCCACAATACAGTTGGGCCATATATAGCCCGACCTTAGTATCGACCTGTTAACGGCCCGTGAAATCAAATGGGCCCACTTATTGCCCGCTTCGATGTCGGCATGTTAACGACCCGGGAGGTAACATGGCTGAGCATTAACTGTTGGCTCATTTCAATTATAGCGGCCCAATAGAACTTTCGGCCTGGTTAACACCCATTAACATAATGGGCCTAGTAGAGTTCGAACATGTCTGTAGGCCCAATTAGATAACGTCAATTCCGGCCCAGCTATAATTTGAGCCCATTACGACGAGCAATTATGGACAGGACAAAAACTGATCAATCAAAGGCCTATGAGAATTTTGGCCCATGCGAGCCCATTAGGGAAGCCCATTAAGGGCAGTGGCCCGCTTCCTTCATTTGGGACCATGACTATTCGTGCTAACTAATAATTTCACTGCTTTTTTGCCTTCCTAGTGACCAGTTAGCTGGAATGTGAGACGCGCTAAGCAAACATACAGTATAAAAGAAAAAACGTTGCACATCCAACATATATTATATGAAATTACATCCATTGGACAATCAAAGATTGATGCTAGTGCAAATAAATGAACATAACTTAATGATCTACAACTTCATAATCTGCAACCTTAGCGCGGATGACGCCCATAATCATGTGAGCAATTTCTTTCTTCTTTGATACAATGTCTCTGAAAAGATTAATCAGTTGTTGTTGCGAAAGAATGGGCACCTCTGATTCCTCCATGATTTCCATAATTGCTTCAACCAGTAATTCGTTCACAAACATACATGTTTACCGTTGGATTCGAGACAGAGGAAACTCAACAGATTTGGATGGCGATTTTGGCAGGCTTGTATTATTGATAGTGGAGAGTGTCTCGACCACTGCATCATAAAATAAATTAGGAGGGGAACCAAACAGATTAATCAAGTATTATTGCCATATTACCTGTCCTAGATTTATTGGAAATAAACAATATGGTTGCCTTGCTGTTTTCAGAGTTCGTCTTCTTATCTTCGGCAGCGTGCACCAAATTAACACACTAGCATTGCTATCATTGGCCAGGTCAGGTTATAGGAAAGCAACATTGACACAACGAACATTTGGGCAACCAGACCACACCAGCCTACACCAAATTAACACAATATGTCACAGCTATCATCAACCAGATAAGGTTATAGGAAAGCAACATTGACACAATGAATGATTGGGCAACCAAAACAACACTACAATTTAGTAATGTTTAATGTGCATGATATGAGATAGTACACTCATGCAACTCAATATGCAATACTACCAGACAGTTTTCCGTACGAAAATCAACATTGTTGCCTTTAATTATACATTTTGCTACAAGTAATTTAGATCAGATACAGGTTGGATTCACGCCGATGAACAAAATATATGATGATGTAAAAATTGAATGATATACAACAGGTACTTACATCAGCATTGGAGCACAGATAATTCCCGCAAGATACTTTCCTCAAACATGATCCTAGTTTAGAAAGTCTTCTATCCTTTAAGCTTGTTTTCTAAAAGAGAGATGGGTAAGAAACATGTAGAAAATATGACCTGAATGCTATAAAATTTCATGTTGTGAGGATACGCACACGCTTTTTAGAATGGAGTTGACATATTTTTGCTGGACTGGAGTGGACTAGTTCTTTGGCCACTTGAATCTGCTTATTATCAGTAGGAATTGGGTTTCTTTGTGCTGGTGAAGTATCTATGAACACTGGAGTTGGTTTACTATGTCCTCGCATTTCGATCTTTTGCAAAGACCTTGTTTGTAACCCTTCAGATTCTAAGATAGTCGTCTTCCCCTTGCATGCCTTATGTAGAAGAATGGTGCTTCAGTTATAAAACATGCTACGACAGAGAGATGGAATAGGAACTGAAGAATAGAAATGCATGACATATTGACATGTATCACCTCCATCCGAAAATAAATGGTTGTGTCTAGGCATATTTCAGTTCTAGATACATCCATTTTTATCCGCTTCCGCGACATGTAATCCGGACGGAGGGAGTATGACGTAAGAGCTAGGGATACGATAGGACAACAGAGTAAAAAACACTAGTTGAATGTAAAACTGTACGATAGCGGAATACATATAGAAAAACACTAAGACAACATATGCTTGTATGATTGGGAAACTAAGATGGCATTACAACAGACCACTAGAACAACACTTCAATGTAAAAAAACATGGTATGGTAGATAGATGACATACATACCGATGAATAAAAATGCATAAGATATTCAGAAGCATGATGTCCAAACTAAGCAGATGGCATTGCGACAGAGTAGAATGACAATACTTGAATTTGAAAACATGTTATCATGAATGGAATAAGTACTGAAAAATAAGAAGGCATGACATATTTACATGTATGATCAACATGCTAAGCACATGGCATTGCAACAGAGTAGATGCACCCCAGGACATTATATGCATGTTGTACCCATATCACGGGCCAAGTTAGAGCAAGGACCTTATGGGGTGAACAGGATTCAGCATCTTTCTACATGTCTTCTGAAGAACTGCCTTTACATGTTCCATCATATTGGGTATCATTGACGTCAAGTTTGTTGGCCGTTACATTGCTCCGTGAGGTTCTTGTGGATATATCAGTGTGTATAATTATATCTGACATGCATGGAAGACAACTAGTAGTTAGATTTATATAATGAGTGCCTGTAGGAGATGACATAAATAGTAGGACTGGACTTAACTAGCAGCAACAGGCTTGAAAAACTGAAGGGAGAACACAGATGAAAGCTACAGAATATGTATCGTTTGTACTCGAGATTAACTAGATGTCACATAAAAGTATTAAAGAACAACATAGGTAATATTAGAAGTGGTATAATCACAAGCCCGTGGGATTACATTGGTTGATGGATGATAACTATGGAATAACGTTACCTAAAGAAAAAGTCTCTTATCTGAAGTATGGAACATCATTTAACTCCTGAACAAGACTCTTAACAGATCATCATGAATATACAGTGAAATGTGATAATCTATTTTCCATGCTTAGATGAATAACAAAGCCATAAATGTTGCACACAAGTAAGATGAGGGCACAACCTATCTGGCCGCCATCCATAGGAGTGAGCATCATGTGCTGACTTGTCGATGGCCCTGCATTTGTTGTGGCTGTCCATGTCGGGCACACACATTCGATGCAGGGAACTGTTGAGTGGGACTAAAGCTCCCTTATGGTGTATGCTTCCCTTGTTGGATCAGCTGCGGTGAGAAGGAAGACGATGTGGCTGAAGATGCAGAAAACACAAAATGTTAAGAGCGACACATATCTCTGATCTGAAGAAATATCCTAAGAGATCAACATTAAGGTACGAGAGTGGTCACACGTCTGTTGACTGAAAACTAAATTGGGGTCACACGATTTTATTTTATTTTGGTGCTGTCTGATCTACGCCTGATGGCTTGATGACCCTCTTGTGTCTCCCGGCTGACACTGTTTAGAATCTTCCCAGAAGAGTTAGCGACCACCGGCAGAGCAGCCTGCCTCCACCATCCCTGGCCGCGAGAGCTTTGACCAAAACCCCGCTCCCCGCCCCACCGCACTGCCGTGGTTGCGCCGCCTCGGCTAATCCACAAAGACTCGCCGTCATCCAGATCCGGCGGCGGCAGTACCTTCAAACCATGCAACTCTAAGATAGCCACCTAAGCGTTGCTTCCGTGGCGAACTTGCGCCCCTGCACCCTTACGTTAGACACCAGACAACTAACAACCTAGGAGCTCCGCCGCCTCGAGGGGTCCTGCTTCCCATTGGGAATCGATTGGCCCAGAAAAAATATTCAAACAACTAATGCCTAAATAAAGTGATTTGAGTATGAAAATGAGTGTGCGACCTATCTTGCGGCCCGGTGAAGTAGGCAGCTTCAGCTACTGAGTCAGTGAGGCCAACGCGGTTGCGATGGCTACCAGCGGCAGGAAAGCAGAGATGTCGCGACGGTCGACGGCTATGAGGACGCAGTGTCGGGGCCCTGGACGCATTAGAAGTTTGAGCCGCTCCTGCGTCGTGCACAACGGCGGGGGTGAATCAGCTCTGGTACGGTTCACGCGCCCGTCGTCGAGGCAACTCGGGCAGCATGGAGTAAGAGGCACACGGCCCAGTGCATGACGGCAAACAGACAACGTCTCCGGCATTGGGGAGGAGGGCGGTGGTGAATTTGGTGCGGTGGGAGGCGCCATGGAGGAGGGGCTGAGGTTTCGCGGCTGGGGAGAAGGGAGCTTCCTGGGAGAAGGTGATTTGGCGCCCATGATGTATGAATGGGGAATTGGGAGGGGGAACCATGTCTTACGGACACATTTGTCTAAAATGTGTGTGTGTGTTGGGGGGGGGGCTTACAGTTCTACCCCTGCCTTTAGGCTTCTAGGGTTGGGTGTGTGTACTGAGGGTCGGGGATAGTAAAGTAACTTTGCTTCTCCCAAATAGTGGGCGCGAGCAATTTCGGGCGAGGAGGGCTTGTTTTGAAATAGTGGACGCGAGCGATTTCAGACGAGGAGGGCGTGTTTTGAAATAGTGGGCGCGAGCGATTTCAGGCGGGGAGGGCGTGTTTTAAAATAGTCAGCGCGAGCGATTTCGGCCCACGAGAGGGTGTTTTGCGGCCCATAGTTTATGAATTATTCGGCACCTGCCATTTCGGCCGAGGAGAAGGCGCGCTTGGATGAAGTTACGAACCTACCCTCGATGTACAACGGGCCAATTAATGTGTGTACCATGTAGGCCGGTTATTTCGCGTCTCCCATTTATTTGCAAATTTCACCGAAGAGAGGGTGTTTAGCGGTTAGTTCAAATTTTGGGAGAATGAGCATCCACGTCTACCTTATCAAGTCGATTCGAATCAAATTTTGAAATATTAGCTTGCCACTTCTTTTTTAGATGGTGAGATGATGCTCGGGACTAATGTGTTTTGACATGCTCGTTGCTAACGATTTACTATATGACAAATAGTTGATCCACTCAAAAACGGGAATCAAACCCAAAATGAAATATCTCGATTCAATGAAATAGCTAAATCAAAAATTGAACACCTCAATTGAGTAGAATGTTGTACAGTATTATAGTACTCCATGAACATATTGAAAGTCAAATTAATGAACTTGTTTGATACGTATATCTTCGTTCATGTGTGTATTGTAGACAACATGTTCTCCAATTCAAAAATTTGATGCATAAACGTGACCTCCCCCTCTCCCGGACTCATGTTCTCTCTCTCTCGCCGACAATCTTCAATTCTATTGCACGCATCCAAACACAAACCTTGTCGATCCCTCTCCCTCTCTCTCTCTGAGTGTATGTGTGTGAGGGGGGTCTTTCTAGTTCGCATGCACACTCCATGTATAGGTCTCTCTAGCACATCATGTATTATTCTCTAGTCCAAACTAAACATCTTGGGTGCACTCATCGTACGCACACAAATTCCCTGGCTCGTTGCCTGTAACTCTCTCACGCACCACTCTGCCATCTCGGAGCTCTTCCCTCTCTCTCTCAAACTCTCCATCTCCCTGGGTCACACATACACATGCATATCCCACTCGTACTCGATAGACCCATCTAAAACTCTCCCTCTCTCACTCGTTCTCTCTCCATCTCACAAGCACACACACACACACACACAATCTCACGCCTAGCCAAGTATGATTGTCTCTCACTTAATTGTAGGCACACACAATCCCCTCTATATGTATATGACTAATTCTTAGTCTCCATCATAAACATGTGCGTTGTCTCTTTCCCTCACTTGGTCTATCTTGATTTCTCTCGAGGACTCTTTCTATCGCACACACACCTCGTCCCTCTATCACCCACCCATATAGTCCCCTCACGATCTCGAGGGGATCTCTCTATCACAAACATACCCTCTCTCCCTGCCCATGCGTCCATCTTCTCCACGCATCCCTCTCGACCTTTGTCCCTTGTTGGCCAGACCTCTATTGGACATGTGCTATAGGGGTGTCTCTCTCCGTTGCAAACAATCACGCACTAGCTATCTTCGTGTATCTCCTCACCTCGCTTTTCTATCTCAGAGATGCATGTGTGATATGTTTGCATAAGAAACGAACACTCTCTCTCTAATTTATCGTTTGTTGTCCTTTTCTCTTTCACACACACACACTCTCTCTTTTTGCACACTCACTCTTTCTCCTTCACACTCACTTGATCTCTCTCGACTTAGGCACTCTCTTCGGTCCATAGCATATAGATTTATTGAAAAGTCAAACATCACAAAGTTTGACCATGTACGTGGAGAAAAACATTTACATTTAGAATGGCAAACATATATCATTAGATTCATCATGAGATGTAGTTTCGTATGATGTATCTTTGGTATTGTAGATATAGATAATATTTGCGTAAACCTGGTCAAAGTTTCCAAAGCTTGACTTCTAAAAAATTTATATACACTGCATTATCGAACGGATGGAGTATCTCTTTCCCCCTCTCAGCTATCTGACACACCACACAGCCGTATCGGGGCTCCTTTATCTCTCTCAAACTTTATATCTCCCTGGTTCCCACATACACATATCTCGCTTGCACTACATAGACCCATCTAACACTCTCCGCCCTTGTTCTCTCTTTGTGTGACATGCACCCCCCCTAAGTACCATAATCCCTCACTCCATCATTGGCACACGCACTCCGACCACCGGCCCGCTTCCTACTGCGTCGTGTGGAGAGCCATCGTGGTCAACGCTGATCCCGGCCGGGAGCTTTAGCCTTGCCCATGCCGTCGACGGCAGCATCAGTCTCACTGAGAGACCACTCCCTATCGAGGTGGCATATGCGCTTCCCGACAGTCTCTACGATGGACAACGACCGGTGATGGGCCTAGGCCTTTGCGAGGTCGATGTCCGCCTGGACCCAGGCCGACTCCTCGCTGGAATTCAGGAACGTTGCGACGTGACCTTTCTTACACAGCTATATATACAATTTAGCTATGTTCGATGATACCCCCCATCCCCCTAAATTTGCCATGCAACCCACATTTCTTCCGTGCCATGACACATAGAGCAAATCAAAAATTTGCCATGCCATTTTTGTATTATATTTTTCTATTTTTCCCATCATGTGTACTGCTCAGACAGCAAAATGTAGATATGTTATATAACATGTTTTAACATAGAACCTTTTCATTGCATTTAAGGAAAATGTAAGTGCATTTGTATTTTGCCTCATTGAAAATTTAAGAAGATTGATCTAGTGGCATTTTCAGTTTTTTTTGGCATATCACTGGTACAATTTTTCTTACACTTCCCCACACATATTTCATATTTTTATATTCTGAATTTATCATGTCACTACACATATTTAAATTGATTTTTGACATGTCAAAGTACAAAATTTCCTACATATAGACATCTAAAATTTCCTAATTTGCCATGTGATAATTATTCTTTTCCAAACAAGTGTTCATGTGATGATTACTGATTTCTCAACAACTTGCCATATTTTATACAACAACAAAGAATCCTTTATTACTAGTACAAACTTTTTTATAAGTTTCCCATGATCTATCGAACATTTTATTTCAAAGTTGCCATGATCAATGTCAGAATTTAATTTTACATGTTTTCTTGTACAAATACCATGTCAATTTTATCCTGTGTATGCTTTTTATGTATTGTACCACCACGAATTTATTGTATGTGAAATGGCAAATCTATTGACTATACCATAGCAAACTGTTGTTCTGTATGTAGCATGGTAATTTCATATTACATATATGTGGATTTTTTTATTGTGTCATGGCAATTTTTACTCTGCTTTTTTAGTTCTTATTCATGTATTTAAATTATTGAAACACGGAAAATTTCTTTTCATATGCAGGTATATTTCAATCGCGATCATGACAAACTCAATTTTTTTTAAAAAAATCACTGATTAAGTTCCTAAACATTTTCTTTTGGCAAATAATACATATTTTGACAGTCGCATTGAAGACCTACAAATCCGAACCGGACTTACAAAATATCTCGTTACAAGTTGACAACGAGAAACATTCACTTGTTTATTTTAAATTTTACAGAAAAACATAATAATATGATCGACAATTCTGAAATTATTTTAGCTCTTTTGGATGAGTGATGTGAGAGGCGCATCAATCGGCGGTTTTATACCAATTTTGAAATGGAAAATCTAAGTTTTCAGATATTTTATACTAGTATCAAAACAGGAGCCTACAGTCAACATCCCGTCATATTAACCGTCACCGTCACCGTCACCGTCACCGTATGCTACTGTTGAACGCTGGGTATCCTTCCCTGTTTTCTATGCCCGCACTTAATACTCCAACAGACCCATATGATTGTTTCATTGGTCCACTTAGAGCATCTCCAACAGGCGCCCAACGCGCGGCGCGCTAAATCCTACTCCCTCCATCCGGATTTATTGGGCCCTAAGACCACTTCTCTTGGACCAAGGCATATAGTAACTTGCTCACATTAATTCTTTCATCCTATTCCCAAAGCACTCTCTCACATGTCAACTCTCACATGCAGTCAATAGAAAAGCATGCATGCAGCATATTTATTATTCAGTCATGGGACTAGCAACAATAACTCTCTCTATAGCCAATGAAACATATGCATGCATGTATGTTTCCAAAGTAAGGCCTTATAAAAAGGGACATGCTCGTGGTGCTTTTAGGCCTAATAAACCCGGACGGAGGGAGTACTTTACAGCGCGCTGTTTTTACGTTTTTGCGCCGCGCGGCGCGATTGCTCCAGCAGGCGCGCAAAAGTTTACCACGCGGGCGCCGCTACAGCAGAAGCTGTAAAAAACGCGCGCAAAAACTTACAAAATTAGGTAGTTCGATACTAGATAGTTCGATACATTCGATACATAAATTAGATAGATAGACTAGATAGACTGAAACTTTTAAACTATAACTAAAAAGCTAATAAACTACTCGTCATCGTTCGACGACTCGAGGAGCCCATCCCAGTCGATGCCGTCGTCCGACGGTGACGACGACTCGAGGAACGCATCTTCCTACTGGGGATCGTTCGGCGGCTAGTCCGACGCTTCCCCGAGCTCCATGTTGAGAGGGCAGCCGCCTTTCGCGTACGCCTGTCCTCGCGGTAGGCGGCTGCCTCCGCCTCCCTCGTCTCCCTCCGCTGCGCGTCGAACGCCTCCTCGTCGAGGACGTCGTTCGGGAAGCGCGCTCGCCACGCCGCCATTGCTGCCTCGTCCATCTCGGCAATGCCAAGCCGCTGCTCGCGCCTCCGGTGTCGACGGCGTTCTTCGTCGGTGACGATCAGCGGAGGAGGCGCGAGCTCGATGGCGAGCTCCCGGTTCGGCTCTTCAGGGAAGTTAAGTTCCCGACGAGGCCGCCGGAGGCGCCACGCCGCGTCCCACGCGCGGGCGGCCTCGTGGACGGTCTAGAAGGTGCCGAGCGGGATACGCGTGTTGCCGAAGCGGATCTCCGCGGAGAACGCGCCGGACGGGCGCGCTCGGACGCCGCGGTAGCCGGACGCTCCACGGCGGCGAGGCGGCATGGTGGCGCGTCGGCGGCGAGAGGGAGAGTAGAGAGCGGCGAGAAGGCGCTGGCGCGGGCGCGTGGCGAGCGAGAGAGAGGAGAGAGCTGCGACAGGACGCGTGGCGAGCGCCGCGCTTTATCGGCGCGCGGTAAGCGGCGCGGCAAATCTAGGGCGCGAGCGCCTGCTTTCTCCCGCGCGCACGCTTTTTCCGCCGCCGCTAGAGCGCGCCTTTTTTTGACGCGCGCTAAAAACCGGCTTTATCGCGCGCGCATTTTGCCGCCGCTATTGGAGATGCTCTTAGCAGGAGCAAGCGAGCTCGTGTGCTCTAACGCAACACTCCTAGACTAGATCTCTAGACTAACGGGATAACAAGCTGAAACTCAAACTCCATTCAGTGTAGCATCCCACTGGCAAGCTTCAGTACAAAACAAGGATTGTTTGACCAGATTCTCAAAAAATAAAAGGATTGTTTGGCCAGTTCCTTCTTTCCTCCTTGGCGCTGCCGGCAGACGATTTCAGCAGCAAGCGAGGACACGTGTGCTGCCGCCGCCGTTCTACCATGCATCCCTGCATGAAAAACTTGCTACTTTGTCAGGCCCGAGTGTGTCGAGGCGCTAGCAATCGATCAAATCAAGAGATGTATTGCTATAAAAGAGGAACTATAGTGTATGTAGTGTATGTATGTTCATAGCCAGATAGGCAAACTTGGAGAATAAGCAAGAATGAATAGCCAGCCCCAGCCCGGCTGTTAAGTAGGTGTTCTGTCCCCGGCAACTGAGTGAAAGGGAACAGTTACTACGCGGTAATGTTACAGTAGGGATCGGACGACTCGCGCCTTTTGTCTGAATCTTCAACAGTTAACTGAAGAAAGCTACACTGCTTCAGTAGGCGTGACACACTTCACGTAGGCCTTTCAGATTATAAGTCGGCACTGCCATTGCGGTTATTGAAGATCTTCGTGTATAGCTTTTGGATCAAAGTCAAGCATTTTGTATCGCCTACGCGTGTATACCAGTAAAAAGTACTACTAAATGATGCAGAGTCATTGAAACTACAAAAGGAAGTCTGAAGGTGTCAGAAAAGTTCAGACTTAAATGATCGACAAATACAGAGTTTGCACTAAAAAGACAGCTAGTACTGCAATCTGTAAATCATTATCATTTGTACTGTAAAAAAGGTTGGAGAGAAAAGTTAATGAAGATCAGACACATAAACCTATTCAGATCACTCCCTCTCCAGCATTGGTAATGCTCACTTGATCTTGATAAATCTGGGAACTTGTTTGAGATAAATATAACAAAAGGCAATTCAGAAAGGAGCTCAGAACATATAAGTATATAACATTGGAGGGTTAGATTCAATTTAACCTCTTGTACCTCCTGTGCATGTGTGAATTAAGGAGTAGCAAGCACAGGAACAGAAAAATTCAGAGATGGCAGAAAATCAATGCACAAATTACACAGAACTATGGAGATAAAATACAACTATTTAGATCGAGGCACTGTTAAAAAAGATAGCATAGTTCAGTAAAGTCGTGAATATAAATACTGCAGAATTCAGAGACCACTTACATACTGTAAATTCAGTTAGCAACAAGGAAGACAGATTGCACTTGGATTTCAAGGAAAATATGACTACTCCACACTGTAAATCATGAACATTGACACCGTAATAACTCTTTACTCCACACTGAAAATAGACTGATTTTTTTTTTTTTGCCACAACTTGAATCTGCTCTGCAACTTATGAACTTGTAGTTGTTCAAGAGCTGTGAAACAATTGATTTACAAACAAAGTTACTCCTACTACTTATCTGCGGTTGCCCAGATCATAACTGCATCATGCTTTCTTATCAGTGGCTAATACAAAAAGATAAGAGCAGTTTTAACATGGTCCATCACAGGAGCAAATGCAAGGTTCGGAAAATCCATCACAGAAGCAATAAGAACAACAACAGTTTTACTAGCTTGCATGAACAAGTGGAGCAAATTGCTCAGAGGTACATCCGTGGCGATCGTACATGGACGAACTAACTAATACATCAGCCAATGAGTATCCTCGCATACACTTTGAAAATAACTTCAACATCAGATTTAATAGACACTTGCAGGCGAGAAGAAGTTGCTGTGCCCTCCACCGTGAAGATTGGCCGCGGCATTGTACCTCCTCTCGTTCTCGAGTGCCTCTTCATCATTCCACGCTGCTTCAAATGGATCGAAGGAGCACGACCGCGGTTTGAACAAGTGGTCCTGTCCCTGAAGCGATGGAGCGTCGAGCTCCGACGTGGCGTTGTACCTCTTCTCCTTGTCAGCATCATGGACGACAGGGTAATCGGACTGCAGCATACCCTCCAGCACGCCTTGGTCCAAGGCATCCAGGTACAGAGGTTCAGGTTGGCCCATCTCCACGCCAGTGTTGGCTCCAGTGACCGGCTCAGCTTCAATTGGGTTGTCTTCCATCATTCTCATTAGTTCTTCAAGATCAAAACCATCTTCCTCCCACTCCGGCAAATTGGAAATAGGCTCCAATGGCTCAAAGACATCTTCTTGAGATGTGCTCCTTGCAATGCTTGAGCCAGCCTCAGGAACAATCTGTTGTTGGCTGTAAAGCTTGACAGACTCCGGCACAACTGATTGGGTGGACTCCAGCACATCTGACTGGGAGGAAATCTCAGGAGCTTGAGCAACGTCGGAGCGGCTGGATGTTGTAGTGGACTCGCATGATGCTTGTGCATCCTGAACAGGGAAGTTGGCTGCCTCATCATGCATCAAGAACGATGGTGTGGCAGATGCCGGGACCGGGACGGGGACGGCACCGCGCATCCTCTTCTTGGGGCACGGCGGATGAGGATCCGCGGCGGCAGCCGGTGCTGGCCTCTTCTGTGCGTGCGTGCTCGGAGTCACGGCCTCTGGCTGCGCTTGTTGACGCGGGTACGCGGCCGATTCATGGCGGGCCGCGTCAGGAGCATGCTGAGCCAAGTGCATCTTGCAGAACACCTTCACCCCGTCGCTGACGGTGGCCTCCGGCAGCAGGCATCGGTATTCCTCCATGACCCAGCCGGTGGACTTCCCCTTGGTCTTGAAGGACAGGTTCTTGACCTCGCCGATCTTGGCTCCCGCGTGGCTAATCTCCGTGGTCTTCTGGATGGTCCAGGTGCCGCCGCCAGTGCCGCGCAAGCTCTGGAGCTTGCTCCCGTTCTTGCTCTTGCACGTGGTGAAGAAGAACCGGTCGCCGCTGCTCACGGCCCGCGGCACGGGCGCGTACCGGGCGGCCAGATCCTTGGGGTCGCAGCCGGAGATTTCGACGCGGTGGATGAGCTTGTCGGCGGCGTGCAGCGTCTCGCCGGAGAGGAGGCGTGGCAAGTAGTAGGCGACGGCCTCCACTTCCGTAGGGTTCAGCCGGAAGTGGCGGAAGACGTCGTCGAAGTCGAGCCCCTCCATCCCGGCCGGCGGCTGCCCGATCTGCTGCTAGGGTTCTAGGCTTCTAGCTAGGAAAGGGTGGCGGGCGACTGGGATTTGGGAGAGGTTGGTCTGCGGGATCGGGAAGGTGTTGTGGGACGCGCAGGTGGTCTGTGCTGGTATTTAAAGACGCTGCACTACGCGATGGAGGACGCCGCGTCAGATTTCCTTTCTCTGAATCCGAGTATGCGCCCAGTTCAGTTTGCCGCCAGTTTTCTGAAACTTGCCGCTCCCGTTTGCTTCCAATTCTGAAATTCTCCGTCAATCCGATCATGATGCGGTCCTGAAGACGTAGATGACAGATGCCGTGCTGGTTGTGATTCTTGATTTTGTTTTGAGTAATAATGCATGTCCTATTTCTTTTCTGGGTTCATTTCTTTGAACCATACTCCCGGACCTTATCCGGGTTCATTTCTTGTCATCCATGTCAACATGTGTTGTGTGATAGTATCACCAAGCTCACCCAGCCATGCTAAGCTAACGCGCGCTTCGCTGCGCCATTCTTCGATCATGGGGTCTATATCATTTTTCCCTTATGCAGGCGTTTTGCCAGGGGAGTGAGACCATGACTGTTGTGTTCAGAATCTCTTCGATGCATTACAGTAGTGCAATGTGCACGACTGATATACATATGTAGATTAGGAGGGAAAATGTACTTTCAAGTTTGAGCAATCGAGCAAAATGCTATCACGAACTGGAGATGAGTCAATGCTATTTAGGTGATACATTACATTAGTCAAACTGAACGATATAGCTAAACTACTTCGCGAGAATCACACAAGCTTTATTGGTGAACTTGCACTTGTGTGTCTATCTACTTATATAAATAAGCAATGCAGATACATTCATACTGAATTTCGTAGACATGCATTATCCCCCTTATACTTCACAAAAGGCAAAAAAATACAGGTATTCTTATGCGTACTGTCTATTGAGACAATAACACCATAGCAGCTTTGAGATCACAGCATTCTGCATCCAATAAAAATATAAGCATCGTGAAAAGAGAATATATGCTATGCCATGCTAACTGAAATCCGTACACGAACATCGAATGGCCAGCCCGGATAAAAGATTAGATTCGAAATGGTTGAGTTGATTATCATGCAAATATGAGAATACTGAAGAAATGTAAAGAGATAAGAAACATATATGGATGCACTTGTCATGTAAGCCATGTGACCTAGATTGGGTATACTCTATAGCCTGCATAAATAAGTGAGGACGCGTAAGAGAAGAAAGGCATATGTATTGGTGAAGTATTTTGTATACGTTCAATTTCATCAAAGACGAAATAGCATCTACTGTACCTCATAGATTTTGTTTTGTGTAAAGCCCACCACATGGCAACAAACTAGCTTGTGCTTGTTTTTTCCCCCCACAATCCTGCTAACTTCATCATCTTTATCGCATAAAGCAGCCAGTGCATCATTCATATAATCATGAGTGAGCTATATGGATCTTCTCATGCTTTGAGCAAGAAGATGCATCACTTAAAAAGAGCAATCAAGATAGAGACAACCAACTGGTACAAAAAACTTCTTGGCATCACCAATTCATGCCCAGGAGTCATAAATACTCAATAGGAATGCAAACAAACAAAAAAGCAGCCTCGACTGAGACAAAAGATGTTGATGCAATGTTGTACATTGCCTAAACATAAGACTGAGGAGCATCAGGCCACTCCGGCCAGCCCTGTCCACGAAGAACATGCTCACAATCGAGCTGACAACATTGAGTCGTGAGGTGATGAGTGAGAGCGCCATGGCCGTGTTGCTGGACGGTGGACGCAAAGCCCGCCAGTTGGACGATCGTCGGGCTGTAGTACATGACTGTGTTGATGCAGACGAACTGCTGGGCGACAACCTTGCTTCCAAATGCCTTCTTCAGCTTGCCAAATACACCATGCCCGCCTATGGCCCCTCCAGGAGCATCTCATCTTCAACTGATTTTCACAAGGACTAATCTCTTGTTCCACCTCATTTGTAGGGTAGATCTTCCGCAAGATAGCGGCAGTTTCCTCTTTCCTACTCTGTTAACCAAGAGAAATTTTAAGCACATTTCTTTTGAAAAGACATACTGCCAATGTTTTATTTTATGAGCAACAATTTTCCACAATATTGTACTATGTACATATACTATGCTATGTGATAATGGTGTTTTCAAATAATCTGAGAGCTCATCTGTGCAGAAATACTGACTTGCCTGCATAACCATATTGGTGATTCTGGGAGCGTCAACATTAGTATGAACTGAAAAAGAGCAGGGACTCCTGCAATGCCAAGCACCCACCTCCAAGTTCCTCACACCTGACGTAATTCGCAGAGATGTCATTACTGCTATTTGGTGAAAGGATTTGATCATGTATCAAAAAAGTCTGCCATTTTGTACCTTGGTGAATGCCAGATTAACAGGGCCATTTGTGCTCACTAGCGCCCCTCTTATTCTTGCCGGGGAGGCTTCAAAGATGTACAGAGGCACTGTCATAAAAGCCATTCCAACTCCAAGACCAACAAAGACCCTCCCAACAATGATAACAGCGGGTGATGGGGCAAAGTCCATGATAGCGGCACCTGCAAGGACGTCCTTCCAAATTTGTCATTCATCCAACCACCAAGTCCGGCTCCAACAATAGCTCCAGCTACAGCCATACTCCATATCGTATCCTGCATTTGAATCGGCCACACTATGAGATATTATAGTAACATGAGTAATTTACAACAGGGCTTAACATTGTAGAAACTGAAGTCCACCCACCCATTAATGTAATCACACGTACCTTTAGAGTAGTATTATTTTTAACTCAAAAATAAAATCATCTCGGGAAGAACAGAAGTGCTCCAGGTATGTGTTATGACCGGGCAGACTTGTGCCCATAGGAGGCCCACCGGGCAGGTTTGGCTAGGGGCTTAGCCCACAAGTTATCTTATTTTTATTCGCATCGTGGTTATATAAACAAGTTGTAAGACTCTTTGAGAATTAAGCAATAAGAATAATTCTATTGTCTGGCTCCCAGAGGAGTCGGACCCTAACCCTAGCCGCCTCCTGTCTCTTGCGCCACCGCCTCCTTCCTCGCGACGACGGCGCCCTGCCGCCGGCGACCGCGAGCTCCGCCGCGTCCAGCACCCTCCTTCCCCTACTCCCTCTGTCCTAGATCTGGTAGAACCCTAGCTCCTACCAATTTGGTAGCAGGTAGCTCGGTTCCTATCATGTCTGCACCACCACCCATCCCACCGCTGCCCTCCACCACGCCGTTGGCCCTCCCCACCGCGCCGCCAATCCCCTCCACCACGCCGCTGGCCCTCCCCACCGCGTCGCTGGACTCCACCACCGGCGCCTCCGCAGGCCAGACGATGCCGCCCTCCACCGCCCCGGCCGCCGCCGTCTACTCTCCAGCGGAGATCACTGGGGTGCTCAACGACCTCGTCACCGCGGTGCAAGGGATACGGCTCTACCTGGCCATCCCGTACGGGCCGCCGCCGCCCCCGCCGGCTGCTGCTACCGGGCCGCCCGCCCTGCCTTGGTACTCGGCCCCCGCGGCCATCGCCGGGCCTCCCCAATACCCGCCGCCGCTACAGCCGCCGCCCGCCGCCCCACAGTGGCCGCAGTGGCAGACGCCGGCCCACGCAGCACCGCCCGTGCCAACCGGGCCCTCCCAGAAGCAGTTGCCGCTATCGTCCCCTCCGTCCCTCAGCTCCAGGTCTCGGCCGACCACCGGCGTCCCGATACAGCATGTCCGCTTTCCACCGTCGCCGTCCCCAATGCCGGCCTGGCTGACCGGATCGTCACCACCTCCAGTCTACACGTCAGCCGGGGACCCGCCGACGCTCACTCTGCAGTACGACGACCCGTCCAGCTCCGCTAGCCCCTACGCGGGCCGTGCCGACGCCGACCGGGCACCACCGGCCTCGCTGCTCCGCACCTCCGAGCTAGTCGTCCACGGCACTCATACCCAGACGCCGCCACGATTCGCCAATATTGACTTCACCACTTATGACGGTACGGAGGACCCCCTCAACTGGCTCAACCAGTGCGAGCAGTTCTTCCGCGGGCAGCGCACACTAGCGTCGGATCGCACATGGCTCGCCTCTTACCACCTCCGGGGCACGGCACAGACATGGTACTATGCCCTCGAGCAGGACGAGGGCAGCATGCCCCCTTGGGAGCGCTTTCGCGAGCTTTGCCTCCTTCGTTTTGGGCCACCGATCCGCGGGAGTCGATTGGCCGAGCTGGGCCACCTTCCCTTCACCTCCACGGTGCAGGACTTTGCCGACCGTTTCCAGGCCCTGGCCTGCCACGCGCCGGGTTTGACGACACTGTAGCGGGCCGAGCTCTTCGTCGAGGGCCTTCCGGACCACATACGCATGGACGTGGAGCTGCGCAGACCCCAGGACCTCCAGATGGCCATGTACTATGCTTGGGCTTTCGAGCGTCACGCTCAGGCCGTGCAGCAGGCGACACCGGCTCGAGGGGGCCGGCAGGCCACCCGCCCGCCTCTGACAACTCCTGTGTCGGGCCGGCCGCCTCCGACCGTCCCAGCGACGGCCGCTCTGCCCGCGACGCGGTCTTTCCGTCGTCTCTCTCAGGTCGAGCAGCTCGAGTGACGACGCCAGGGGCTTTGCTATAACTGTGATGAGCCATACGCGTCGGGACATGTCTGCCCGCACCTCTTCTACTTAGAGACGACGAACTACGTCGAGGAGGACACACCCACCGACGAGCTCGGTGAGTTGCCACCCCCAGCTATGGCGGAGGCCGTCCCCGCGCCCGTTCTGGTGACAACACTCGTCGTCTCACTCCATGCACTTCCCGGCATCCACGACGAGCGGACTATGCTCTTACCTGTGACGATTCACGACGAGCGCCTGGTGGCCCTACTCGATACGGGCTCCACGCATAACTTCCTGCTTGAGGCGACTATGCACCGCCTAGCGCTTCAGTCAACGGGCGGGGAGCAACTTTGGGTCACCGTGGCTAACGGCGACCGTCTCTGGTGCCATGGGTTGGCGCGAAACATGCCCATCACCATCGACGATGAGCACTTCACCATCACGTGCACCGGCATCGACTTGGGCTGCTTCGACTTCATCCTCGGTGTCGACTTCTTACGGACACTCAACCCCATACTCTGGGACTTTTACGCCATGACGATGACCTTTTGGCGCCTCGGCCGCCACGTCCGATGGGAGGGCGTTGGGGGTGCCTCTCCAGCGACGCCCCAGCTCTAGCTGGAGGCGACCACCACCGAGGCCGAGCATCCACTATTGAATCACCTTCTGCAGCAGCACAACGACCTCTTCGACGAGCCACATGGCCTTCTGCCCGCCCGGGTCTATGACCACCGCAATCATCTCCTGCCGGGATCGGCACCGGTGGCAGTGTGGCCCTACCGATATCCTCAGCTGCACAAGGATGAGCTGGAGCGGCAGTACGCGCTCATGCTCGCCTTAGGCATCATCCGTATCTCCACAGCACCGTGCTGCGCACCAGTCCTCCTCGTCCGCAAGTCAGAAGACACGTGGTGTTTTGATGACCCACAAGTATAGGGGATCAATTGTAGCTCTTTTTGATAAGTAAGAGTGTCGAACCCAACGAGGAGCAGAAGGAAATGACAAGTAGTTTTCAGTAAGGTAGTGTCTATAAGTGCTGAAATTGTAAGTAGCGAGTAGTTTGATAGCAAGGTAATTTGTAACGAGCAAGTAACGGTAATTGTAACAAGTATGCAGCAAGGTAGCCCAATCCTGTTGAGGCAAAGGACTGTTGGGGAATGTAGCAGAATTCTAAAATTTTCTACGCATCACCAAGATCAATCTATGGAGTCATCTAGCAACGAGGGAGAGGGGAGTGCATCTACATACCCTTGTAGATCGCGAGCGGAAGCGTTCAAGAGTATGGGGTTGATGGAGTCGTACTCGTCGTGATCCAAATCACCGATGACCGAGCGCCGAAAGGATGGCACCTCCGCGTTCAACACACATACGGTTGGGAGAGACGTCTCCTCCTTCTTGATCAAGCAAGGGGGAAGGAGAGGTTGAAGGAGATCCAGCAGCACGATGGCGTGATGGTGGAAGCAGCGGGGATCTCGGTAGGGCTTCGCCAAGCTCAGCGAGAGGGAGAGGTGTCACGGGGGGAGAGGGAGGCGCCAGGGGCTAGGGTGTGCAGCCCTCCCTCCCCCCTCTTTATATAGGGGCCCTAGGGGGGCGCCGGCTCCTAGAGATCCAATCTCAAGGGGGGGGGGGGGG
>LR738710.1:624818619-624835872 GCA_902687465.1 Secale cereale | reverse complement strand
GGGGGGGGGGCGGCGGCCAAGGGGGGGAACTTGCCCCCCAAGTTTGGTGGGGTGCCCCCACCCCCAGGGTTTCCAACCCTAGGCGCAGGGGGAGGCCCATGGGTGGCGCGCCAGCCCACTAGGGGCTGGTTCCCTTCTGACTTCAGCCCATGGGGCCCTCCGGGATAGGTGGCCCCACCCGGTAGACCCCCGGGACCCTTTCGGTGGTCCCGGTACAATACCGGTGACCCCCGAAACTTTACCTGTGGCCGAAACTGGACTTCCTATATACAAATCTTTACCAACGGACCATTCCAGAACTCCTCGTGATGTCCTGGATCTTATCTGGGACTCCGACCAACTTTCGGGTTACCGCATACTAATATATCTACAACCCTAGCGTCACCGAACCTTAAGTGTGTAGACCCTACGGGTTCGGGAGACACACAGACATGACCGAGACAACTCTCCGGCCAATAACCAACAGCTGGATCTGGATACCCATGTTGGCTCCGACATGCTCCTCGATGATCTCATCGGATGAACCACGATGTCTAGGATTCAATCAATCCCGTACGCAATTCCCTTTGTCTATCGGTACGATACTTGCCCGAGATTCGATCGTCGGTATACCGATACCTTGTTCAATCTCGTTACCGGCAAGTCTCTTTACTCGTTCTTGTAACACATCATCCCGTGAATAACTCTTTGATCACATTGAGCTCATTATGATGATGTCCTACCGAGTGGGCCCAGAGGTTCCTCTCCGTCACACGGAGTGACAAATCCCAGTCTTGATTCGTGCCAACCCAACAGACACTTTCGGAGATACCCATAGTGCACCTTTATAGCCACCCAGTTACGTTGTGACATTTGGTACACCCAAATCATTCCTACAGTATCCGGGAGTTGCACAATCTCATGGTCTAAGGAAAAGTTACTTAACATTGGAAAAGCTTTAGCAAACGAACTACACGATCTAGTGCTAGGCTTAGGATTGGGTCTTGTCCATCACATCATTCTCCTAATGATGTGATCCCGTTATCAATGACATCCAATGTCCATGGTCAGTAAACCGTAACCATCTGTTGATCAACGAGCTAGTCAACTAGAGGCTTACTAGGGACACGTTGTGGTCTATGTATTCACACATGTATCACTGTTTCCGGATAATACAATTAAAGCATGAACAACAGACAATTATCATGAACAAGGAAATATAATAATAACCATTTTATTATTGCCTCTAGGGCATATTTCCAACAGTCTCCCACCTGCACTAGAGTCAATAATCTAGTTACATTGTGATGAATTGAACACCCATAGAGTTCTGGTGTTAATCATGTTTTGCTTATGGAAGAGGTTTAGTCAACGGATCTGCGACATTCTGATCTGTATGCACTTTACAAATATCTATGTCTCCATCTTGAATATAATTCCGGATGGCGTTGAAACGGCGCTTGATGTGCTTGGTATTCTTGTGAAACCTGGGCTCCTTGGCAATGGCAATAGCTCCAGTGTTGTCACAGAAGAGAGTCATCGGGCCCGACGCGCTTGGAATAACTCCTAGGTCGGTGATGAACTCCTTCATCCAGACTCCTTCCTGTGTTGCTTCGGCAGCAGCTATGTACTCCGCTTCACATGTAGATGCCGCCACGACGCTTTGCTTGCAACTGCACCAGCTGACTGCCCCTCCATTCAAAATATACGCGTATCCGGTTTGTGACTTGGAGTCATCCAGATCTATGTCGAAGCTAGCATCGAAGTAACCCTTTACGACGAGCTCTTCGTCACCTCCATAAACGAGAAACATATCCTTAGTCCTTTTCAGGTACTTCAGGATGTTTTTGACCGCTGTCCAGTGTTCCATACCGGGATCACTTTGGTACCTCCCCACCAAACTTATGGCAAGGTTCACATTAGGTCTGGTACACAGCATGGCATACATAATAGAACCTATGACTGAGGCATAGGGGATGACACTCATCTTTTCTCTATCTTCTGCCGAGGTCGGGCATTGAGCTGTGCTCAATATCATACCTTGCAATACTGGCAAGAACCCTTTCTTGGACTGATCCATATTGAACTTCTTCGATATCTTGTCAAGGTATGTGCTTTGTGAAAGACCAATGAGGCGTCTTGATCTATCTCTATAGATCTTGATGCCTAATATGTAAGCAACTTCTCCAAGGTCCTTCATTGAAAAACACTTATTCAAGTAGGCCTGTATGCTTTCCAAGAGTTCCACATCATTTCCCATCAGCAATATATCATCCACATATAATATGAGAAATGCTACAGAGCTCCCACTCACTTTCTTGTAAATACAGGCTTCTCCCCAAGTCTGTATAAACCCAAACGCTTTGATCACCTCATTAAAGCGAATGTTCCAACTCCGAGATGCTTGCACCAGCCCATAGATTGAGCGCTGGAGCTTGCATACCTTGTTAGCATTCTCAGGATCGACAAAACCTTCCGGCTGCATCATATACAGTTCTTCCTTGAGGAAGCAATTAAGGAATGTCGTTTTGACGTCCATTTGCCATATCTCATAATCATAGAATGCGGCAATTGCTAACATGATTCGGACGGACTTCAGCATCGCTACGGGAGAGAAAGTATCGTCGTAGTCAATTCCTTGAACTTGTCGATAACCTTTAGCGACAAGTCGAGCCTTATAGATGGTCACATTTCCATCCGCATTAGTCTTCTTCTTAAAGATCCATTTATTTTCTATGGCGTGCCGATCATCGGGCAAGTCCACCAAAGTCCATACTTTGTTAACATACATGGATCCTATCTCGGATTTCATGGCTTCAAGCCATTTGTTGGAATCCGGGCCCGCCATCGCTTCTTCATAGTTCGAAGGTTCACCGTTGTCTAACAACATGATTTCTAGGACAGGGTTGCCATACCACTCTGGTGCGGAACGTGTCCTTGTGGACCTACGAAGTTCAGCAGTAACTTGATCTGAAGCTTCATGATCATTATCATTAACTTCCTCCCTAGTCGGTGCAGGCACCACATGAACATCTTCCCGTGATGCACTACTTTCTGGTTCGGAAGGGGTGACTATCACCTCATCAAGTTCCACTTTCCTCCCACTCACTTCTTTTGAGAGAAACTCTTTCTCCAGAAAGGATTCATTCTTGGCAACGAAGACCTTGCCTTCGGATCTGAGGTAGAAGGTGTACCCAATAGTTTCCTTAGGGTATCCTATGAAGACGCATTTTTCCGATTTGGGTTCGAGCTTCTCAGGTTGAAGTTTCTTGACATAAGCATCGCATCCCCAAACTTTTAGAAACGACAACTTAGGTTTCTTCCCAAACCAAAGTTCATACAGTGTCGTCTCAATGGATTTAGACGGTGCCCTATTTAAAGTGAATGCGGCAGTCTCTAAAGCATAACCCCAAAATGATAGCGGTAAGTTGGTAAGAGACATCATAGATCATTTCATGTCCAACAGAGTACGATTACGACGTTCGGACACACCATTACGCTAAGGTGTTCCAGGCGGTGTTAATTGTGAAACAATTCCACGGTTCCTTAGGTGCGTGCCAAATTCGTGACTCAAATATTCTCCTCCACGATTTGATCGTAAGAACTTTATTTTTCTGTCACGTTGATTCTCAACCTCTTTCTGAAATTCCTTGAACTTTTCAAAGGTCTCAGACTTGTGTTTCATCAAGTAGACATACCCATATCTGCTTAAGTCATCCGTGAGGGTGAGAACATAACGATAGCCACCGCGAGCTTCAACACTCATTGGACCGCACACATCTGTATGTATGATTTCGAATAAGTTGGTTGCTCGCTCCATTGTTCTGGAGAACGGAGTCTTGGTCATCTTGCCCAAGAGGCATGGTTCGCACGTGTCAAATGATTCATAATCAAGAGACTCCAAAAGTCCATCTGCATGGAGCTTCTTCATACGTTTGACACCAATATGACCAAGGCGACAGTGCCATAAGTATGTGGGACTATCATTATCAACCTTACATCTTTTGGCATTCACACTATGAATATGTGTAACATCACGTTCGAGATTCATTAAGAATAAACCATTGACTAGCGGGGCATGACCATAAAACATTTCTCTCATATAAATAGAACAACCATTATTCTCGGATTTAAATGAGTAGCCATCTCGCATTAAACGAGATCCATATACAATGTTCATGCTCAAAGCTGGTACTAAATAAAAATTATTGAGGTTTCAAACTAATCCCGAAGGTAGATGCAGAGGTAGCATGCCAATGGCGATCACATCGACCTTGGAACCATTCCCGACGCGCATCGTCACCTCATCCTTCGCCAGTCTCCGCTTATTCCGCAGCTCCTGCTTTGAGTCACAAATGTGAGCAACTGCACCGGTATCAAATACCCAGGAGCTACTACGAGCGCTGGTAAGGTACACATCAATAACATGCATATCACATATACCTTTGACGTTGCCGGCCTTCTTATCTGCTAAGTATTTGGGGCAGTTCCGCTTCTAGTGACCTATTCCCTTGCAATAAAAGCACTCAGTCTCAGGCTTGGGTCTATTCTTTGGCTTCTTCTCGGCAACTGGCTTACCGGGCGCGGAAACTCCTTTGTCGTCCTTCTTGAAGTTCTTCTTACCCTTGCCTTTCTTGAACTTAGTGGTTTTATTCACCATCAACACTTGATGTTCTTTCTTGATCTCCACCTCCGCTGATTTCAGCATTGAATACACCTCGGGAATGGACTTGTCCATCCCTTGCATATTGAAGTTCATCATGAAACTCTTGTAGCTAGGTGGGAGCGACTGAAGGATTCTGTCAACGACCGCTTCATCTGGGAAATTAATTCCCAACTGAGACAAGCGATTGTGCAACCCAGACAATTTGAGTATATGCTCGCTGACAGAACTATTCTCCTCCATCTTACAACTGTAGAACTTTTCAGAGACTCCATATCTCTCGACTCGGGCATGAGCTTGGAAAACCATTTTCAGCTCTAGGAACATCTCATATGCTCCGTGCTGCTCAAAACGCTTTTGGAGCCCCGGTTCTAAGCTGTAAAGCATGCCGCACTGAACCAGGGAGTAATCATCACTACGCGACTGCCAGGCGTTCATAACGTCTTGAGTTGCTGAGAAAACGGGTGCATCACCTAGCGGTGCTTCAAGGACATATGCTTTCTTGGCAGCTATGAGGATGACCCTCAAGTTACGGACCCAATCCGTATAGTTGATACCATCGTCTTTCAGCTTGGTTTTCTCTAGGAACGCGTTGAAGTTGAGGGCAACATTAGCGTGGGTCATTAGATCTACAAGACATATTGTAAAGATTTTAGACTATGTTCATGGCAATTAAGTTCATCTAAACAAATTTAATGAACTCCCACTCAGATAGACATCTCTTTAGTCATCTAAGTGATACATGATCCGGATCGACTAGGCCGTGTCCGATCATCACGTGAGACGGACTAGTCATCAACGGTGAACATCTTTATGTTGATCGTATCTTCTATACGACTCATGTTTGACCTTTCGGTCTTCTGTGTTTCGAGGCCATGTCTGTACATGCTAGGCTCGTCAAGTAAACCCTAAGTGTATTGCGTGTGTAAATCTGGCTTACACCCATTGTATGCGAACGTTAGAGCCTATCACTCCCGATCATCACGTGGTGCTTCGGAACAACGAACCTTAGCAACAGCGCACAGTTAGGGGGAACACAATTCTTTAAATTTTAGTGAGAGATCATCTTATTTACTACCGTCGTTCTAAGCAAATAAGATGTAAAAACATGATAAACATCACATGCAATCAAATAGTGACATGATATGGCCAATATCACTTTGCTCCTTTTGATCTTCATCTTTGGGGCTCCATGATCATCATCGTCACCGGCATGACACCATGATCTCCATCATCGTGTCTTCATGAAGTCGTATCGCCAAACATTACTTCTACTACTATGGCTAACGGTTAGCAATAAAGTAAAGTAATTACATGGCGTTTTCAGTGACACGCATGTCATACAATAAAATAAGACAACTCCTACGGCTCCTGGCGGTTGTCACACTCATCGACATGCAAGTCGTGATTCCTATTACAAGAACATGATCAATCTCATACATCACATATATATCATTCATCACATCCTTTTGGCCATATCACATCACACGGCACATGCTGCAAGAACAAGTTAGACGTCCTCTAATTGTTGTTGCAAGTTTTACGTGGCTGCTATTGAAGGAAATATGCCCTAGAGGAAATAATAAAGTTGTTATTTATATGTCCTTATATCATGATGAATGTTTATTATTCATGCTAGAATTGTATTAACCGGAAACTTAGTACATGTGTGAATACATAGACAAAACAAAGTGTCCCTAGTATGCCTCTACTAGACTAGCTCATTGATCAAAGATGGTTATGTTTCCTAACCATAGACATGAGTTGTCATTTGATCAACGTGATCACATCATTAGGAGAATGATGTGATGGACAAGACCCATCCGTTAGCTTAGCACTATGATCGTTTAGTTTTACTGCTATTGCTTTCTTCATGACTTATACATGTTCCTATGACTATGAGATTATGCAACTCCCGAATACCGTAGGAACACCTTGTGTGCTATCAAACGTCACAACGTAACTGGGTGATCATAAAGATGCTCTACAGGTGTCTCCGAAAGTGTTCGTGGTGTTGGCATAGATCAAGACTAGGATTTGTCACTCCGAGTGTCGGAGAGGTATCTCTGGGCCCTCTCGGTAATGCACATCATAATAAGCCTTGCAAGCAAAAGACTAATGAGTTAGTCACGAGATGATGTATTACGGAACGAGTAAAGAGACTTGCCGGTAACGAGATTGAACTAGGTATAGAGATACCGACGATCAAATCTCGGGCAAGTAACATACTAATGACAAAAGGAACAACGTATGTTGTTATGCGGTTTAACCGATAAAGATATTCGTAGAATATGTAGGAGCCAATATGAGCATCTAGGTTCCGCTATTGGTTATTGACCGGAGATGAGTCTCGGTCATGTCTACATAGTTCTCGAACCCGTAGGGTCCGCACGCTTAACGTTTGATGACGATCGGTATTATGAGTTTATGAGTTTTGATGTACCGAAGGTAGTTCGGAGTCCCGGATGAGATCACGGACATGACGAGGAGTCTCGGAATGTCCGAGACATAAAGATTGATATATTGGACGACTATATTCGGACACCGGAAGTGTTCTGGAAAGTTTCGGAATTTACCGGAGTGCCGGGGGGGTTACCGGAACCCCCCGGGGGAATGATGGGCCCTGGTGGGCCATAGGGGAGAGAGAGGGCAGCAGCCAGGAGGTGGCGCGCCCCTCCCTAGGAGGAGTCCGAATAGGACTAGGGGAGGGGGGCGCGGCCCCTCTTTCCCTCTCCCTCTCCCTCTCTTTCCTTCCCCCACTTTCCTTCATTGGTGGACTCCTACTAGGAATAGGATTGCAATCCTATTCCTAGTAGGATTGCTCCCTAGCAGCACCATAGGAGGGCCGACCGGCCTCCCCCCTTGCTCCTTTAAATACGGGGGCAGGGGGCACCCAAAGACACACAAGTTGAATTGTTCTAGCCGTGTGCGGTGCCCCCCTCCACAGAAACACACCTCGGTCATACCGTCGCAGTGCTTAGGCGAAGCCCTGCGCCGGCAGATACATCATATCCGTCACCACGCTGTCGTGCTGACGAAACTCTCCCGTGAAGCTCAACTGGATCAAGAGCTCGTGGGACGTCATCAAGCTGAACGTGTGCTGAACGCGGAGGTGCCGTACGTTCGGTGCTTGATCGGTTGGATCGCGAAGAAGTTCGACTACATCAACCGCGTCACTTGACGCTACCGCTTCCGGTCTACGAGGGTACGTAGACACACTCTTCCCTCTCGTTGCTATGCATCTGGTAGATAGATCTTGCGTGATCGTAGGAAAATTTTAAAATACTACGTTCCCCAACAGTGGCATCATGAGCCAGGTCTATGCGTAGATGATATGCACGAGTAGAACACAATGAGTTGTGGGCGATACTAGTCATACTGCTTACCAGCATGTCATACTTTGCTTCGGCGGTATTGTGAGATGAAGCGGCCCGAACCGACATTACGCGTACGCTTACGCGAGACTGGTTTCACCGTTATGAGCACTCGTTGCTTAAAGGTTACTGGCGGGTGTCTGTCTCTCTCACTTTAGCTGAATCAAGTGTGGCTACGCCCGGTCCTTGTGAAGGTTAAAACAGCACATACTTGACGAAACATCATTGTGGTTTTTTATGCGTAGGTAAGAACGGTTCTTGCTAAGCCCGTAGCAGCCACGTAAAACTTGCAACAACAAAGTAGAGGACGTCTAACTTGTTTTTGCAGCGCATGATGTGATGTGATATGGTCAAGACATGATGAGTTATACGATTTTGTATGAGATGATCATGTTTTGTAATGTTATCGGCAACTGGCAGGAGCCATATGGTTGCCGCTTTATTGTATGAAATGCAATCGCCATGTAATTGCTTTACTTTATCACTAAGTGGTAGCGATAGTCGTAAAAGCAATAGTTGGCGAGACGACAACGATGCTACGATGGAGATCAAGGTGTCGCGCCGGTGATGAAGGTGATCATGACAGTGCTTTGGAGATGGAGATCAAAAGCACAAGATGATGATGGCCATATCATGTCACATATTTTGATTGTATATGATGTTTATCTTGTTATGCTTCTTATTTTGCTTAGAACAACGGTAGCATTATAAGATGATCCCTTACTAAATTTCAAGGTATAAGTGTTCTCCCTGAGTATGCACCGTTGCAAAAGTTTGTCGTGCCGAGACACCACGTGATGATCGGGTGTGATAAGCTCTACGTTCAAAAAGAACGGGTGTAAGCCAGTTTTGCACACGCAGAATACTCGGGTTAAACTTGACGAGCCTAGCATATGCAGATATGGCCTCAGAACACTGGAGACGGAAAGGTCAAGCGTGAATCATAGAGTAGATATGATCAACATAAGATGTTCACCATTGAAACTACTCCATCTCACGTGATGATCGGACATGGTTTAGTTGATTTGGATCACGTGATCATTTAGATGACCGGAGGGATGTCTATCTAAGTGGGAGTCCTTTAATTAATATGATTAAATTGAACTTTAATTTATCATGAACTTAGTCCCCGTAGTATTAGCATATCTATGTTGTAGATCAATAGCTCACGATGTTGCTCCCCGTTTATTTTTTATATGTTCCTAGAGAAAACTAAGTTGAAAGATGTTAGTAGCAATGATGCGGAATTGTTCCGTGATCTGAGGATTATCCTCATTGATGCACAGAGAATTATGTCCTTGATGCACCGCTAGGTAACAGACCTATTGCAGGAGCAGATGTAGACGTTATGAACGTTTTGACAAAAGCTTGGTATGATGACTACTTGATAGTTTAAGTGCACCATGCTTTACGGCTTAGAACTGGGACTTCAAAAACGTTTTGAACGCCACAGAGCATATAAGATGTTCCAAGAGTTGAAATTAGTATTTCATAATCATGCCCGTGTCGAGAGGTATAAGACTTCTGACAGTACTTTGCCTACAAGATGGAGGAGAATAGCTCAACCAGTGAGCATGTGCTCAGATTGTCTGGGTACTACAATTACTTGAATCAAGTGGGAATTAATCTTCCAGATAAGATAGTAATTGACAAAGTTCTCTAGTCACTATCACCAAGTTAGTAGAACTTCGTGATGAACTATAATATGCAAGGGATGACGAAAGGAATTCTCGAGCTCTTCGCGATGCTGAAGTCGGCGAAGGTAGAAATCATGAAAAAGCATCAAGTGTTGATGGTTAACAAGACCACTTGTTTCAAGTAAAGGGAAAAGGGATAGAAGGGGAACTTCAAGAAGAATGACAAGCAAGTTGTCACTCCCGTGAAGAAACCCAAAGCTAAAACTCAAGCCTGAAACTAAGTGCTTCTACTGCAAAGGAAATGGTCACTGGAAGTGGAACTGCCCTAGATACTTGGCGGATAAGAAGGATGGCAAAGTGAACAAATGTATATTTTGATATATAGATTATTGATGTGTACTTTACTAGTGTTCATAGCAACCCCTGTGTATTTGATACCGGTTCAGTTGCTAAAATTAGTAACTCGAAATGAGAATTGCAGAATGAACAGAGACTAGTTAAAGGTGAAGTGACGATGTGTGTTGGAAGTGGTTCCAAGATTGATATGATCATCATCGCACACTCCCTATACTTTTGGGATTAGTGTAAAACCTAAATAAATGTTATTTGGCATTTGCGTTGAGCATGAATATGATTTGATCATATTTGTTGCAATATGGTTATTCATTTAAAGTCATAGAATAATTGTTATTCTGTTTACATGAATAAAACCTTCGATGGTCATACACCCAATGAAAATAGTTTGTTGGATCTCGATCGTGGTGATACACATATTCATAATATTGAAGCCAAAAGATGCAAGGTTAATAATGATAGTGCAACTTATTTGTGGCACTGCCGTTTAGGTCATAATGGTGTAAAGCGCATGAAGAAACTCCATAGTGATGGACTTTTGGAATCACTTGATTATGAATCACTTGGTGCTTGCGAACCATGCCTCATGGGCAAGATGACTAAAACTCTGTTCTCCGGAACAATGGAGCGAGCAACAGATTTGTTGGAGATCATACATACAGATGTATGTGGACTAATGAATGTTGAAGCTCGCGGCGGGTATCGTTATTTTCTAACCTTCACTGATGATTTGAGCAGATATGGGTATATCTACTTAATGAAGCACAAGTCTGAAACATTTGAAAAGTTCAAAGAATTTCAGAGTGAAGTGGAGAATCATCGTAACAAGAAAATAAGAGTTTCTACGATATGATCGTAGAGGTAAAATATTTGAGTTAGCGAGTTTGGCCTTCAGTAAAAACAATGTGAAATAGTTTCACTACTCACGCCACCTGGAACACCACAGTGTAATGGTGTGTCCGAACGCCATAACCGTACTTTTTTAGATATGGTGCGATCGATGATGTCTCTTACCGATCTACCACTATCGCTTTTGGGGTTATGCATTAGAGACAGCTACATTCACGTTAAATAGGGCACCATCTAAATCCGTGGAGATGACACCGTATGAACTGTGGTTTGACGAGAAACCTAAGCTGTCATTTCTTTAAGTTTGGGACTGCGATGCTTATGTGAAAAAGTTTCAACATGATAAGCTCGAACCCAAATCGGAGAAGTAAATCTTCATAGGATACCCAAAAGAAACTGTTGGGTACACCTTCTATCACAGATCCGAAGGCAAGGTCTTTGTTGCTAAAAGTGGATCCTTTCTAGAGAAGGAGTTTCTCTCGAAAGAAGTGAGTGGGAGGAAAGTAGAACTTGATGAGGTAATTGTACCTTCTCCCGAATTGGAAAGTGGAACATCACAGAAACTAGTTCCAGTGATTCCTACACCAATTAGTGAGGAAGCTAATGATGATGATCATGAAACTTCAGATCGAGTTTCTGCTGAACTTCGTAGATCAACCAAAGTTCGTTCCGCATCAGAGTGGTACGGCAACCCGGTTCTGGAAGTCATGTTACTGGACCATGATGAACCTACGAACTATGAGGAAGCGATGATGAGCCCAGATTCTGCAAAATGGCTTGAGGCCATGAAATCTGAGATGGGATCCATGTATGAGAACAAAGTGTGGACTTTGGTTGACTTGCCCAATGATCGGCAAGCCATCGAAAATAAATGGATCTTCAAGAGGAAGACTGACGCTGACGGTAATGTTACTGTTTACGAAGCTCGACTTGTTGCGAAAGTTTTTCAACAAGTTCAAGGAGTTGACTACGATGAGACTTTCTCACCCGTAGCGATGCTTAAGTCTGTCCGAATCATGTTAGCAATTGCCGCATTTTATGAAATCTGGCAAATGGATAACAAAACTGCATTCTTTAATGGATTTATTAAAGAAGACTTGTATATGATGCAACCAGAAGGTTTTGTCAATCCTAAAGGTGCTAACAAAATGTGCAAGCTCCAGCGATCCATCTATGCACTGGTGCAAGCATCTCAGAGTTGGAATATACGCTTTGATAAGTTGATCAAAGCATATAGATTTATACAGACTTGCGGTGAAGCCTGTATTTACAAGAAGTGAGTGGGAACACTACAACCTTTCTGATAAGTATATGTGAATGACATATTGTCGATCGGAAATGATGTAGAATTTTCTGGAAAGCATAAAGGAGTGTTTGAAAGGAGTTTTTCAAAGAAAGACCTTGGTGAAGCTACTTACATATTGGGCATCAAGATCTATAGAGATAGATCAAGACGCTTGATAAGACTTCCGATGAGTACATACCTTGATAAGATTTTGAAGTAGTTCAAAATGGATCAGTCAAAGAAGGAGTTCTTGCCTGACTTGTAAGGTGTGAAGTTGAGTAAGACTCAAAGTCAGACCACGGCAGAAAAATATAGAGAGAATGAAAGTCATTCCCTATGCCTCAGCCATAGGTTCTATAAAGTATGCCATGCTGTGTACCAAACATGTTGTGTACCTTGCCATGAGTTGTCAAGGGGGTACAATAGTGATCCAGGAGTAGATCACTGTACAACGGTCAAAATTATCCTTAGTAACTGGATGACCAAGGAAATGGTTCTCGATTATGGAGGTGATAAAGAGTTCGTCTTAAAGGGTTACGCCGATGCAAGCTTTGACACTAAATCCAGATGACTCTAAGTATCAATCTGGATGCGTATTGAAAGTGGGAGCAATTAGCTAGAGTAGCTCTATGCAGAGCATTGTAGACATAGAAATTTGCGAAATACATACGGATCTGAATGTGACAGACCCGTTGACTAAACTTCTCTCACAAGCAAAACATGATCACACCTTATTACTCTTGGGTATTAATCACATAGCGATGTGAACTAGATTATTGACTCCAGTAAACCCTTTGGGTGTTGGTCACATGGTGATGTGAACTATGGGTGTTATTCACATAACGATGTGAACTATCGGTATTAAATCACATGGCAATGTGAGCTAGATTATTGACTCTAGCACAAGTGGGAGACTGAAGGAAATATGCCCTAAAGGAAATAATAAAGTTGTTATTTATATTTCCTTATATCATGATAAATGTTTATTATTCATGCTAGAATTGTATTAACCGGAAACTTAGTACATGTGTGAATACATAGACAAAACAGAGTGTCCCTAGTATGCCTCTACTAGACTAGCTCATTGATCAAAGATGGTTATGTTTCCTAACCATAGACATGAGTTGTCATTTGATCAACAGGATCACATCATTAGGAGAATGATGTGATGGACAAGACCCATCCGTTAGCTTAGCACTATGATCGTTTAGTTTTACTGATATTGCTTTCTTCATGACTTATACATGTTCCTATGACTATGAGATTATGCAACTCCCGAATACCGTAGGAACACCTTGTGTGCTATCAAACGTCACAACGTAACTGGGTGATCATAAAGATGCTCTACAGGTGTCTCCGAAAGTGTTCGTGGTGTTGGCATAGATCAAGACTAGGATTTGTCACTCCGAGTGTCGGAGAGGTATCTCTGGGCCCTCTCGGTAATGCAAATCATAATAAGCCTTGGAAGCAAAAGACTAATGAGTTCGTCATGAGATGATGTATTACGGAACGACTAAAGAGACTTGCCGGTAACGAGATTGAACTAGGTATAGAGATACCGACGATCAAATCTCAGGCAAGTAACATACCAATGACAAAAGGAACAACGTATGTTGTTATGCGGTTTGACCAATAAAGATCTTCGTAGAATATGTAGGTGCCAATATGAGCACCTAGGTTCCGCTATTGGTTATTGACCGGAGATGAGTCTCGGTCATGTCTACATAGTTCTCGAACCCGTAGGGTCCGCACGCTTAACGTTTGATGACGATCGGTATTATGAGTTTATGAGTTTTGATGTACCAAAGGTAGTTCGTGAAGGAAATATGCCCTAGAGGCAATAATAAAGATGTTATTTGTATTTCCTTATATCATGATAAATGTATTTTATTCATGCTAGAATTGTATTAACCGGAAACTTAGTACATGTGTGGATACATAGAGAAAACAGTATGTCCCTAGTATGCCTCTACTAGACTAGCTCATTGATCAAAGATGGTTATGTTTCCTAGCCATAGACATGAGTTGTCATTTGATCAACGGGATCACATCATTAGGAGAATGATGTGATGGACAAGACCCATCCGTTAGCATAGCACTATGATCGTTTAGTTTAACTGCTATTGCTTTCTTCATGACTTATACATGTTCCTATGACTATGAGATTATGCAACTCCCGAATACCGTAGGAACACCTTGTGTGCTATCAAACGTCACAACGTAACTGGGTGATCATAAAGATGCTCTACAGGTGTCTCCGAAAGTATTCGTGGTGTTGGCATAGATCAAGATTAGGATTTGTCACTCCGAGTGTCGGAGAGGTATCTCTGGGCCCTCTCGGTAACACACATCACAATAAGCCTTGCAAGCAAAAGACTAATGAGTTAGTCACGAGATGATGTGTTACGGAACGAGTAAAGAGACTTGCCGGCAACGAGATTGAACTAGGTATAAAGATACCGACGATCGAATCTCGGGCAAGTAACATACCGTTTGACAAAAGGAACAACGTATGTTGTTATGCGGTTTTGACCGATAAAAGATCTTCGTAGAATATGTAGGAGCCAATATGAACATCCAGGTTCCGCTATTGGTTATTGACCAGAGATGAGTCTCGGTCATGTCTACATAGTTCTCGAACCCGTAGGGTCCGCACGCTTAACGTTTGATGACGATCGGTATTATGAGTTTTTGAGTATTGATGTACAGAAGGTAGTTCGGAGTCCCGGATGAGATCACGGACATGACGAGGAGTCTCGGAATGTTCGAGACATAAAGATTGATATATTGGACGGCTATATTCGGACACTGAAAGTATACCGGAAAGGTTTCGGATTTATCGGGAATGCCGGAGGGGGTTACCGGAACCCCCTACGAGAGGGGATGGTCCATAGTGGGCCTAAAGGGTGAGAGAGAGGCAGCCCATAGGGCTGGCCGGCGCCCCCACCTAGGAATCCTAGTTGGACTAGGATTGGGGGGGCGCCACCTCTCCTATTCCTTTCCCCCTTCTTCCTTTCGGTGAATCCTACTAGGAATAGGATTGCAATCCTATTCCTAGTAGGACTCCCCCCCTAGCCGCACCAGGAGAGGTTGGCCGGCCTCCCTCCCCTGCTCCTTTATATACGGGGGCAGGGGGGCACCCAAAGACACACAAGTTGAATTGTTCTAGCTGTGTGCGGTGCCCCCCTCCACAGAATCACACCTCGGTCATACTGTCGCGGAGCTTAGGCGAAGCCCTGCGCCGGTGAACACATCATATCCGTCACCACGCCGTCGTGCTGACGAAACTCTCCCGTGAAGCTCAACTGGATCAAGAGCTCGTGGGACGTCATCAAGCTGAACGTGTGCTGAACGTGGAGGTGCCGTACGTTCGGTGCTTGATCGGTTGGATCGCGAAGAAGTTCGACAACATCAACCGCGTCACTTGATGCTTCCACTCCCGGTCTACGAGGGTACGTAGACACACTCTCCCCTCTCGTTGCTATGCATCTGGTAGATAGATCTTGCGTGATCATAGGAAAATTTTAAATTACTACGTTCCCCAACAGTTCGGAGTCCCGGATGAGATCACGGACATGACGACGAGTCTCGGAATGTCCGAGACGTAAAGATTGATATATTGGATGACTATATTCGGACACCGGAAGTGTTCTGGAATGTTTCGGAATTTACCGGAGTGCCGGGGGGGTTACCGGAACCCCCCGGGGGAATGGTGGGCCCTGGTGGGCCATAGGGGAGAGAGAGGGCAGCAGCCAGGAGGTGGCGCGCCCCCTCCCTAGGAGGAGTCCGAATAGGACTAGGGGAGGGGGGCGCGGCCCCTCTTTCCCTCTCCCTCTCCCTCTCTTTCCTTCCCCCCCCCCCTTTCCTTCATTGGTGGACTCCTACTAGGAATAGGATTGCAATCCTATTCCTAGTAGGATTGCTCCCTAGCCGCACCATAGGAGGGCCGGCCTGCCTCCCCCTTGCTCCTTTAAATACGGGGGCAGGGGGGCACCCAAAGACACACAAGTTGAATTGTTCTAGCCGTGTGTGGTGCCCCCCTCCACAGAAACACACCTCGGTCATACCGTCGCAGTGCTTAGGCGAAGCCCTGCGCCGGTAGATACATCATATCCGTCACCACGCCGTCGTGCTGACGAAACTCTCCCGTGAAGCTCAACTGGATCAATAGCTCATGGGACGTCATCAAGCTGAACGTGTGCTGAACGTGGAGGTGCCGTACGTTCGGTGCTTGATCGGTTGGATCACGAAGAAGTTCGACTACATCAACCGCGTCACTTGACACTTCCGCTTCCGGTCTACGAGGGTACGTAGACACAATCTTCCCTCTCGTTGCTATGCATCTGGTAGATAGATCTTGCGTGATCGTAGGAAAATTTTAAAATACTACGTTCCCCAACAGCTATAGGTTTCTAGCAAGAACATTTCTTACCTACGCCAAAACCATAACGTGATATGCCAATTTCTATCTACCCTTCATAAGGACCCTTTTCATTGAATCCGATCCGACTAAAGTGGGAGAGACAGACACCCGCTAGCCACCTTATGCAACTAGTGCATGTCAGGCGGTGGAACCTGTCTCACGTAAGCGTACGTGTAAGGTCAGTCCGGGCCGCTTCATCCCACAATGACGCCGAATCAAGATAAGACTAGTAACGGCAAGATAATTGACAAATCAACGCCCACAACTACTTTGTGTTCTACTCATGCAAGATACTACACATAGACCTAGCTCATGATGCCAGTGTTGGGGAACGTAGCAGAATTTTAAAATTTTCTACGCATCACCAAGATCAATCTATGGAGTCATCTAGCAACGAGGGAGAGGGGAGTGCATCTACATATCCTTCTAGATCGCGAGCGGAAGCGTTCAAGAGAACGGGGTTGATGGAGTCGTACTCGTCGTGATCCAAATCAGCGATGACCGAGCGCCGAACGGATGACACCTCCGCGTTCAACACACGTACGGTTGGGAGAGACGTCTCCTCCTTCTTGATCTAGCAAGGGGGGAGGAGAGGTTAAAGGAGATCCAGCAGCACGACGGCGTGATGGTGGAAGCACTGGGGATCTCGGCATGGCTTCGCCAAGCTCAGCGAGAGGGAGAGGTGTCAC
>LR738710.1:624797336-624818498 GCA_902687465.1 Secale cereale | reverse complement strand
GGGGGGGGGGGGGGCGAGGGAGGCGCCAGGGGCTAGGGTGTGCAGCCCTCCCTCCCCCCTCTTTATATAGGGGCCCTAGGGGGGCGCCTGATACGTCCAAAACGTATCTATAATTTCTGCTTGCTCCATGCCTCTTTTGTGTGATATTGCTATGATATTTATACACTTCCATACACTTTTGATCATATTTGGACTAACCTATTAACTCAGTGCACCCCAGTGCCAGTTTCTGTTTTCTGCTGTTTTTGTATTTCAGGTTTTCCCATTACGTAAACTGCCAGAAAAATTCCGGGAAAAATATATAAAAAATCAGCGTTCCGGAAGCTTCCATAAGGCCAAAGTAGGGCCGGAGGGGGGCCACCAGGGCTCCAGGCGCCCTGGGGGCGCGGTCCCCCTCCTGGCCGCGCCGGGGGGGCGCCTGGGCCCCCCAGGTCTCCGCTGATGCCCCCCTTTGGCGTATATTTACACCGCGTCCCGAAACCCTCGAGGACGAAACCCTTTTTCGCGATCTCATCTCTGTTTCGCCGCCGCCGCGCTCCCAAGATCGGGAGCACCAGGAGAACTCTTCCCGGCACCCTGCCGGAGGAGAGAATCACCACCGGGAGCTTCTCCACCACCATGGACGCCTCCCGGATGAGTTGTGAGTAGTCTCCCTTGGACCATGGGTCCATGACCAGTAGTTATGTGATGTTCTCCTCCCCTCTTTGTTCTTCACTAATTAAACCTCGTGAGCTGCCCTACATGATCGAGCCACATATGTAATCCTTATGCTATTGCTATGATGAGTTTGCTGGGATCCGATGGATTATGAGATTATGTTCAGATTGTGTGTGAGTAATATATTTGATTTACTTCTTTTATATTTATGTTCTTGAGTAATTCTTGCATGTTCTCTGTTGCTGTTTATTACTTTGGCCAAGTAGTAGGTAGTAACTCCAAGAGGGAACGTTATGCTTGATTGTGGGTTCATGCCCCTTGATGACTAGCTTGAGTAACAGAAACATGAGTCTAGGGGATGTGTTGTTGCCACAAGGGGGAAAACAACGGTGCTTGTACTCGCGGGTGCAAGGATTGTTTACTTTACGCAAAGTTCTTTTAATGCAGTTGTCTGTTGCTTTGAGTTTACACTATGGGTGGGACTCGCAACTTAATACCAGCGAGATGTTCTGGATAGATATCTCAAGGTGGATGATTAGTAGTAGATGCAGATGGATTTCGGTCTACTTACCTTGGCGTACCGCCCATGCTTTTGAGCCTCAACCTTTCTTGCAGCATAGTTAGCATTGGTTTGCGCACATAATCCTGTCAATTGCCCAGCTGTAATTCGTTTACCTCACATAGTTGTTTTATCGTCTTTTGGGAGAGAGACATCACTAGTGAACATCAAGGGACCCCGGTCCATATTACCATCACTGATCACATCCGCTATTTACTTTCTGCTTTTACTTACTAGTTGCAATTATACCTATCACTATTATCTCTTGCGTTTGATCCTTTGTAAATGACAAGGCCGGAGGGATTGACAACCTCTCTGTACTCGTTGGGAGCAAAGTTATTTGTATCTGTGTGCAGGTCTAGTTAATTGCTAAGTATCTGGCGCCGTTAGCAGTTGACACCTTCTTGTTGAACCTTGGAGTCTCAGGGGAATTCGATCCTTGGTATCTTTGCCAAGGGAAAACTACCGCTACACTGCATCTCAAACCTTCCACTTGGGGTAACCAACGAGGGGCGAGAAGCCATCAAGCAAAGTTTTCTGGCGCCGTTGCCGGGGACTCCACTCTTCAAGATAGGGGAGTTGCATGCTATCTTTTATCTTTGCTTTTTAGTCTTGTAGGTTTACCTTTCAGTTTTCTTTATGTCTTTTCACTAGTTTTGCTTAATGGAAAACAACAAAAATATGAGAGAGCTTTATAAGCTTTACCTTGCTTTGGGACATGATGTGTTTGAAGAGAAAATTTAAAAACCTATGGAACTTTATTATTTGCATAACAATCATGATGGTGGTGATGTTATTAGTATGCTTTCTTTGAATATCAATATCGCTAATGACATGGAAATCTCTAAGCTTGGGGATGACACGTTTGATGAACATGATATTTTTAGTCCCCCAACTTTTGAAGAGAAAATTTACTTTGATGAACTTTGCTTCCTATATCTGATGATTACAATGATGAATATGATGTTTTCAGTCCACCTACTATTGAGGATAAAATTTATTATGATTATGATATGCCTCCTAAATACAATGATTACCATGATGGTTATGATTGCTTTACTCTCACTATTCCTAATAAGAAAGATTTTGCTTATATGAAGAGTAATGATACCTTTTTGCATGTGGATCATGGTAATAATGCTTTATGTGATGCTTATATTGTTGAGTTTATTCGTGATCCCACTGAAAATTATTATGAGAAGGGAACATATGCTTATAGGTATTTCAATGATATCAAGTTCCCTCTCTTTATGTTGAAGGTTTTGAAGCTGCACTTGTTTTGTCTTCCTATGCTTATTGCTTTGTGCTTCAATGAATTATTGTATTGCAATATTCCTATGCATAGGAAGCATGTTAGGCTTAAATGTGTTTGGTATTTGCTTCTTGATGCTCTCTTTTGTTCTTCAACTCTTATTCCTACGAGAGCATCATTAAAGTCTTAAGCCTATCTTTATGGCTATAAAGAAAGAGCTCTAGGGAGACAACCCTTGTTATCTTTGCTTTCAGTTTGTTCTTTCAGTTTTGTTGTGTCTTGATGTTGTTACTATAGTAGCATCATCATTGTATCTTTACTTTTCAGCTTTGTGCCAAGTGTAGCCTCTGATTGCAAGAAAGTTCAAAAGTTGTGACGTGCTGTCCAGGAAACAGATTCTGTCCTTGGACAGAAAAATTCGTATAAAATCACCAGATCATTATTTTGGTCTGAATTTTTTAGACAGCGTGCTCTATACAATTGTCTTTCGGGCGTCTGTTCTGAGTTTTTTGATTTGAGTTGCAGAAGTGTCCCGAAAAAATCGTTTACTACCTGCTGGTCTGTTTTTCACAGATTCTGTCCTGTTTTGCCTTTCCTTCATTTTGCAAACCTTGAGCTTGCTTTTTCTTTGCAAAAACCTTTTGGCAATCTTGAGAAACAGTAGACCTTCAAGAATATCCTTATTTCCAGCAAGGAACAATTATTTTATTATGGGTACTAACCTCGCTAATCAGATTATGATGAGTTATGTATGAAGGGAGTTTTCAAGTGTGCGAGGGAAGATGATAAAAAGATTCAGGAGTGTCAAACGCTCAAGCTTGGGGATGCCCCCATGCACCCCAAGAAATATTCAAGAAGACTCAAGCGTCTAAGCTTGGGGATGCCCCCGTGCATCCCCTTCTCCATCAACAATTATCAGTTCGTCTTTTGTTCCACTATATTTTTATCACTTCATGTGTTATGTGCTATGCTTGGAGCGTCTTGCTTTTAGTTTCCTTTTTAGTTTTCTTTAGCTTTGCTTGCTGTTCATAACGAGTTGGAACTCAGCTTTCTTTGTGTGGGAGATAAACACGCTCCACTTCAACCTAGAACATAACATAGAATTTTCATGTCTTCCTTGTTGTGTGTGTTCTTTGTCTTTCAGTAGCTACTATCATGTTCAGCTCTTAGTTTTCATGCTTATCTTTTTAAAGAGCTTTTGTTTAGTTGGTCGCTGGAACTCTCTTTAGTTATCATGCTTATCTTATTAAGAGAGTTGGCTTCTGTTGCACTGGTTGATATGTCTATGATAAAAATGCTATGTGCATAATGATGCTTAGTAGTTCATGTTTTCTTATGGTTAGTCTCAAATAGCTGGGGGGTTCTCAATGTGTTATTGGAGTACCAACATGATTTGTTTGCCTATGATGTGGTATGGTTTAGTGATATCTTCCTTCAAGAATTTATTTTGATTGACTTGGCGTATGCTCACGCATATTTATGACTGTAAAGAAAGTCTATCAAGCCCTGATGATCTTTAATTTCTGAGTAGCGATATAACTTCCATGCCTGATTCAATGTTGCTTTGTCGCTCTGCATGATTATGACCGTCCTTGCTCTTTTAGTTGGTCGCTCCCAGTCTTTTGCTAACCTTCGCCTGTACTAAGCGGACTGACTGCTTGTGCATCCAAAATCCTTTAAACCAGTTATGCCATATGAGTCCACCATACCTTCCTATACATGGTATTTACCTGCCATTCCTAACGAAGACTTTCATGTACCATCTCGAAATTATTCAAAAAAAGCATTTCTCTTTTGTGCCTTTGTTTTAGTTCATGAGGAAGTAGTAGTTAATTCATGATTTTTTTAAGTTGGACAAGCTTCACCCCGGGATTGCATGTCTAATGTGCAAACCCATAATACGAGAAGGAACTGGCATAGAGTACGCCCGGCTCATTAAAAACATATACAACAAACAAACCCTCCTTCACGCTTTGTTCATGAGAAATCAGAAAACTTTGGCAGTGATAAACAAAGGAGATTAAGAGGATGTGATCGTCCTCATTCGGGAGCCGTTCCTCGAAACTTGTCCATCTCAAGAAGTGATTGAGTTATCTGCTAGCATTCGTTGACGAAACATGCATATTCAAAAAAAAATTATTACCTCTGTTTTTTAAACCAAGAGCTCTGGTACATGTTTAGTTTTTGTTTCCGACCACGGGTTTTCAACCTTGCCATCAAAAGCCACGGTTCGAGTGTCTCCACCTTCTTTAAAGCACCAACTATTGAGAGCATGATTGTCATTCTGAGTGTAATGTGCATTGTCCCAAAGTAGCATTGTCTTTTGCATGATTATGATATCGTTTATTCTGAAATCATTGTATCTAGTCGTCACTTAATCCTTGGAGGTGCCCCTGCATTTATGTTTTGCTTCACTAAAGGGGGCAAGCGAGGTACCACTTTATCATATTTGCACACCATGCTCATTACAAATCTATTGAGTGTTTCAGTATCATATTGTAAAACTTTCAGTCCTTTGTGATTTTCTCATGAGGCAACTTAATTACTACAGATTCATTGTCTCAGTAAGCACTTGTCATGTGACTGTGAAAGGTCTTATATGGTTAATAGCATGTCACCACAAAAATTATGCTTGTTATCATTTACCTACTCGAGGACGAGCAGGAATTAAGCTTGGGGATGTTGATACGTCCAAAACGTATCTATAATTTCTGCTTGCTACATGCCTCTTTTGAGTGATATTGCTATGATATTTATACACTTCCATACACTTTTGATCATATTTGGACTAACCTATTAACTCAGTGCACCCCAGGGCCAGTTTCTGTTTTCTGCTGTTTTTGTATTTCAGGTTTTCCCATTACGTAAACTACCAGAAAAATTCCGGGAAAAATATATAATAAATCAGCGTTCCGGAAGCTTCCATACGGCCAAAGTAGGGCCAGAGGGGGCCACCTGGGCTCCAGGCGCCCTGGGGGCGCGGCCCCCCTCCTGGCCGCGCCGGGGGGCGCCTGGGCCCCCCAGGTCTCCGCTGATGCCCCCCTTTGGCATATATTTACACCGCGTCCCGAAACCCTCGAGGACGAAACCCTTTTTCGCGATCTCATCTCTGTTCCGCCGCCGCCGCGCTCCCAAGATCGGGAGCACCAGGAGAACTCTTCCCGGCACCCTGCCGGAGGGGAGAATCACCACCGGGTGCTTCTCCACCACAATGGACGCCTCTCGGACGAGTTGTGAGTAGTCTCCCTTGGACCATGGGTCCATGACCAGTAGCTATGTGATGTTCTCCTCCCCTCTTTGTTCTTCACTAATTAGACCTCGTGAGCTGCCCTACATGATCGAGGCACATATGTAATCCTTATGCTGTTGCTATGATGAGTTTGCTGGGATCCGATGGATTATGAGATTATGTTCAGATTGTGTGTGAGTAATATATTTGATTTACCTCTTTTATATTTATGTTCTTGAGTAATTCTTGCATGTTCTCCGTTGCTGTTTATTGCTTTGGCCAAGTAGTAGGTAGTAACTCCAAGAGGGAACGTTATGCTTGATTGTGGGTTCATGCCCCTCGATGACTAGCTTGAGTGACAGAAACATGAGTCTAGGGGATGTGCTGTTGCCACAAGGGGGAAAACAACGGTGCTTGTACTCGCGGGTGCAAGGATTGTTTACTTTACGCAAAGTTCTTTTAATGCAGTTGTCTGTTGCTTTGAGTTTACACTATGGGTGGGACTCGCAACTTAATACCAGCGAGATGTTCTGGATAGATATCTCAAGATGGATTATTAGTAGTAGATGCAGATGGATTTCGGTCTACTTACCTTGGCTTACCGCCCATGCTTTTGAGCCTCAACCTTTCTTGCGGCATAGTTAGCATTGGTTTGCGCACATAATCCTGTCAATTGCCCAGCTATAATTCGTTTACCTCACATAGCTATTTTATCGTCTTTTGGGAGAGAGACATCACTAGTGAACATCATGGGACCCCGGTCCATATTACCATCACTGATCACATCCGCTATTTACTTTCTGCTTTTACTTACTAGTTGCAATTATACATATCACTATTATCTCTTGCGTTTGATCCTTTGTAAACGACAAGGCCGGAGGGATTGACAACCTCTCTGTACTCGTTGGGAGCAAAGTTATTTGTATCTGTGTGCAGGTCCAGTTAATTGCTAAGTATCTGGCGCCGTTAGCAGTTGACACCTTCTTGTTGAACCTTGGAGTCTCAGGGGAATTCGATCCTTGGTATCTTTGCCAAGGGAAAACTACCGCTACACTGCATCTCAAACCTTCCACTTGGGGTAACCAACGAGGGGCGAGAAGCCATCAGCGCAGGCCCCTAGAGATCCAATCTTAAGGGGGGGCGCCCAAGGGGTGGAACATGCCCCCCAAGTTTGGTGGGGCACCCCCCACCCCCAGGGTTTCCAACCCTAGGCGCAGGGGGAGGCCCATGGGTGGCACACCAGCACACCAGGGGCTGGTTCCCTTCCCACTTCAGCCCATGGGGCCCTCCGGTATAGGTGGCCCCACCTGGTGGACCCCCGGGACCCTTCCGGTGGTCCCGGTACAATACCGGTGACCCCCGAAACTTTCCCGGTGGCCGAAACTGGACTTCATATATACAAATCTTTACCTCCGGACCATTCCGGAACTCCTCGTGATGTCCTAGATCTCATCCGGGACTCCGAACAACTTTCGGGTTACCGCATACTAATATCTCTACAACCCTAGCGTCACCGAACCTTAAGTGTGTAGACCCTACGGGTTCGGGAGACACGCAGACATGACCGAGACAACTCTCTGGCCAATAACCAACAGCGGGATCTGGATACCCATATTGGCTCCCACATGCTCCTCGATGATCTCATCGGATGAACCACGATGTCGAGGATTCAATCAATCCCGTACGCAATTCCCTTTGTCTATCGATACGATACTTGCCCGAGATTCGATCGTCGGTATACCGATACCTTGTTCAATCTCGTTACCGGCAAGTCTCTTTACTTGTTCCCGTAACACATCATCCCGTGAACAATTCTTTGATCACATTGAGCTCATTATGATGATGTCCTACCGAGTGGGCCCAGAGGTACCTCTCCGTCACACTGAGTGACAAATCCCAGTCTCGATTCGTGCCAACCCAACAGACACTTTCGGAGATACTCGTAGTGCACCTTTATAGCCACCCAGTTATGTTGTGACATTTGGTACATCCAAAGCATTCCTACAGTATCCGGGAGTTGCACAATCTCATGGTCTAAGGAAAAGTTACTTGACATTGGAAAAGCTTTAGCAAACGAACTACACGATCTAGTGCTAGGCTTAGGATTGGGTCTTGTCCATCACATCATTCTCCTAATGATGTGATCCCGTTATCAATGACATTCAATGTCCATGGTCGGGAAACCGTAACCATCTGTTGATCACCGAGCTAGTCAACTAGAGGCTTACTAGGGACACGTTGTGGTCTATGTATTCACACATGTATCACTATTTCCGGATAATACAATTAAAGCATGAACAACAGACAATTATCATGAACAATGAAATATAATAATAACCATTTTATTATTGCCTCTAGGGCATATTTCCAACAAGGACAGGCCAAAATGGTCTCTTATAATAAGCAAATCGTTCTTGAGGGTACACGGGAATTTCATCTAGTCACTTTCATCATGTTGGTTTGATTTGTGTTTGCTACTTTGATAATTTGATATGTGGGTGGGCCGGTGCTTAGGTGTTGTTCTTACTTGAACAAACCTCCTACTTATGATTAACCCTCCCGCAAGCATTCGCAACTATGAGAAAAGTATTAAGAATAAATTCTAACCATAGCATTAAACTCTAGGATCCAATCGACCCCTTATGGAATAGTGCATAAACTTGGGTTTAAGTTTTTGTCACTCTTGCAACCCACCATCTATTTACTACTCCACAATGCATTCCCTTAGGCCCAAATATGATGAAGTATCATGTAGTCGACGTTCACATGACACCACTAAGGGAATCACAACATACATACTATCAAAATATCAAACACATATCAAATTCACATGATTACTTGCAGCATGATTTCTCCCGTGACCTCAAGAACAAAGGTAACTACTCACAAGTGATGAACATGCTCAAGATCAGAGGGGTATTCATATGCATAATAGATATGAACATATAATCTTCCACCAAATAAACCATATAGTAATCAACTACAAGATGTAATCAACACTACTAGTCACCCCCTAACAACAATCTATAGTTCCGGTAACAAGATTGAACACAAGAGATGAACTAGGGTTTGAGATGAGATGGTGCTGGTGAAGATGCTGATGGAGATTGCCCTCACCAAGATGGGAGAGTAGTTGGTGATGATGATGACGATGAATTACTCCTCCAGGAGGGAAGTTCCCCCGGCGGAATCGCTCCGCCGGAGGGCAAAAGTGCTCCTGTCCAAGTTCCGCCTCAAGATGGCAGCGTTCCATCTCAAAAGTAATTTTTTGATTTTTTTTCTAGGTCAACGTCACTTAGATACCAGAAGATGGGCACCAGAGGTGGGCCGAGGAGGCCACAACCCACCAGGGCGCGCCAAGGGGGCCTGGCGTGCCCATGTGGGTTGTGCCCACCTGGTGGCCCCCCTCTGGTGTTTATTGACTCCAATATTTCTTAAATATTCCATAAAAAATCCTCGTCGAGTTTCACCTCATTTGGATTTGTGCATAATAGGTGGCCTGACGTAGCTTTTTCACGTCCAGATTTCCAGCTGCCAGAATTCTCCCTCTTGGTGTGTACCCTTCAAATTATGAGAGAAAAGGCATTAGAATTACTCCAAAAAGCCTTATTATGGATAAAAACATTGTAAATAACAGTAAGAAAACATGATGCATAATGGACTTATCACGTTTCTGCATCGACTATCGCACCCTTAATGCTCTGACTCTTAAGGAGAAGTTTCCTATCCCGGTGGTCGATGAGCCTAGATCTTTCCTCACCACATGATGCTTGCCGAAGGATAAAAATAAAAGAGGAAAGAGGGAAAACTTTGACTCTTTGCATAAAAGTAAAAGATAGGCCCTTCGCAGAGGGAAGCAGAGGTTGCCATGCACTTATTTGTTTGCATGCTCAATCCCTTAGTGCAAAAGAATGTCACGTTGTATTGCCCCTTAATATGACAACCTTTATTATGCAGTCTGTCGCTTTTATTCTTTGTCATCCAAGTTCGTACAATGCTCAATTTTCTCTTACACTAAATGATCTCACATATTTAGAAGCAATTTTTATTGTCTTTTTGCACCGATGACAACTTACTTGAAGGATCTTACTCAATCTACATGTAGGTATGGTGGACTCTCAACAAAGGTTTGTGTTTAATGGCTTTTGGATGCACAAGTAGTATCTCTACATAGTGCGGAATATTTGGCTAGAAAAGATATCGGGCAAGCACCACATGCTACAGGATCTATGACAATATGACTTCTATGTGAATATGAACAAACATAAATCATTAAGTTGTCTTCCTTATCCAACGTCAACGATTTTGGCATATATTATTTTGATGGGGGCTCACAATCACAAAAGATTTCTAGGATAGTATATTTATATGTGAATCTTCTCTTCCCTTGTTAATTCTTTCATGAGTTGCATCATTGACCAATGCTATGTTTGTCAATCTCTAACAAAATTTTCTACTTATACTTTTCCTTATGTGGTGCTATCACCTACCATAGGATTAGTATATGATCATATTGATTTATTTCTTTCCTTTATTTCTTTTCTTTATTTGCAGCATGAAAGTAAAGAAAGCAAAAATTCGATCTAAACTTTATTATATAACTTGCACATGGTAACAAGGATAGATCACTAAGCAAACTCTCGAAAAGAAATGATCGAACTAAACTTATTTCATCTAAAGCAAAAAGATTGAACTAAAATAAGTAAACGCAAAAAGATAGTGGGATGATACGATACCGGGGCACCTCCCCCAAGCTTGGCGGAAGCCAAGGGGAGTGCCCATACCCGATACTCAGTTCTTCTTAGGTGGTGATGAAGATGCGATCTTGTCATTCAGGATCAAGAGGTCCTTTAATCTACTGATGATGCTCCGAAGAAGGGCGATGTGCTCTCGATGAAGAATGTTTACACGAGTGAGATATTTATTTTGCGCACGAACCGTTTCAATGATCCGGAAGGCCTCAATTTCAGTGGGAGTAAGAAGAGGGTAGTATGATTTAAGGATATCTTCTTTTTCCTCCTCTTCTGGCAGCGCTTGCTCGATTGTCGGTGCTTGATCACCGACGACCTCCTTGCCCTTGTCACCTCTTGCAGCTTCTATAGGATCTTTCCTCTTCAGCTCGATCTTCATCAGCCAAACATCTTCTTCCATCGTGTTGGAGGAGGAGGAATGCATGATGTCTAGCTTGGTAGATCTGACAGAAAACAACAAAAATAAAATAGAAGATTTCTCCATGATACGGTGGTCAACAGGTATGGGGAGTATATATAATTTTTTATCTTGGGAAACAATCAAGCTGTAGAAAAACGGAGTTCGGAAGGTGCCCGAGCTGGGCACAACCCACCTAGGCGCGCCACGCACCCTGGTGTATTGTGCTCACCAGGGGACGCTTCCTAGAATTTTCTTTATTTCCAAAATTCTAAAATATTCCAAAACTGACAAAAAATATTTTTGCGGATTTTTCGGAGTCTGTTTACTTACTGTATCATGTACCTCCTTATTTTAACGATTTTGGAGTGTTCCGAAGGACTCTTTTATGTGCTCTTCCGGTGTCAAACTTTGGATAATATTACTTTCAACATTAATGGGCGTACCTGAGATATAATGCTTTATTCTTTGCCCATTGACTACCTTCGGGTTAGTACCTTCGGAATTATTTATTTTGATGGCACCAGACTGGTAAACCTCCACGATGACATATGGTCCTTCCCATTTCAAGAGGAGCTTCCCTGCAAAAAATCTGAAATGAGAGTTGTACAAAAGAACATATTCTTTGACTTTAAACTCACGTTATTTATTTCTTTTGTCATGCCATCTTTTAACTTTTTCATTGAATAACTTTGCATTTTCATAAGCTTGGGTTCTCCATTCATCTAATGAGCTAATATCAAATAACCTCTTTTCACCAGCAAGTTTGAAATCATAGTTGAGTTCTTTAACCGCCCAATATGCTTTATGTTCTAACTCAAGAGGCAAATGACAAGCTTTTCCATAGACCATTTTATAAGGAGACATACCCATATGATTTTTATATGTTGTTCTATAAGCCCAAAGTGCATCATCTAACTTCTTAGCCCAATTCTTCCTGGACCTATTAACAGTCTTTTGCAAAATTAATTTTATTTCTCTATTGCTAAGTTCAACTTGACCACTAGACTGAGGATGATTAGGTGATGCAATTCTATGGTTAACATCATACTTAGCAAGCATTTTATGGAAAGCACCCTGAATAATGTGCGAACCGCCATCAGTCTTTAAATACTTAGGGACTCCAAACCTTGGGAAAATAACTTCCTTAAGCATTTTAATAGAGGTATTGTGATCAGCACTACTAGTTGGAATAGCTTCTACCCATTTAGTAACATAATAAACAACAACCAAAACATGGGTATACCCATTAGAGGAAGGAAAAGGCCCCATGTAATCAAATCCCCAAACATCAAATGGTTCGACAGTGAGTGCATAATTCATAGGCATTTCTTGACACTTACCGATATTACCTATTCTTTGGCATTCATCACAAGATGAGACAAACTTACGGGTATCCTTGAAGAGAGTAGGCCAATAAAATCCAAATTGCAATACCTTGTGAGCAGTTCTATCTCCAGCATGATGCCCTCCATAAGCCTTGGAGTGACATTTCCGTAGGATTTGTCCCTGTTCATGCTCAGGTACACAACTTCTAATAATACCATCTACTCCTTCTTTGTAAAGATGTGGTTCGTCCCAAAAGTAATGTTTTAAATCATAGAAGAATTTTTTCTTTTGTTGGTATGTAAAGCTAGGTGGAAAATATTTAGCAACAATGTAATTAGCATAATCAGCATACCAAGGTGTACTATGAGAAACATTTATTGCAGCTAATTGCTCATCGGGAAAACTATCATCAATAGGTAGTGGGTCATCAAGCACATTTTCAAGCCTGGACAAGTTATCAGCTACGGGGTTCTCAGCTCCTTTTCTATCAATGATATGTAGATCAAATTCTTGCAACAAGAGGACCCAACGTATAAGTCTAGGCTTAGCATCTTTCTTTTCCATAAGATATTTAATAGCAGCATGGTCTGTGTGAATAGTTACTTTAGAGTCAACAATATAAGGTCTAAATTTATCACAAGCAAACACCACTGCTAAGAATTCTTTTTCAGTTGTAGCATAATTTCTTTGAGCACTATCTAGAGTTTTACTAGCATAATGAATAACATTCAATTTCTTATCAACTCTTTGTCCTAGAACAGCACCAACAACATAATCTCTAGCATCACACATAATTTCAAAAGGCAAGTTCCAATCAGGTGGTTGAACAATAGTGTGACGCCCGGATAATTAAGCTACACTAACCCTCTACTAATGATGCCACATCACCTCGGCCACCGTTGTTAAATTCGCTTTAGTTCAAAACGATTCAAGTTCTAATTTAAAATAAAGGCAAACAACAAAAGTTTTCAAACTTTAAAACTAAAATGTTCTAGAGGTGCCGGATAATGCATAGGTAATTATGGTGGAGAAACCAAACTTTGATAAAATGTTTAAAGGCTCTAAATTAAATAAAACAGTGGCTAAACCAACTATTTGAATGCCTTCTAAATTTATAGAAGTGCAAAATGTTTCATTTAGGCACCAAACATTTTGTGGCGGTGTCTCATTTTTTCCACTCTAAATATGGATCCCGTTTTATATTTTCTAAAACTATTTTTTACTAACTAAAATAAAAGAAAAGAAATTAAACACAAAGAAATGTAGGAGAAGAAAAACCCTGGCCGGCTGGGCCATGGCCCAGCCGGCCGGCCCACCCCCCTGGCCTATATGGCCTGCCGTGCCCAAACCCTAACCCACACCGTCCACCACTCCTCCCCGCGTTCCCCCCGATCCAGTTTTGGATCGGGATCGACCCCGACGCTGATACGTCCAAAACGTATCTATAATTTCTGCTTGCTCCATGCCTCTTTTGGGTGATATTGCTATGTTATTTATACACTTCCATACACTTTTGATCATATTTGGACTAACCTATTAACTCAGTGCACCCAGTGCCAGTTTCTGTTTTCTGCTGTTTTTGTATTTATGGTTTTCCCATTACGTAAATTGCCAGAAAAAATCCGGGAAAAATATATAAAAAATCAGCGTTCCGGAAGCTTCCATGCGGCCAAAGTAGGGCCAGAGGGGACCCACAGGGGCTCCAGGCGGCCTGCCCACGCGGCCCCCCCTGGCCGCGCCGGGGGGGCGCCTGGGCACCCCTGACCCCATCTGATGCCCCCCTTTGGCATATATTTACACCGTGTCACGGAAACCCTGATTCCAGACCCCTTTTCTCCAGACGCGATTCCGATCTCCGCCGCCATCGCCATCAAGCTTCGGGGGACCAGAATTCCTGTGCCGGCACCCTGTCGGGACGGGGAAGTGCCCCCGGATTCATCTCTATCGACGTTGCTTCCTCCCTCCATGATGCGGGAGTAGTTCCTCCTCGGGGCTGAGGTTCTTACCAGTAGCTATGTGGTAAATTCTCTCTCCCATGATGTGATCTTCGTTGTGATCATAGGCTATGTTAATCTAGGGTGATCCCATGATATTTCCCCTTCCTCTATGTATTGGATTGATGTACTCACTTGTCTTTATCTAGTATAATCCCCGAGACCAAGGTGACAGCGGTCTATTGGACATGGATTAGAAAAGTATTTTCATGAGTGATTTCCTCTCTTGTGTGTTGATTGAAGATTGAGAGTCTCTTGGTGCTTGTCTTTGACTATCCTTTAGATATGCTGTGGTGATTGTGGGACTCTCTTTGGATGGCCGCGGTGACATTGGGAAATCCTTAGATTGAGAACTACGAACTTTGAGGTATGCTTTTGTAGCCCTACATAATTCTCGTCATCTCTTGACCACGAAGGAATGACCTCCGAGTGCGTCCCCTTTGCATGTTTTATGGGAAATATCATGTGATTCGGTTATGTTAATGTTGTTGGGAGTTGCCACTAGTGAAAGTATGAAGCCTAGACCTTGTTTCCACCATTGCAATACCATTTGTGCTCACGTTTACCACTTGTTTGCTTGCTGCACTTTTTATTACAGATTTATATTACTTTGTTTTGCCATCCATATCACTTGCCATTTAACATCTCTTCGCCGAACTAATGCACCTATACATCTAACAAGTGTATTAGGTGTGTTGGGGACACAAGAGACTTCTTGTATCTTAGTTGCAGGGTTGCTTGAGACAGACCATCTTCAACCTCTACTTCCCTGAGTTCGATAAACCTTAGGTCATCCACTTGAGGGAAATTTGCTGCTGTCCTACAAACCTCTGCGCTTGGAGGCCCAACATAGTCTACAAGAGTAGAAGCGTGTGTAGACATCAAGCTATTTCTGGCGCCGTTGCCGGGGAGGTAAGCGCTTGAAGGTATATCTTTAGATCTTGCAATTAAATCTTTTTGTTTCTTGTTTTTATTTCACTAGTTATGTTTATGGAAAACCGTGCTATTGGATCGTTGCTTGCGGGAAGACGCCCCACACCTGTGGTGGTTGCTCCTCCCCCTACTGAAATTGTGCCCTATAAAATACCAGCTGGTATTATCGATTATGTTTTGGCTAATCGTTATGCAGGAGACAGACATCCCGATGAACACTTGCTATATCTGTCACAACTATGTTCATTATTTAAGCTTGCAGGTGTATCAAGGGAGTTTGTCATGAGGAAATTGTTCGCCGTATCACTTATAGATAAAGCTTCAGATTGGTATAAACTTCTCGATAACTCGCACTTGCTTGATTGGGAAGAGATCCGGTCTCTCTTTTACTCCAAGTTTTATCCTCTTCATGAAGTCCATAAGAATAGGAATTATGTTTATAATTTCTATCCTCATGACGGAGAGAGCATAGCTCAAGCTTGGGGGAGACTGAAAACGTTAATGCTAAAATGTCCTAACCATGGGCTCCCCAAAGATATGATTATTACTAATTTCTATGCGAGGCTTTCTCGACAGGATAAAGATTTGCTCGACGCTTCCTCTATGGGTTCTTTCACAAACAAAAAGATTGATGCTAAATGGGAACTCCTTGAAAGAATTCAACGCAACACTAAAGATTGGGAGATCGACAAAGGATATGTGGAGAAGCTTCATCTCAAACCACCCCCCCCCTAAGGTGAAGAAGAAGAAAAAGAAGAGGAGGAGGAAGAGGAGCAAGAAGGAAGAAGAATGGGTATCAACCTGGCCTGAGCATATTCCTCCCATCAACTTTTATCCTAACGGTTGTAAGTTTAAAGAAGAAGGTGAAGTTTATTGCCTTAATTATCATCTTGATGATATGTCCGTAGGTACTATTGAAGATGATTTTGATTATGATATGCATGTTACTTATTGTGATTGGGAAAATGATGATAATGCTACTTATGATCTTGAAAATCTTTTTGGTACCAACTCTGAAAGTGATAATATGGAAAGCTCTAAGCTTGGGGATGATAGGATTGCAAATCCTTTACCCACTAGTGATGTGACAATTGATAATTCTTTTGCTAGTAAGAATAAAGACAACATGATTACAAATATAGTTGCTAGCAATGATAATGCTCTTCTCTACCATGATGATGTTATAACTCCAATCTATAGTGATTATAAAGGTACCTATGACATAAGGAGAAATTATCCTTATGAAACTTGTCATAATCATGGAGGGAATTACTCCCTTGTTGAACACCATCCTCCTAATACACAATTAATTTATAGTGTTCAAGTTGTTTATGATTGTCCTACTCCCACTATTACCAATGAGAAAGATTATGCTTATGTGGAGAGTAAGAGTACCTTTTTGCATGTGGATCATGGTAACAATGCTTTATGTGATGCTTATATTGTTGAGTTTATTCATGATCCCACTGAAAATTATTATGAGAAGGGAACATATGCTTATAGATATTTCAATAATATTAAGTTCCCTCTCTTTATGTTGAAGGTTTTGAAGCTGCACTTGTTTTGTCTTCCTATGCTAGTTGCTTTATGCTTCAATAATTTATTTTCTTACAAGATTTCCATGCATAGGAAGTATGTTAGACTTAAATATGTTTTATATATGCTTCTTGATGCTCTCTTTTGTTCTTCAACTCTTATTCCTACGAGAGCATCATTAAAGTCTTAAGCCTATCTTTATGGCTATAAAGAAAAAGCTCTAGGGAGACAACCCTTGTTATCTTTACTTTCAGTTTGTTCTTTCAGTTTTTAGTGGTCTTGATGTTTGTTACTACAGTAGCATCATCATTGTATCTTTACTTTTCAGCTTTGTGCCAAGTGTAGCCTCTGATTGCAAGAAAGTTCAAAAGTTGTGACGTGCTGTCCAGGAAACAGATTATGTCCTTGGACAGGAAAATTCGTATAAAATCACCAGATCATCTTTTTGGTCTGAAATTTTTCGACAGCGTGCTCTATATAATTGTGTTTCGTGCGTCTGTTCTGAGTTTTTTGATTAGAGTTGCAGAAGTGCCCCGAACAAATCATTTACTACCTGTTGTTCTGTTTTTTACAGATTCTGTCCTGTTTTGCCTTTCCTTCATTTTGCAAACCGTGAGCTTGCTTTTTCTTTGCAAAAACCTTTTGGCAATCTTGAGAAACAGTAGACCTTCAAGAATATCTTTATTTCCAGCAAGGAACAATTATTTTATTAAGGGTACTAACCTCGCTAATCAGATTATGATGAGTTATGTATGAAGGGAGTTTTCAAGTGTGCGAGAGAAGATGATAAAAAGATTCAGGAGTGTCAAACGCTCAAGCTTGGGGATGCCCCCATGCACCCCCAAGAAATATTCAAGGAGAATCAAGCGTCTAAGCTTGGGGATGCCCCCGTGCATCCCCTTGTCCATCAACATTATCAGTTCGTCTTTCGTTCCACTATATTTTTATCACTTCATGTGTTATGTGCTATGCTTGGAGCGTCTTGCTTTTAGTTTTCTTTAGCTTTTTCATAACAAGTCAGAACTCAGCTTTCTTTATGTGGGAGAGAAACACGCTCCACTTCTACCTAGAACATAACATAGAATTTTCATGTCTATCTATGTTGTGTGTGTTCTTTGTCTTTCAATAGCTACTATCATGCTTAGCTCTTAGTTTTCATGCTTATCTTTTTAAAAGAGCCTTTATTTAGTTGGTTGCTTGAACTCTCTTTATTTATCCTGATTACCTTATTAAGAGAGTTTGCTTCCATTGCATTGGTTAGTATGTCTATGATAAAGATGATACGTGCATAATGGCGCTTAGTAGTTCATGTTTTCTTATGGTTAGTCTCAAATAGCTGGGGGATTCCCAATGTGTTATTGGAGTACCAACATGATTTGTTTGCCTATGATGTGGTATGGTTTAGTAATATCTTCGTTCAAGAATTTATTTTGATTGACTTGGCGTATGCTCACGCATATTTAAGACTGTAAAGAAAGTCTGTCAAGCCTTGATGATCTTTTGTTTCTGAGTAGCGATATAACTTCCATGCCTGATTCAATGTTGATTTGTCGCTCTGCATGATTATGACCGTCATTGCTCTCTTAGTTGGTCGCTCCCAGTCTTTTGCTAACCTTCGCCTGTACTAAGCGGACTGACTGCTTGTGCATCCAAATTCTTTTAAACCAGTTACGCCATATGAGTCCACCATACCTTCCTACATGGTATTTACCTGCCATTCCTAACGGAGACTTGCATGTACCATCTCGAAATTATTCAAAGGAAAATGCATTCCTATTTTGTGCCTCTGTTGTAAGTCCATGAGGAAGTAGTAGTTAATTCATGATCTTTTTAAGTTGGACAAGCTTCACCCCGGGATTGCATGTATAATGTGCAAACCCATAATACGAGAAGGAACTGGCATTGAGTGCGCCCAGCTCAAAATTAATACAACAAACAAACCCTCCTTCACGCTTTGTTCATGAGAAATCAGAAAACATTGGCAGTGATAAACAAAGGAGATTAAGAGGATGTGATCGTCCTCATTCGGGAGCCGTTCCTCGAAACTTGTCCATCTCAAGAAGTAATTAGTTGTCTGCTAGAATTCGTTGACGGAACATGCATAATCAAAAATAATAATTATTACCTCTGTTTTTAAAACCAAGAGCTCTGGTACATGTTTTGTCTTTGTTTCCGACTACGAGTTTTCAACCTTGCCAACAAAAGCCACGGTTCGAGAGTCTCACCTTCTTATTAAAGCACCAACTACTGAGAGCATGATTGTCATTCTGAGTGTAATGTGCATTGTCCCAAAGTAGCATTGTCTTTTGCATGATTATGATATCGTTTATTTTGAAATCATTCTATCTAGTCATCACTTAAACCTTGGAGGTGCCCCTGCATTTATGTTTTGCTTCACTAAAGGGGGCAAGCGAGATATCACTTTATCATATTCGCACACCATGCTCATTACAAATCTATTTGATGTTTCAGTATCATGTTGTAAAACTTTCAGTTCTTTGTGATTTTCTCATGAGGCAACTAAATTACTACAGATTCATTGTCTCGGTAAGCTTTTGTCATATGACTATAAAAAGTCCTATATGGTTAATAGAATGTCACCACAGAAATTATTCTTGTTATCATTTACCTACTCGAGGACGAGCAGGAATTAAGCTTGGGGATGTTGATACGTCCAAAACGTATCTATAATTTCTGCTTGCTCCATGCCTCTTTTGGGTGATATTGCTATGTTATTTATACACTTCCATACACTTTTGATCATATTTGGACTAACCTATTAACTCAGTGCACCCCAGTGCCAGTTTCTGTTTTCTGCTGTTTTTGTATTTCAGGTTTTCCCATTACGTAAATTGCCAGAAAAAATCCGGGAAAACTATATAAAATCTCAGCGTTCTGGAAGCTTCCATGCGGCCAAAGTAGGGCCGGAGGGGACCCACTGGGGCTCCAGGCGGCCTGCCCACGCGGCCCCCCTGGCCGCGCCGGGGGGGCGCCTGGGCACCCCTGACCCCCTCTGATGCCCCCCTTTGGCATATATTTACACCGTGCCGCGGAAACCCTGATTCCAGACCCCTTTTCTCCAGACGCGATTCCGATCTCCGCCGCCATTGCCATCAAGCTTCGGGGGACCAGAATTCCTGTGCCGGCACCCTGTCGGGACGGGGAAGTGCCCCCGGATTCATCTCTATCGACGTTGCTTCCTCCCTCCATGATGCGGGAGTAGTTCCTCCTCGGGGCTGAGGTTCTTACCAGTAGCTATGTGGTCAATTCTCTCTCCTATGATGTGATCTTCGTTGTGATCATAGGCTATGTTAATCTAGGGTGATCCCATGATATTTCCCCTTCCTCTATGTATTGGATTGATGTACTCACTTGTCTTTATCTAGTATAATCCCCGAGACCAAGGTGACAGCGGTCTATTGGACATGGATTAGAAAAGTATTTTCATGAGTGATTTCCTCTCTTGTGTGTTGATTGAAGATTGAGAGTCTCTTGGTGCTTGTCTTTGACTATCCTTTAGATATGTTGTGGTGATTGTGGGACTCTCTTTGGATGGCCGCGGTGACATTGGGAAATCCTTAGATTGAGAACTACGAACTTTGAGGTGTGCTTTTGTAGCCCTACATAATTCTCGTCATCTCTTGACCACGAAGGAATGACCTCCGAGTGCATCCCCTTTGCATGTTTTATGGGAAATATCATGTGATTCGGTTATGTTAATGTTGTTGGGAGTTGCCACTAGTGAAAGTATGAAGCCTAGGCCTTGTTTCCACCATTGCAATACCATTTGTGCTCACATTTACCACTTGTTTGCTTGCTGCACTTTTTATTACAGATTTATATTACTTTGTTTTGCCATCCATATCACTTGCCATTTAACATATCTTGGCCGAACTAGTGCACCTATACATCTAACAAGTGTATTAGGTGTGTTGGGGACACAAGAGACTTCTTGTATCTTAGTTGCAGGGTTGCTTGAGAGAGACCATCTTCAACCTCTACTTCCCTGAGTTCGATAAACCTTAGGTCATCCACTTGAGGGAAATTTGTTGTTGTCCTACAAACCTCTGCGCTTGGAGGCCCAACATAGTCTACAAGAGTAGAAGCGTGTGTAGACATCAGACGCCGCCCCTGCCGTTCGACGCCACTGGACTCCGCCGTCGTCGGAGCCACCTGGCGGAGCTGCCCCTCCGTCCTCCTCCTCGACTCCTCCCCGCCGGAAACACCCCGTTGCCGTCGTCTTCGACTTCCTCCCCGCGCCCCACTGCCTTTTTCCCTACAGCCACAGTGAGCCCCCTCTCCTCTCTTCCCCGCGCCCGCACACCGCTCACTTCTGTCGCGGCCTCGCTTGGCCGCACCCCGCGCGCCCGCGCTCCGGGCCAGACACGCACTGCACGGCGAGCCATCGCGCGCGCATGGGCCCGGCCTCCCACTCCTCGCGCTCACCCCCCCCCCCACCGGACCGCGCCCCTGGCCGTCTTGGTCGCGCTCGGTGCGCCTGCAGTGCATCTCGGTGCGCTCCCTG